>VWZY01011881.1:87809-114473 GCA_013399075.1 Chloroceryle aenea | reverse complement strand
TTCTCAGGTGATCATGAACCTGATTTTCATATACAGTGGGAGGGATTTCGCTGCTCTGGTCCTCATCTTGTGATTTTTTAACTTAGGTGGTGTTGGGAGAGAGGTTGCCAGTGAAGACTGAGGAAAAAAAGCTGTTGAGAACCTCAGCCTTCTCCTCATCTGTTGTTACTAGCTCACTGTTCTTGCTTCCTGCTCTCCAAGGAAATGTTTGGTATCAGAAGGAGAGGCAGCTGTCAGAGGCAGTCAGGAGATAAAGCAACACAAAGGAAGAGAATTTTTGAACCATTGGATTTCATTGCTGTTGATGAAAAAGATGATTTTCCACTGCTAAATTAGAAAAACCCATTGACTTCAGAAGGATATAACTTGTGATTTTAAGTACAAATGCACAGAGAGGACCCGATGCAATACTACTACAGATGCAATACTACTAAACCCTACTTAGGTTGCAACTTGCTCTTGTTTCTGCTTATTTACTTATGTGATGATAATTGACATTTTTAGAAGTCTCAAACACAGTCACACATCACCATCATTGGTATGAGAACTTCCTATTGATACAGGGTAATAAAGAAAACTTGCTGAGAGCATGCATGCATTTACAAGCTGAAGCTGGAACTGCTGAATGTTATGTAAGCCAAAAGATGGTTGATATTTGCAATGTGAATCTGAGGCTTTACTAACCTGTGCTCCCACTAGCTTCTTGCAGAAGTCAACATAAATGTGTGTACTCCAGACACGTTAAGCCCAGAGTGTGACCTATTGCTGCAGTAATGCCATGTTGTCCATTTGTAGCCAAGCTAATTTGTATACCTGTGAGAGCTACTCAGGGCAGCTGCAAGGTTCCAGGCACATACCTTATGGTACATAATCTAAGCAGACATTCCCTTCCCAGCCAAGGGACTTATTTGGATGCTGGGTTCAGTTTCACATCGTTTAACTGTGTTACACTGTAGGTATTGACCTCACTATATGTCAGCCTGGAGAAACAGGCAGTTCTTGGAGATGGTATCTCTCAACTGTTTTATAAGTCACCTCTGAAAAAGAGAAAGCAATTATTTATCTCTGTGGACTATGAAAGAACCTCAACAACAAGCTCCAGTGTGGATATCAACGACATAGACACACATATTTGGTTTGATGATTTCAACATTAGATCTTCTCTGAGTGCTCAGAAGAGTCTTGGTGAGCCATCTGAGTGAGGAGGACTAGAAAATGCTGGCTACCCACAGGTGCTGGGCTCTCTTACAGAAGAGGTTTGGCCTCATGGTAGGGACACTGACTATATGGCTTTTTAGGATGGTAGAAGATGGGAAGGAAGAGCCATCTGAATCTCCTGTGATTACTTTTGACAAGGACAAAATATGTTTCTGGGCCCTTTCTTGTTTTTCTCTCTCAACATGAACAGCAATTATCTGAGCTTTGGAAGACACTGGCCTTGCTGTGGGATACTTCTAAAAATGGAAGAAATTATGTCACTTCCAAAGGACATCATTTGGATGCCCCCCTGGATCTCACACAGGATTGTTTTCTTGCTTTCACCTTCAGGCAGTATCATGGCTATATGAAAGGGAATCACCTCAGGTAGGAGAGGAACTGTGTCCTTCAGCCTCCCTGCAGCCTGGGTCTGTTTTGCTTTGTCCTGCTTTAGCTGGTAATTGGAGATTTACCAAGGATGTGACCCACGTCCACGTGTCTGCAGGCAACCCAACCACAGAGAAGCAGAAGGGAGAAGTGAATGCTGTGGGTAGACCCAGGCTCTCCTCCACACAGGTCTGAGAGCTCAAAGCAGCCCTGATCTTCCCCAGACCTAAGGAGGTTGCCTGCATCCCCCAAGGACAGGAAACTGCCCTTGAGCAAGGTGGTATGCAAGTATATAACACATAGAGGGAAAATAGTAGTTTAAGTATTTCCTTAATGGGACCTGCAATGAGCCCCGGTTGTAAGGAAATATCAGGCTTGCCTTTCCCCTTCTCATGGTGTTTTTATGCCACAAAATAACCCCAAAATTGCACTCCCTGTAACTAGGTCTCACAGGTCATGCTGGCCCCTTTCCCCCCACGAGTGGCAGTCTTGCTTCTCTATGAAGCCCTGTGCAAAGGTGCAGCAACACAACCTGCTGCTTCTTTAATTGGTGCATAAAGGTCCTTAGGAGTGACGGAAAAAAAGAAACCAGAGGTGAGAATAAATAAATCCAGGCAGTCTTTAGCAAAAATGATGAAGAGGGCCATGAGGACCCTGTGCACATTATCTGTGCCCTCCATTCCCGCAGCCCTGTCTCTTTGGAGCTGCCCAAGGCTTGGCTGGCTTGTGTGCTGCTCTGCTGATCTTTGCTGAAGGGTGGCCTCCCCCTCCAGTGAGCAATCAGTCAATGGTAAATGATAAGGGAAGGCCACTGAGGCTTCACTAACTGCATTCATTACAAACGTTGTAATTGTAAAGATTTGCTATAATTCAGTTAGCTGCCCTAAAACCCTTGGCAAGCCACATTATTGAAATGATTATTGTTACAAGATTGTTGTAAATTGGAGTCAATCATCCAGACACTAAATTGTCCTTTTTATATCTGTGTGGTAGGCAACAGTCTTCCTCCTTTTATTTCTTTAAATTAAAATCTCCTGGTTATTGTACCTTGACTACTGTATTGGACAATAGGAACCCTCCCCAAAAAAGCAATTAAAAACTTCTCATCTCCTCAACAGAGGAGCACTGAGTCCTTCTAATCTGAGATCTCAGACTGTTACTCCCAGCACTTTCTTTGGTACTGTAGAGAAACAGCTGTCAGGGATTGCATAGGTACAGCTGACTCCACTTTGCAGTCCAGCTGGATTGGACCAGTGCTTCTCCACCTGTGCCCTGCGCGAATGGCTGCAAAGAAGTAAACTGGCCAAGGAAAAGCATATGTGGACATTTCCACGGACATGCCAAATGAACACATGACAGAAAAGTAATTAATAAATGTGCAGAGTTTCATCTGATCTTCACTGCTCGTGTAGTTCGATGTGCTGCTGTGACAGCCCTGTGCAAGATATCCTGCTAATTATTTTCAGAAGAGGATGTCTGGATTTGAAATGGTGGAGAAGCATTGGACTAGCTCATCTCTTGAGACACTGCAAATCTCACCTCCTGCCTGGAGTTCAAGCCTAGTGCTTATTGCAGTCTGAGGAAATGTGTGATCCTTGCTGCTGCTAGTCCCATTGTGCTCCTCTGATGCTTGAATTGCCATAACTATCATCTCGGGAATCTTGTGCATATTCAGGACATGTCAGCTCTCATGGGCATAGGCAGGTGGACAGGTGGATATTATCCTGATCATTTGGTGGACCTGGAAGTGAGGCATTAACAGTTGGACTTGGTGATCTTAAAAGTCTTTTCCAACATAAACTACTCTATGATATTATAATTACCAATGCCTGGTAAAGGGTGGGAGTTGCTGTGCCTTTTACAGGGATAATATTTTGTCCACTACATGAAATGGTTAATGAAATAGCTGGGCTTGTACCTTTACAGAAAAAAGAATCAGTCCTTATGCCTCTTATGGCTTCATCATCAAGTGATAGGACTGGGTTCTGCTGTGGAAATTGTGGAAACAGGCATTTCAGCTGTTCCCTGCAAAACCCTTAAAATTATTCTGCTGATAAGCAAAGGTTCATGTTGTTTTTGAGCTGACAGCATAGCTAGATCCTAGTGGCTATGAAGAAAAAAATGCGAAAAGAGGCAGAATTTGACTGCCTTCTGCTCTCAGAAGCAGAGGGATGTTCCTGCTGCTTCCTATTCCCTGTGGGAGTAAAGCTGCCCCAGAGTCTCCTTTTATCTCTGTCTGGTGCAGAGAAACCATGTGGAGCAGTGGAGTCTGAAGTGGGAGCAGGTGAAAACTCCAGTGTTTCTGTATGTGTGGTGTATGTGGTCTGCCACCTTCACGTGGTGGTAACAGCAAGGTGCCTCATCAAGGATCACCCCACTGTTTTTGCAAAGAGAAGACCTAGGTGGAGCAGCACTGAGGAGATATGCTTTGCCTGTTTCTCCACCCTTTGGAGCAAAAGCATCATATTTTGGAGGACATTCCTCCACTTCTATTTCTGGCTGACAGAAGCATAGATTGCCCCTACAGCCAGTTTTCACACACCACCAGCTAGAGCATGGGTGGCTGTGATAGACACTCCAGTGACACAAATATCTTTTTGGACATTTTTCTTTCTTTGCTTCCCTTTTTTGTCTCTGGGTGCATGCTGTCACTATACAACATTCTCTCCTGCATTAGCAGCACACAACCTGCCAGACGAGTGAAAGCTTCAACCTTAATTGTTCGGATTTAATTCTTCTCTGCTCTCTGAGTCACTCAGAAAAGTTTGTTGGTGTGTGACTCTCAAGGGTCCATCAAACCACTATGGCTTTCATGAACATCACTCAGGTACTGCCTGCTGTGCCTCTCCTATCTCACACAGAAAGAGCAGGTGACTTGACTGTGGGGGCAAAAAAAAATGTTAAGAAGAAATTCACTGGGAAATAAATTATTTTCTTCCTACACAGAAAAGGTGTCGTAACTACAGGGAGGAAATAGCAGATCTATGGATACTACTCTTAACTAAAGCCCAGTATCCAGTCGTGGAATTTTAGTCATATGAGCCCATACGACAAGTGTATTTTAGTTTTTACTTCAAATTTCTGTATTCAGGTGATACTGATGTTATTGTTGTGTCAATGGCATCAAATATTCAAGTCCAACCCATAACCTCCCCTGTGGAGAAAGAAACATCAAATGTCTTGCGAATGAATTTGGGTTAAAGCTAAAAATGAGAAGTTGATAATTCCAAAGCAAGCAGTGAGAGTACTGGTCAAATTGAGAGCCTGACACATTACTGAGATGAATATAAAAATTCTTCTCTCTCTCTCTTTTTTTTTTNNTTTTTTTCTTTGCTTTTCTTTGCTTTGTTCTTTTTTTTTTTTTTTTTCTTTTCTTCTGAATCAAAAGGTTTCAAAGGCATTGAAATAAAATCAAAGCGATATAATTAGTACAAGACCATGAGAAGTGATTGAATTAGTATGGCCAGTACTATGGCTATATAATGGAAGCCTTCAGTTTTTATTAATTACAAGTTTGAAAATCTGGATTAAACAACTAAACTAATATGTCAAAACACTGATGTAGGATCCAAAGGACAACAGCATTGTCACTCTGTATAACAGGGCACTAATTCAATGCTTAATTGATACAAGAGCTGTAATAACATGGAGCATGTTTAATTAATAAGACTCCTAACTGGTCATGAAACTTTTAAGAGCTCTTGTTACTGTGATACTGTTGTAGTTTACATCTAGTATGCTAGAAAGCCTCAGATCTCTGCAGGCCACATGTGATGTTGGGTTAGTAACCATACACAGGCAAAGACTTCACCACACTGCCACTCAGCAAGGGGTGAGGCTGGATTTTATCTCCTGAGGAGATGAGCCTTCACAGCCTGCAGAAAAAGGGCTGCAGTCTGATAGAGAAAGACTCATGTGCCATGGGGACTGCTTATGAGAGACAGAGCAACTGGGTGTCCTAAAGAAGATGTAAAGAAATACTTGTATTAGAAAATTTTATTTACTATTATAAATTAATTATTTATTAAGATAAAGTATTCAATAAGGTGTGAGCCACCTCTTCTAACATCAATTAGGAAGCAGTTCTGAATTTTCGCAAATGTTTTGTGCTCCTGTTTATTTTGAGTGTTGCCCTGGGTCCAAGGGATGCTGCATGATGTGTAGTGAGGCATGGGGCTTTCCTCTCCCAGACATCCCACTCCAAAGGGGAAAGTTACTGGCTGGAGACAACTCACCGGTTACAGGCATCTCATTCTTATGAGTTTACCACAAAAGCAAAACTCGTATTTGAAGGAGTTTTACCATTCATCCAGTTTAAAAGACTGGAATTCATTGTGAGCAAAAATGGGGATTGCCCGGGCAGCCAAGGTGAAGCAGATAAAACACTTGGTGATGTGGCCTCCTGGTCGTTAGCTCCCACTCTTTATTGCTGACTCCAGCAAGCACTCACAGACTGATCATCTTGAGAAGGGGCTCTCTCAGGCTTTCCAGCAGAATGATAAAATAGCAATTAAAATGATCAGAGTGAGAATTTAAACAAATGCAAGAAATTAATGCTGGCAATAGCCTCTTAAACTATTTCTACAGCAAATATATTTAACCACACAGATGCCATTATTTTCTTACCTCTTGCACAGACCTATATGAAATGCTGCTAAATTGGGGATACATTCTAAGATTTTTTTACCTGCTAAGTTTCATAGGAAGGATACCTTGCTATTAGCGTAGGCTTCTCTTCTTTCTCTTAAAATTGGCATACTCATGGTATGAATGCACTTTATGAAAATAACATCTCTTTTGACATTTCTTCATGGATTTTTTTTTGAACTCAGTGAATATATCTAACTCCTTTTTGTAAAGCTCATGTAAGTTTTAGGCACCCTCAACGTCCCATAAAAAAAAGACTCCAAAGCTTAATTCTGTATACTATCAGCTCTGGTTTTCTGCATGACCCTACTACCTGCAGCTCTCATGTGTTGCCCTCTCTGGTGTTAGAGGATACGGTGGCAATAATTCTCTTTTGCTTTACTTGTTCCTGCCTATTCACAAAAAATGTTTGCAGAAGAGCAGTCAAGTCAAATTGAGTAGTCTGCATGAGGTCATCATTTATTGTAAGATCAATGGGAAAAATGTTCTGGGGAAAATGCCTGGCCATCTGTAATGCTGACACTAGAGAGATGCTATAGCCATAGACTGTGCTATATGGTGAGCAGGGGACTTCAGAGAAGGTGGAGCTGGGCAACTGGTTCTTGGAAGAGTGCTATCTGCAAACCTCAAAGACATTGACAGGAGATGTGAAAAGAAAGCCTCTGTAACCATATTAATAAGTTTGAAACCATATTGATCAGAAAGTTGTTTAACAACTGAACTTGACAAAAATATTTGTTTTCATTATCTTGTGAACGTGTAAATATCAGATCCAATAAGTTGTGTAAGTTGAACACAGCACTTAATCAGAGGTACGTTTTTGTTTGCACTGGATTGTTAATCTGAAATGTAATGTCATTGTGTGTTCTAGCGAAACTTCTGAGTCTTGTGTCTGTGAATGGTGATTAATGATGATACTGATTCTATTTTTATAATGAGCTAAAGCTGAGAATTTGTTTTTAATCCTATATAAAGACATAATCAAGCAGAAGCTAAGCCAGGCAACAAATAAGCAGACACTTCTTGTGTTTATGAGGTACAGCAAATAGTTATATAAGCTATTTGTGGATTTAGTGCTGTTTGTTGTTTAACACCTACATATTCTCTAACAGCAGTTGCTGCTGCTCAGTTAATGCACTTGACTGGTTTGGTTCTCTGGCTTATGGCTTTGCTTTGTGGAAACATTCAAAAACTTGCTGATGAAAGGAGTGATGCTCAAGAGGGACTGGAGGGTTTGAGCTAACTAAAGGTTTCCTAATTGTAGGAGGGTGGCTAAAGCCTCTAATTTTCCAGAGTTACTTTCTGGCTTGCTGTATGGGTGCGTAGTAGTTTAAAGCACTTGTTTGTGCCACTCAGTGGTTACATCCAAGATGATAACCTCTGCTGTATAGCAAAGGTCTGTGACTTCATGGTAAAGGCCATCAGGAAGATTGTAGTTAGCTGCAGTGGTGCCTGGGACCTATTGATATTCCTTCCTGCTGTAACCCCTCAGAGCCACAGCCATGGAGTTAGGGCTGATCTGTGAGGAAAGGACCAGGGTTGGTGTGTGGTGTTGGCTGGAGGCTGCAATGCTGTGCTTGTCCCAGGATCTGAAACAGTTCTTGGTGGACCCACCACTGACTGGCACTGCTAACTCTGCTTTGAAGATCTGTGCTTCGGTCAGCTCTAGGGTCAAGGCCTCCCTTGATAACAACCTCAGATAAATAGGAACTTCTTTTCTGTCATTGCTATGTCTTTGCATAGTAATTGTTTGCTTGAGAATGGACCACTGCTAAGGGACCATCTTGCTTCTTTTGATCCTTCTCTGTAATGTCCATGTTAAAGATGTGACATAAATGGTGGTTTTGTAGGAAAGCTCTGACTAAAACCCTGGCCCCAGTGAAGCCAATGGCAGCATTCCCAATGACTTCAAAGGGGCCAGGCTCGTCCTTTTTCTTTCTGTTCCCAGCCTCTTCATCCTGGAGAGGATGGCAGTGGCTTGGGAGTGCCTGGAGATGTGAAGGATGGGAGCTTCTCTCAGGGGTACACCCAGCTGGCTTCCAGACACAGGCTATTGGGGAGGCTCAGCTAATAGTGTGATGGTAAATGCAGAGAAATAGGAAAGAGCAATGTCTCAAAGATTGGGGGTATCATCAAATTCAAAATAAACTAAACTTGTATCTGCCAGAAATCAAACAGACACAGTTTAGGAGGAAATATGCTGGCATTTCCCTCTCTTCACTTTTTTATCTTTGATTTTTCCAGCTGGCTTATCTGGTTGAAATTTGAACTGACTCTGACTTCAAGTTCCTTTGAGGATTTTGTGGAATACTTTACATAGCAATCTGTCTGTCTGACATCATTGCAAGATTGTGAAATGTCTAAACCACAGCTTGTCCTTGCTGCCAAAATGAAAACATAAATGATAACAGTGCCCCTTTACCCCTTTAATGGTTGCAGCACACTTCCACTTGTGGTCTCCATGACTTGGGAGAGAATTAAATGCCCTGACTGAACTTTTTAACAGATATAATAGCAGACCAACTTTGGAAATGTGGGGATAGGGGAACATAGTATGAAAACAAACACGACTAACAGGTAAAAAACGCAGTGTGCTAGAAAACATTAATAAGTCCTGGAAATATATTGCAGAGGCCTTTTCAGATATTTTTTGTGGAGTGTATTTTATGAGCTTTGGCCACATTTTTACACTACAGGTGAAAAAAGCTCTCATTGTTCAAAGGGAGTCATCTGGTGACTCATTAATTTCTTCAAATGCTGCTTAAAAAACCTCTCATGTGATACTGAGAATGCTACTATATATAAACTATAGGTCTACAGATAAATGAGCCACTTCTGAGCTTGATCAGCTACTGGACTGAGGACTCTCAGACAATTCAAGATTGATAGACAGGGGAAAAAGCACAAGTATAGCATCATCTCTGCTCCTCATGGTAAATAAATCTCTTTGATTTTGTGTCATAAATGCTGATTGTGTATTTCCAACTCAGAACTTCACTTGGGAAGTATGAGTTGAATTTAAAGTGAGTCTAAGTTATTTTTTCATGCATGTCTACTTTCCCCCTCCTTGAATGAATGCAAGTGCAGGCATGCCTTGCACAGAGCTAACTGATAACAGGGAAGTCAAAAGGATGCTTAGCTAGGCAAACAACTGCTTTACATGATTTACGTAATTTTCTAGGTCAGTCTGGATGAAGAGAGTCTTTCAAACCAATCTTCACTAGCAGATTCACAGTTGTGTGCCCAGGAGGCTCCTGGGTGTGCTGTCTGTCTGAAGCCAAACAGCAGGTTGCTTCTGAGGGGAAGAGCCCTTCCCAGCTGGTTGAGGGACTACTGTCCAGAGCTGCAGCAGCAGCTATTTTCAAAACGTGGATCCTAGTGCAGAAGTGCAGCAAATCACTTTATAAACTAGCTGTGGCTTAACTTCTATTCTTTAAACTTTTCCATTGTGTTGTTGAACCTAGGTATTAGCAAAAACATTAGCAAAAAACAGTCTCACCTCTACCCAGTAGAGTGTCTTGTCATATTGTAGGTAAGCTTTTGCCATATCTAACCAAAGTTATGCCCAGTGCACATGTGGCAGAATTACCTGGACATCAGCTATTGGATCTCTTCATTTTTGCCCTTTTATTTTGCTTTTTCCTTGTCTAGTATGGTATGGGCATTTAAGAAATACAATACATTATCCTTTGGTAAAAACTTGTTGAAGTAACTATAGCATGTCAATGTCTACTAAAAGGAGTTGATAAAGATATTTTCATAAAATGCTTTCACCTCTTGAGGAATGCTTTTACATTCAGTATCAACAGCTGGGAAATGCACTCTGCCTAGGGAAGCAAAAAAACAGACCAGTTTCTGGAAATTGAAGCCATGTTTATAAATAAGAGCTTGCAACTGGGATTTTATATCCATCATAATACAGGGGGGACAAATTGCCTTGGTTACTGTGACAGACTGTGCCAAGGGAGATAGCCTTTTACTGTGTTGCCTACCACTACATACCTGTGGAGCACCCAGTTCTCGAGGTGCTGTCTTGCTGACTATACTAGGGTTTGAACCAGGGCTCTTGGGATCTGAGAGGTATGTGAGAATGGAAAGTAATGTTCCTCTGTAGCTGCTGGGAGACACTAATTCATTTTGCGGAACAGGACAGAGAGGACCACATAAGAGCTACTCACAGCTGGGTTGCATGTCTTGGACTGAAATGAGGTCTGGACAGAACAGGTCTCACAAGGCCATGTCAGGGAACTTGTGAGCTGCATTCCCCTTGCAAAGGAGCTACGGCATTACTGCACATCCCGAACATCCCTTCCCTAGGAGGCTGTGCTGCATTTCCTATCTGCTTTCTACAGGCTGAGCTGCTGTAGGTCTGCATGTAGGCAGATGGTTATTGCACGCCTGGAAGCACAAGTGAGGAACTGGAGAGGCAAGTTTATCCTATACCAGAAAAAAAAAAAAAAAAGCACACCTTCTCTGGCAGCAGGGCCTTCAAGGAAACTTGGCATTGAATATCTTTTCCCTTTTCTGTAAAATATTGAAATGTCAGGAGGAAAGAGGGAGAGCGAGCAATCTCATTATAATCCCTCCTTGCCTCAGAAACAGTCAGGAGATACCCACAGGTGGTTCCTTTGGGAGGTGGATACAGTGGTGTGTGCACTGACCATACAGGCCTAAATAGCTGAATAAAATGTAGTTACAGACGTTTAAGTTGAGTTGATTTTTAGAGGTGCTGAGAGCTCATAAATGCCTTTGGAACCAATGAGATTTGTGCGACCACGGTACCTTTAGAGGTTAAATGTTATAAAACTGAGCCATGACTTTACACAGAGACAAAAATACATGAAAATGTCTACCTCGTGACCTCAAGTATCAAGCAATTTTAAATGTAACATACTAAGAAAAGATAAAAATGGACACAGTGTACAACATCTTAGCTTACGATATTTAGTGAAAATATTGATATTTCTCTCCTAAACACTGCATCTCTAATAAGGACACCAAATATGAGCAATTTACATCCAAATCAATGCATTGATGAGAAATCGTATCTCCAAATTACCCGATAACTCAAAATTAGTGTATTTCTCCATGTAATCTTTCATATTATTAGCAGCAGAGTCCTAGTTACATGAGTGTGGCAACTCACCAGTCAATAGCTAACTATCTCTATAGGTTTGCCTGTGCTCTGTTTCAATATGTTTGATTGACTGATAATTCTGCAAAGCTTCCCCAGTTTAAAAGGGCAGTACTCGAACAAATCCTTCTCTTTTTAATGCCCATGTGTCAGCTTTCCCCAATGCTGACATGCTGTCTGTAGCCCTGGGTCCTCTAAATTGGGGTGCTGGGACCACCCCCGTGCCATGTTCTGGTGGCTCCCCTGTCTCCAGTCAAACACTGTATCACCGTAAGTTCTCAAAATGAACATGGGTTCTTGAGGGTGCTTCCCTCTCTATATTTGTGACAGCAGCACTACAATGTGGAAGGGACTGTGCTGTTTATATGCTGGGTGAATGTTCAGGAAGTCCCAAGGATACCTGCATGCGAGACACCCACATCATTCACTTCCCATGCGCTACTGACAAGTCCTGTTTTCACTTTCCCTGTGGCCACCACATACCCGTTTTAGCCCCACATTATGTACCAGGAAGTCCTTTGAGCTGTGCTGTTGGTCAGCCAAGCAGCTAAATAGTAAACCATTGCATGAAGTAACTATGTTTGTGCATCCTCTTCTTCCACAATTGCTGCTGAATTTGTTGATCAGTGCCCTTCTGACAGTGATTTTGGTACAGGATGGGCACATTTCCAGTATGAGTTGACACAACTAGCAGTGAAATAGATGCTTTATTTTTCCTTCCTCTTCTGCAGGAACAGTTCCAAGCCACTGTTGTCATACTGCGCAGCATGGGCCTGGCCACAGAGCTGAGTCACTAATGTCAGTGAATAACTCATCTGGACACAACCCTAGCATGACCCACTTTATGTAGGACAGTGGAAGGAAAGGATCTGAAATCTTAACCTCATGACTCTAGGCACTGAAGAAAAAGCAACCTGTTACTGGTTCCCAGAATTACCTTTCTAAGATGTGAAAATTGAATTTTCTCTTAATTTTTAACTTTTCCCCTGCTATGGACACTAGGGGTGGCTGAAATACAGCCCTAACCATTTTATTTCAAAGAGATCACAGGAAGCATCATGTGACAGTGTCTTTTCATGACTGATGATCTGAGCTACATTTTTCATCAGTGTAACTTCTGGCCCCCAGCCCCATGTGCTGGAGAGGAAATAACATGCCTCAAATCACTCTGCAGAGACTACAGGGGATTACACAGTGGTAACCTGGAAAAACAAAACAAACTAAATCTTTATCCAGCTAAAATCCTGACATAGTTCAGCTATAGATTTCATCACTATGACTCATGGGATTGAGGTATGCCCCAAGGGGCTCCCATTCTTTAATACCACTGCCTTGTTCACTTAAGTGCCGGCCAGTTTCAGACCCAGGTTGATCCCTGAAAGGGTGCAAATACCAAGTGACAAATATTTTCCATTTTTGATGAATGACTGAAGAACTTTGACTTGGACACTTGTTAAGGAGGTAAAAACATCTACTATGGAAGTCAATGCTCTGGGAAGCTTGCAGGTGATCTCCATGCTTGGCAGCATTCCTCTTTTTAGTTCCAGTTTGTGGGTTTTTTTTGCTATCTTTAGTTAAAGCTCCTGCCTGACTTCTTTCAACCCCAAATACATTTCTGCTTTTTTACTAGGTAAATACATACTGGGGCTCTGCTTCAGAAAGTGATGATGTTACTGTGCAGAAAGGGCCAGCAGCTCCCTAGAAGCAGAGATCCACAGGTGTCTATGTAGGGGCCCACAGAGTTTCACCAGCCAGGGCCCATCTCATCACCCCAAACAAGGGAGCAAAGGAGGCAGTGAGATCACTGTCAGACTCAGACAAATTTCCGGATCACCATGCAAACTCATGGTGCTGGGGCAGGTCCAAGGTCAAGACAGGAAGCCAGTCCACAGGTCAGATCCAATGAATGCCAGGCAGGTCCACAAAGACAAGGGAGGTCCATGGTCAGCCTGGAAAGTCAGTCCTCTGAGCAGGGCCGGCTGGGCAAAGACATGCTTGTGGCTACATATTAGAATTGTTGATTCTAAAATTGTAGAAACAAATAGCCAGTACTGTTTGAAAGGTTAATGTTGTGTTTCTCCTGCATTGGTGTATCCAACTTACACCATGACATTGCTTGAGAGTCCTGGGTCAGTCTTTGCTGTGCTAATCACAAAGATAATACAGACCAAAGAGATGCACTTTACTCCAGAGACCTTAGGTAGGGACCAATGTTGAGGTAATCTTATGGGATAGGTGCTTTTATTTCCCTGAGACACTCAGCAGTGCATGGTGCTACTATAAAGCAGCAAAACATGAGATTGTCTTATCTGATTTAGCCGGGACATGTGCAATGTCTTCAAAGTAGAGATTGTCTATTAGGTTCATCTGTAGTTTTGCTCCAGCAACTCAGTTGTAAGGGGGTTAAGCTGGAGGCAAACAGTGATTCAATTTTTTGACCAGACTGAAAATACAAATAAATCTACTGCTCATGTGTGCTAACTGTAATGCATGCCCAAGTGCAGGATGCTTTAATTTGGTATAATAGCTCCAGGTCTGGACTTACATACGTGCACATAAAATCACTCCTTTTATACCCTAGAATGCTAGTTAAATAATTGTTTTATTAGTATCATCATCTTTTGATAGAGAAATGTGGATTGTATGGCAAGCTCAACAGATACTTATAGCCACCATCCAGATAATGTTATTAAAAAGAAAATCCATTACATTTTTGGCATATTGGCTGAGAACACTCAGGAGGCTGAACTGAAGACGGTTGTATTTGTCATCCTGCTGATTGCCTAATGTGAAACACAGAAAGCTAGTGAAGTGTGAGAAAAGTGAGACATTGTGGAGGACCAAAGCCTGAGCACTGGGACTAAGAAATTACAAGCAGTGACCTACAATAAGTATGTAACCCAGCTTCTTTCTGCCAGGGGACAGGCTGTTGATTTGGAACAAAGCTTCAGATTACTCGGAGTGATTAGAAACTCACAATATTGTGGATGCCACATCCTAAAGGTCCTGGAAGAAGAATATGGGAAATGCGGCTGCCAGCTGATTCATGGTGAGCAGCTGCAGAGAAAATGCCTCTTCCTGCCCTCCCAGATGGATGAAAAGTCTCATGAAAGCACCCTTAACAAAGGAGGTTGGGCTTCAGCATAAACATTTGGGCTTCATCCTCCAAGCAGATCTGTGCAGAGATATTGTAAATCCCCAGATGGAAAAAAAACTTCCTGAATATCCTGTTCAAAGGAAAAGCTGCTTCTCCTCCCTCTTAGAAGTGCTCAGGGTATTGCAGGGAACTGGCAAGTGAGGCTTTCTGCTCTCATAGAGCAGGAGCTGGTGCCTTCATCTGCTAGTTTAAAATTACTGTGAGGGTAGGCTTTTATGAGTGAGAAAGTTCCCTCCTGTTCCAAAAGTAAAGATAGAGGAAGGGAAAAGTTGCTGCAAAGAGGAGCTCAAGATGGAGAATCACATGTGATTGTGAATCAGTGTCCATGAAAAAGCAGAGCAGATGCTTGAGCTAAGTGCTTTTTTTTTTTTTGTGAAGGTGCTAGAATGAGGACACTCTTGGTTAGTTTTGCTGCTTTCTAATGTTATTAGGCAGTGCTTTCGGATAGAGTAACTAATCGAGAGGGAAATACCTTCCTTGCTATGGAGACACAATCGTGATTTACATCAGGTTAAGGAGCCCATAGTTGTTCTATGATATCCAAGGAGCAATAAGATAATTTTCTTGGGGCCTTTTTTTTTTTTTGGTAAGGAATGCTCCTGGTATGCAACACAGTGCTTCAGACATTGACCTCTCTTTACAGAATTTCTGGGTATCATAGAATGGTAGGGATTGGAAGGAACCTCTGGAGATCATCTAGTCAGACTCCCCTGTTAAAGCAGCTTCACCTACATCAGGCTTCACAGGAACACATCCAGGCAAGTCGCCAGAGAAGGAGACTCCACAACCACTCTGGGCAGCCTGTTCCAGTGCTATGTCACCTTCAGCCTGATGGATATTCAATGGCAACACATAGGTAGTTGGGATTGAAATAAGGCAGCTGGCTTCCCTTTTGACATGTGCATGGATTTTGTGTATTTGACTCAATTTTGTCTGCAAACAATGAAAATTAGGGAGAGTTATGAGTGGTGTCTTCATTTATTTTTTCTTAGGAGAACCACATGAGTAAGAGAGAATTACATGTATCTGTGTGAGAGAGAACATACTTCTCTTCTAGTCCCATCTATTTCTGCCCAAAATTTGTAAAGAACTATTATGTACCTCCTCCATGACTGCTTCTGAGAGGCATAAGCAGGAGGTGAGGCAACAGGAAGATTCAGATAATTGACTTTACTGAGAAAGCACTTGGGCACCGGGGGTGGAGAGTTTA
Organism: Chloroceryle aenea; assembly: GCA_013399075.1. Classification (NCBI taxonomy): domain Eukaryota; kingdom Metazoa; phylum Chordata; class Aves; order Coraciiformes; family Cerylidae; genus Chloroceryle; species Chloroceryle aenea. Next base: position 98,741 of record VWZY01011881.1, on the reverse strand, counting down.
CACAGCTTGTGTGGGACTGTGGGTGGGTGGGATTGCTGGAGCATGAAACAGGACTGACCAGAAGCACCATCTCCATCACAGATCCTGTCGGGTACGCCCATGCTCGCAGATGTGCACCGTAACTCACTGGGCTGTGGGAAGTGACTGATGAAAGAGATTGATTCATTTTTAATTTGTTTTTCCTCTGTCTAACAGCCTGTATAATGTGCATTTTAAAGATATACACAAGCTAATTAGGAGACATATTTTCTGGATAGGAGTCACAGCTACATGACATGAAGATCCTGCAATCAGAGAAAAAAAAATTAAGGGGCTTGTTTACACAGTTCAGATGTCCAACTTCAGCTACACTGCCACGAATGGCTGAACTTGTGATATTCCTTTCTTCCTTCATAGTAACTATTTCTCCAAGAACTTGTAATGCTGCCTGTAAAAGTAGTTGTTAGCCTGCTCTTGAGGTATGGTTTGTGTGCACAAAAGCTTGACCATTTTTTCTAACTAGCTGTTGTTTGAATAAAACATGTGACATATCCCTTGCAAAATTTGTTTCTTGTCTTTAATATTTCCTCCCTGTGACATTGCTAATAGGACTTCTAGAGCTCCTTCAGGTTACTGTAGGTTTTCTCACCCTTAGAAGAGGAATGATTTATTCTCTACTTCCTCTAATCTGTAACTGGTTTAGGTGCATGTTCCCCTCCTTATGATACTTAAATGATATGAAGACTTTTTTTTAAGGAGTTCTTTAGGTGTTTACATCTATGGTATTCATTATCAGCAATTAATCATCTAACTGTACTTTGTTCCTACTTTTAGATGTGTACAAATTATAAATAATGCATATTGTTTTAACTGTATAATAAATACATATTACAGTGGTAAATATAAAATAGAATTACTCATACAGCATATATTCATTGTTGCATGCTGTATAATGTTAGTGTACACAATAATGGATAGAATATACACTATGCAGTTGTCTGTATTCTGGGCGGCATACAGGACTTTTGATCTAACAAAACCAGAGAAAAAGCTTTAATGAACTACACAAAAACCCTACTTCCAACTTTTTTTCTCTTTTTCACAGCTCCATTTTGGAAGTTGAGATGCTAGAAAGCCATGAAGAAGTCTTCATCATGAGACATGGTCTGTTTCAAGATATCAGATCCTGCATGCTATGTACTTTATCTAAATGGCTTATGCATCTATTACAATATGTAGATTCAGAGCTCCCTTGGTGTTAGCAGGAGGATATTTTGCCTTGTCTGATGTCAGTGTGTGCTATAGCATATTGCAGAAAATTCTAGAAAACTTGTGAAGAAAATGTAGCATAGGCTTAACATTCATGAACCTTAAATGGTTTGGAAAACCCTTAAATAAAGTTTAAGAAAGACGCAGGCTTACTCATGACAAATATTGACTAGCTAAAGAACAAGGCACAGCAAATAAGACTTGATAGAGTCAGATGATCTCTTCCTATTATGTGTAGATTAAGTAAGTACTACCTTCCCACTTTAAAGAGTTTTATTTTGTACCTGCTGACTTCTTAAAGAAGGTTCCTGTGGTCCTCTGGGATACTCAAAGAAGAGTTCAGTTTGCAGCAAGGAAATGGTAATTTTCAGTCAGTCACAATAAAACAAACTCTGGTGTGACAGAGGTTAGGATGAAATGATACAATAAACCTACACAAACAGCTAAGAAGTTGGTCTGGAAATTTGAAGGGTCATACCAAACTTCTTTACTTGAATTATCAAGTTTATCAGGAAGTAATTAAAAGTGTGCATGGAGACTCCACTAAGACTGGTACAGAACTAAGCTCTGAAACAGAAAAGTTGGAGAACTGTGTGAGTCCCTAAGGCTATTTAAAAAACAGAAAGTAGATCTTAATATCCACGTTTAAGGATTAATCAGCTGCTATTGTTGTGAAACAAAAGTGTGAGTAAAAGGAACTTCAGTCCCTCTTAAAGAGACAATCAAGTGTTTATAACATTGCAGTGACAACAATTGCAGTTTCTTTCTCTTCAGAGCCTCGGCAAATGGTATGGTCGAGCTGGCAGGAGGGTCCTATGCATGTTCTGTAGGTGGCATTTCCAGGATATGCAGCATAACTGCTCTTTCACAGGCATGTTTTCACTGACACAGTTTCCAAGGTAGTAGCTTATTGTTTTACCTAAAAACAGGAATCAGAAGACAATTGCTGCTTAGTAAATAACAGTATAACTTAACTGACTGTCCACAAAATATGAATGTGGGCAGAAAAGTATGTGTTGATACCACTGTGATCATAGGGAAAGAAGCCATGGTTAGCACTGAAAGAGGTGAAGAGCATTTGTAAACTTTCTCAGACCTGGGGGCAGTCTGTGGATCTTTCCTGATTTACACCATCTCAGAGCATGGCCCATGGTTTAGTGGTGGGCTTGGCAATGTTAAGGTAATGAGTGGAATCAATGATCTTAAACGTCTTTTCCAACCTTAGTGATCTATGATTCTACTTTTTTCACTTCTCAAGTTGCAACATAAACTTCACCAGAAAATGAAGGTAACAGTAATACTTCTAAAATCTTTTCTCTTTATAAACGTATGAGCATGTAAGTAAGGCACAGACCTGAGCTCTCCGTGGAGTCTTTGATGCCTAATGAAGTTTGAGTTCATTCTACCTCCTCTCTTGACTCACCCACTCTTTTCACTAAGCTTGCGGTAACTTTGTGTCAGTGAGATCTGTCCAATTTTTTGAAATATGGTGGTGGTGACTATGAAAGAAGGGGTTCAAAAGTACTTGGGGACAGAGGGGGCAGACACACAGGCAGCTAGCATGGTTATACAAGTTTAGAAATGAAGACAGAAATAATTTACTGCTACAACGGTGTATGACTCCTTAACATTGCAGAGCCACATCCTACACAGTGGAGAGATCCTAAAGAAAGACATAAATGAGATCCAAATGTCTCTGAAGTACTAATGGGCTAAGGCAAAAAATATGTAATGCCTGGAGAACTTCTCGCTTCCTCCCCCTTTCCATCTTGTTTAGGTTTTGCTCTTTTATCTGAGTAGCAGTTTTGAGAAAGATGAGGTTTTGACACATTATTTGGAAAAACAATCAATGTTGCAGGAACACAGTACATACAGACAAGTAGGCTCTAAAGCTCAAATTAACAACATATTAAATAGTAAAAGCAGAGTTTTGTTGAAGAGAAAAGACCCAGGCACTTGATATGTAGGTGTCTTACACTAAAATATGATAGTTTGTTAGCTCTCACTGCTCACAAACCATGTGTTCTAAGTAGAAGAAATTGAATGATGTATTCCTGGATGACTTTTGACAGCCACTCTGACAATAGAGTACTTTGATGACTTGTGCTGACCAACCTTGGTGAGAAAATACACTGAATACACCAGGGAAATAAAATTTTCTGTTACTTGCACAGGGTGTTGGTAGAGAAGCCACGCAGAAACCTTGCCCTTCATCCACACCCAGTGTCTTAGTGCCCTGAGGCACTAAGAGGTCTTAGCTGCCAGAGTAGCTTCACCTGTGACATCCATCCACATCACCTGCCTATATGTCTAGGAGCATATTTAAACCCAGTCCTGAGACTTTGCTACCTGCTTGATTGATGCTGTTGGAGTGCTAGTCTGAAGCTCAGCTACAGCCATGCTTCTGTCTAGTCATGAGCCCTGTTGATCAAAACCAGGACCTGTAGGTTGATTTCCTAGCTGGCCCTGCTGGGAAATCATAAGACCTGACCTGTGGATTGACTTCCTCCATTGACCTTCAACCTTTCTCATTATCATCAACTTGCATGATAATTTGGACTCTTGGGCAGGCCTGGCCACCATCTCCCAGTTTGCCTTGCAATGGAAAGGGCCAGGGCTGGTAAAGCCCTGTGGGGGGCCCGTTTGACTCCCTGCATCCTGTCCTGTGGGCTGTCTTGCTGTGCCTTCCTACTGTAGATAGTATGTGGGCAGGAGACTAGATCACTATCTGCCTGAGCGGTGAACCAGGCTGACCACAGGAAGTCTGGTCTCTTTCCAAGGAGCACACCTCAATCTTGCACTCCTTATGCAGGCAGCCTGCGGCTGCAGGTACGTATTATGTGCAGCCCCAGACAATTCTTTTGCAAGAAACAATGAAACAGGGTGCAGTATGTCCTACCTTTCTGTTACCTCTGTGCCAGTGAGCTCACTACATGGAACATTCCTATTCTTTTTCTCCTTCCTTTGGCTTCCATGTTGCAGGGTAGTACATACAGGAAAGACTTTGACCTTGACCGTGTAAGCTGATATATTTGGTTACTGAAGTTATAAACTTTGAATTAAGCTTTTGCACCTTCGTTAGAGATTTAATATCTAGCTTGGATTGCATCAACGCTTGGATATTAGATTGCCAAAAAGAAATTAAACTATTTTTTAATTGGCATCCTGTAGTTCCATTTTGGTTGATTCAAAATGGGTAACCTGATTGGCAACAGCCATTTTTTGGCACAATGTATCCACTACATGGAATATTTGCTATTCTGGTTTAACCCTGGAGCTCAGTCTGAGAAATATAAAGTGTAGGTCGAAAGTATAAGATTTGAGGCTGATCAGCTGCTGATCTGCTTCGTAGAGGGAGCTGTCACAGCCATTGGACACTGTCTGCCTTGTATTTTAACTGATGGTGTTCTGCTGTTGCTTATCTTCAGCTTCAGTTCTTCACTGTGAGTGGTGAGGCACTGGAACAGGTCACCCAGAGAAGTGTGGATGCACTGTCCTTGGAAGTATTCAAGTCCAAGTTGGATGGGGCTTTGAGCAACCTGGTTTAGTGGGAGGTGTCCCTGCCCACTGCGGGGGCTTTGGAACTGGATGATCTTTAAGGTCCCTTCCAACCCAAACCATTCTGTGATTCTGGGAAGGACTTCTTTTCCTTTTGGAAATATCCAGGGCTTTCATGTTGTCTGGAGAGACAGAGAACCAGGCTCTCTTTCCAGAATATAGTAGCCACATAGCACATCTGGATAGGCTGTCGATGTTTGCAGCTTCTTTTGCCAGACAGAAGCTACAGTTGGGGGTGTTGTAAAAGGGAGAATGTTATGGATAGGCCTTGCTTTTATGCCTGGGGGTGACAGAACTGTTTCAAAGCTGCTGTTCAGGCTGCCTGCAGGCTCTGGAAGGCATTGTGAGGTTACTACATTTGTTTCCATTGTCATGCTCTACTTAAATATATACAAAAGAACAGCCAAGCTGGGAATGACTCTCACAGTTCCTGCAGCGAGGCTCTGTAATGGCTGTGTTGGCAATGCCCGTGGTCACTTTCCCCTTTTACCTCATTCCAGGTTTTCAATTTCCCACTGACTTTAATGGGCTCACTTTCTTAGAATTTGTAGGATCTGACCTTAAAATGACTTACATTATTGCAATAGTTCACTGACTTTAAACCTGATGTGGTTGCTATGGTTTTACGCAAAGGGTAGGGTGATCTCATTGCTATCTCTTTTTAAGTGATCAGCAGTACTTGATCAGTACTATACTTATAATATGCATATTTAGGAAGAGCTGAAAAGAGGCACAAATGTATAAGCATGCAGAACCAGTCCCGCCATGTCCATCAATATAACTGAGCAGTGTGCAGATAACTCAAGCCTTCAGAGTGCCCCCTGCCTTGAACAAATTAATTGCAAGGGGTCATACTGCACAACAAAGAGAAAAGCAGCTGCGAAACACGATAGCACATCATATATCTCCATGATCTTATGAATTTCTTCATCAGATATATTTGTACATCATCATGTAACAAGGAAGGAGAAGTAGTGCTGTCTGCAGCTTTCAGAGGGATGGAGAAAAACATTGATGTTCCTGTTTTACACTGGAAACACACAGATGGGCAATCGTCATGACAGACTAAGACAACGCTGTCAAAGCAAGTGAACTTACTGACTTTGGTAACATTGGTAACAACTTTATGGGCTCCTTTCAAACGTGTACAAGGGACTGACACACTGAAGGCTCACTGCAATTGTAAATCATTGGTAGGTGAGTTAATGGATGGATTACACATTACAATTGTGAGCAACATGTGGCTTCTTATGCCTTTTTGGGCTAAGAAAGGAACATGCATTGTATGGGATTAAACTTTTAAGAACCTCACACTTTAAATGAAGAAGTTCCCTTGTAGTGGGCACTCTGAAGGTGCAAAAGGCTGACGTGGTGGATATAAAATTCTACAGTTTTGGTAAGCGAGCCTACTGATAATTCCTAGGAATTAGAGAATGGGAACTTAATAGTAAAGTGGGTTTTTTTTTGTTTTTTTTTGTTTTTTTTGTGTGTTTTTTTTGGTGGTTTTGTTTTGTTTTGTTTTTTGGGTTTTTGGGTTTTTGGGTTTTTTTTGGTTCTAACTTACTTAAATTCACTTTATATTGTACAAAAGAGATTTGAGTGCCTTCATGGCATTAATTAAAAATGTTAGTAACTTCACAGAGACTGAACTTCAGAAAGCTCACTGCTTTGAAAGATTCTATCAGTACAACAAATAAATTCTTTATACTTAAAATGGAGAGCATAATAAAATCCATAAGGATATTGCGTTGCCTAAGGCAATTTTGTGTCTTAATCTTCTGTTGATTCTGCTGGTGCCAGTATGTCACTTGGAGACTCAATGATAGGGAGTGGGAAAGAAATTGTTTTATCCCAGAGTAGGGAAAGAAAACTGGTATCCTGAAAGTTTTCAAGGACTGGTAATCTAAAAATTATGGGTTATTTAATTTTCAAGTACCTTTTAGAGGAAATTAGTAGGAATTATTGAACAGAAGTGTTGCAAACTGGAAAATCTCACAAAGTTCACAATTTTAGGTTTTGTGTTCTAAAAACTGTGAAAGGGAAATCATCTACTGAAAAACATAGATTATCAAAAATTCTCAGTCAAAATCTAGGCTCAAATAATTTTTCACAGAGTCACATAATGACTGTGTTGGAGGGGACCTCTGTAGGTCATCTGGTGTAACCCCCCTTCTGAAGCAGAGCCACCGAGAGCACATTACCCAGGACCATGTCATGGTGGCTTTTGAATACCTCCAAGGACGGAGACCAAATAACCTCTCTAGTTATGCATCATCCAGCAATATACCTCCTCAGCCAGTGATGTGACAGGGGATCATTGTGCCCCGGCCTATATTCTGCATAGGCTCCTACTATCAGATGCCCATTCCTGTCCTGGGACCAGGCTCTTACTCTGTGTGCCGTAGACTACCCTGTGACCATAACCTTCCAGACAGCTCGACCTGAGACAGCTGAAGCAAAAGAGTTTCACTGAATTTCAATATGCAAGATCTTACCTGGAGATTGGGAAGAGCCAATGGTAGAGTGAAAATTAATTCTGTCAATCACTGTCAATTGATTTGTTTGCCTAAATATAAACATGTAAGGTCACTTCAAATACCCTCATTTATGGTTTGTGGATGTTTACAGAGGATTGGGGGATGTGACACAAGGCTTTATCCAAACAATACCTTCCGATAGACAGTTAGTGGCTGGTTGGGGTATTCATCGCCAAATAAAATCTGAGACACATTTACACAGCTGAATTCTCCCCTCAGAAACAAAGAGGAACAAGTATAGGAAAAACCCTCAACCTTGGTGTGCCAAGTGACAGCAGCAAATCACTCCAGAGTATAGCAGAAGATGGCTGCATCTGACCTTCTGGCATGAGAGAAAAGGCTGCAGTATTGTACCTTCCCCAAACTTCCTCATTTCCAGAAGGGCAATAAAGTCTGAAGTTCACTCCGATCGTCAGTCTGACCAATAAGACTGACTATTGTAGAAATAACAGTAATGAAAAAAAAAAAAAGTGCTGGGTTATGTGCATCAGTAATCTTTAATAGGGTTTGTCATACAAGTACTCACCAGTAAGAACAGAGACTGGATTATATGTTCCTACATTTGTTCTTGCACCCAGGTACTAAAATGACTGTGCAAAGAAAAGATCACATTGGAAATAGCTTCCAGTTTTGGTTTCAGCAACATGAGTCCATTTTTTTTCTCATCAAAATGAGACCCAAGGAGATGGCAAAACTCCCAGAGTCTAATAAAAGCAGTAACAGACTCATCAACTTTGCTGTAAGAATCAAACAAAGAGAAAACAGAGGAGCATGGGGGATCAGTCACTGTCTGAGCAGATGTCATCACTCTTGAAATCACCAGACATACTGAAGAATGTTAAAACTATCATGGGACTGCATGAAAGATTAATAGGTTTTATACAATTACAGGCTTTTTTTTTTCCATAACATTTCTATGTATTTGCTTAACTTTCTGTTTATACAGTGTTCCTGTTTCATCCCCTATGTGAACAATGATTTTTTTTTTTTAAGTTCACAAGCATACTAACTTGACAAAAAGTCAACCCAAAAGAGAAAAAGTAGAGTTCCAAACCTTCTTAAATAATCAATGTGAATTTTGTTTGTATTTTTTCCTTTTTCTGTTTTTGCTGAATTAAAGATGAATTTTTAGAATGTTGACAGTTATTCTTCCAGAAAGAATCTTTTATGTTTGGTTCTCTTTTAATGTCATTTGATCCTCTGCTGTGTTTTTAACAATGCAAGAGGAACTACTAATTCATCCATTATTTATTTCCTTTTTAGCTTTGCTATGTTTTGTTTTGTTCTTTTCAGTCACTGTTTTTTAACATATTTTTGCCAGGAGTTTCAATTTTTAGTTCTCATATGTCTGTGACACTGTAGTAAATGAATTTCTTATTAATATTTTTTTTTTAAATGTAATACTCAAAAGTCTCAGTGTATGTAATAGTACACATTCTCTGTAACTTATAAAGTCCTGCTGAAGTGGCATGGGAGTTTGGGATCATACCTCACAAATGTCTCATTTCAAGGAGCTTTACTCATTGAGAAAATATCTCATTTCAAAGAGAATTACTCACTGTAGACTTATTGTCAGTTCTACTGCACATGTGTTTGCTCTTTCTGGCATATATAGATCAAAATCATTTACATTATAAATGCGAAATCATGCCACTGAGGTTGCATAAAGAATCATTGTTATTAAATAAATATCACTTTCAGTCATTTAAATTACTTTTATGTCTTTCAGTCAGGACCTTTGTTATAAACTCTTTGCAAGCAGAGGATTGGGCTTGTAGTGCTTATCCAAAGTATCATGACAGATATTTCTAGTACTTTCTCCTGAATATTCTGATGTTTCTCCAAAGTTCTAACCAGATCCTGGAATTATAAACAAGACAAAACCAAACCCAAATCCAAAATAGCATGCTAAGAAACAGGAAAAAAAAAGTTCGTATGTATTCAATCCAGTCTTAGGTTTCAATAGATATGATCTCTATCTTTTGACCTAATCATGTTCTAAGCCTGGCTGTAACATCTCAAAGAGTATAATATCTAAATTCCATTTTCAAAAACTATTTAGAAACTTCATTTTCATCAGAGACTTAGGAGCCAAAGCTGTGAAGTTTTGTGTAAGAAGATTTTTTTTCACATATACCTTGATAACAAGTTATATCAAAAGGGTTTTATTTTAGAAAGACTATTCATTTCCTTAATAGTTAAAGATGAAATTACTGTTGTGGTTATTCCCAAAATGAATATTCAGAATTATGAATTTAGAAAACACTTTAAAAAAATTAAATATATTCTGATATCTGAAATTTTTGCCTTTAAGTATGTATTTATTCCAAATTTTAACTACAAACACTAGTTGTGTGTACATCACACAAATAGACACTATATATTTAAAAGAACGTAATCCAGCCAGCAGATCAGGAAAATTACTATGTGCTGCTTTCAATTAATAAACATAAGCCATCTGCTCAGTGCCCATGAACAGCAACAGGACCAACAAGTTTTTGGAAAGAACTTTATTCCAGCAGTTACTGCAAGCTCAAGTCTAGGCTCCAGTGCATCGATTTCAAAGTATTAAAAGTATTTCCAAAACACATGACTGATATAAAGCGAGTACTTTAAATGAACTAATGAGCTCTTGTACTTCACATTTCAGATGTTTTATAAAACATAAAATAACATAATAACTCCTGTGGTGCTACAGGAACATGAATTCAGTGATGCATGTCTGTCCAGCTGACAAGAAACCCATTTAGCACCACACTCACACAGAACTCTGTGTACACTGGTTAATAACATACATTATGAAAATGATTTATTGTTACAAAATACATATACTTGTCTGTTCTTAGTTTTACTAGAACACCCAGTTCTTTCTGTGACATCAGCTAAGATGACTAAGAAAATAGTCTGGCCATTTTAATGCTAAATCAGCGCAGAACTGTTGCTTTCGAGACTCCGGAAGTGTCTGCCTTTCCCATAACCCAAGCCCAGTCTCACTACTGTACATAGGGAGATTCATCTTTCTTAAGTGGAATTCTGTGATCATAGGGCTNTTTCCTCTCCTAATCGCTAAGTCTCTCTCTCTTATTCCCTTTCTCTTCCCCTTTGGGGAGGCAGGGAGGTTAACAGAGAGCATCTGTTATTGGTCTAAGGGGTTGCCCTGAACCTAAACTGTAACAGCAGGGTAAGCCTGTTCTTATTCCAGACCACTGCAATAAGTGTCCACTTTATGAAGAGAAAATTGACAACTTTTGTTGGGGCATTAGAGCATAAAAATATAATTAAATCTGAGATAGATACTCCTTGAAAAAAGATGAGAAATTTATTGTCCAAGATGGATTATCAGATTTGATCTTTGGTAGAACAAAACAAATTTCTGACTGTCGATAAACCTTTGTTCTGCTGGAAAATATCCCTGTTTATCACTGGTTAGCAGTCTGCCTTTCAAAAGTGACATGACAACAGTAGAGCTGATAGTACTTTCTAACCTGTTTAATCCCTATTCATAAAAAGCCACCATAGAAACTTTTTTTTTCTTTTTTTTTTTTTTTTTTTATTTCCAGAAGATTTCCCACAAGGAGCGTTGTTCGCT
>VWZY01011881.1:21693-77395 GCA_013399075.1 Chloroceryle aenea | reverse complement strand
GGGGGGGGAAAGGGTGAAAGAGGATACCAGTGTTTAAAACTGCTTTATCAAGGCTTCTATTCTTACAGAAAAAAGCAGCAAAGACAGAAAATGATTGAAAGCATACAGACAAAGGAGTAGATATGGGAAAATATGTGCACTTCCTTGCCACAGATTAAGAAGAGAAGGAACATATTTTAAGTCAGTGGATAAAGCACACACTGATCAGAATATCAGAAGTTTAGTTCTGAAAGGAAACCAATCATTTGTCAAATAGGCATATTTCTTCAGTTAATTAATAAATAAAATGAACTGTTGGAACAGGAACACAGGAACTTTGCTGTTTAAGGTCTATGTAATCTGGCTGCCTGCCTCTGACCAGCACCAAATGCCTCAAATAAAACTGCAAAAAGCAGCTCAGTACTGGGTTGTGAAATAAATTTCAAGGCCAGTTGCTTCTTAAAATTCATTGGTCAGAATTTGACTTATGCCTTGATGTAAAAAGTTTGTTTCTTATTTCTAGTATTTCCATCTCTCACAGTACCTGGTGTCCTTGAAGCCCTGACCTTGCATTTTGGTTATTAAATCCCAACTTTCTTTAAAACAATTGAACAAATAAACAAAACAGAAATTAAAAAAAAAAAAAAAAGAAATTGACAGCCTTCCCATTTGTGGGGAATAACTTAACAAGGATTTCATGGGTTCAATGGAAGACTGGACATACACATAAGAAAAAAATGCACTGTGTGTTACTGTGTGTTATTTCTGTGTAATTACACAGAAACCACTTCTGGCAAAGGCAGCTGTCTCTACTTGAAAACAGTGTGAGACTGGAAGAATATGAGAAGAGAATATCACATGTTCTTGTACTGTTCTTATTCTTTCCCTGGGAAGAGCACCAGTTGGAGAGAAGACTAAATGGAGTTTTGGTCTGATGCAAAATGGACTTTCTTACAGTAGGTATTATCTACATTTTGAAAAGTCCTACCAAAATTCATAAGACTAAAGCAAGAAACTCAAATTATTTCTATTTCATAGATAAACTAATTTTAGTTTACCTGGATTTAGATTACCTGGAAAAGCTGTGGATTTTTTGCCCAATGTTTAGAATTGAGTACATGTCTTAGAATCCCCAGGTATCATAATAGTCAGTATTGAAATGCTCGATATTGTAGTTTTAAAATGGTAACAAATTATATTGTTTATATTATTTTCTTTAAAAATAGTAAGAACATGCTGCATAGAAGTTACCACTGAGGGTCATTTTTAAAAGTAAGAACTTAGGAGGACAGTTTTATTTTAGCAACCATTCAAAATTACCTTTTATTCTTTTGTAACAAGGAAAAAAGCCAACTCCACAACTACTGTAAGGCAGTGATTGCTTTTGCTGCAAGACTGACACCACAGCACAAAGTTATATTCTCCTGGTGGAAACCAGGTGTCTTCAGTGGAACAGGAACTTGGTGGAGTCCAGTGGGTGCAGCAAGGTCCTGGCTAACAGGAACCACTGTGTGTTAAATAAGCAGCACCAAGCAAGAGCCCTTGATCCTCTGCAGCAATGCAAATTTGGAAGGAGGCGAAAACTGTGAGAGAGAAAATGAGCCCGTTGGCTACTCATGATAAAAAAAAGACAAGCAGAATTTGTGCATGCCAGCACAAACAGTGTTTTTAAGGGCATAGATAGCATCTATGGGGATGTTATATTTTTAGCTTGAAAACTTTAATACAGCTAATTATCTTCAAATGTACAGCATAAACAGGCAGAAGCCTGCTGGTGAAATTAATTATTCACCCTAGGAAGGGACAAGATTTATACAAGGATGCTCAAAATGGGAAAGGGGAATTTGCTGTCTGGAAATGGCTAAAAGCAAAGCATGACCTTAGTTTTGTGGGGAGTGCTAGAGCTTTGTATTTGTGCAGTGATTACATGGGACTAAAGTTAAAAAGGCAGAAAGCTGCATCTTTGAGGGTTTCTTTGCACAGCATTTCTGTGTGAGAGTACAGAAGTTGCACCACCTGAGAAGGTACCAGTTCATGGAGTCTGCATAGGATGGTTTATGGTGTCATCTGGTGTAGTGCATTACAGCAGTGACAGAGCCCTGGATGTATCATGGTAGAAAAAATGGTAAAAAAGGTTAACTGGGAAGGAGAAGGCAAACTGTGTAAAACCTTTGGAGGGTCAGCTGATCAGCCTGAGTTCTGTAATCCACTGACATGAGGAAGGCATAAGAATAAAGTGAGTCTGTCTCACTTTGGTTGGCACAGAGGTAGTTCTTTTTGTCTGGAAGTTAAAACAAACAAACCTCCACCCTCTTCAGTGATCAAGCCCACAGTCTCTTCCCAGCCATGCTCTGATTTCACCTTGAAGGTGAAACAACAGGAAATTACAGAGACAAAGATGTTAAATTTTACAGCTTGGTGCACCCTCATTGTCACCACTCTGTCTAATGCAGTCCTGTGGAAAACAGCCTTTGCAGTCCTACTGGTACGTTGCTGCTGCCACTTGGCTCTGGGAACCCTAGAGACACTGCAGCAGGGAGAAAACAGGTGACCCACACGTACATACTCCCTCTTTAGATCCTTCTGGTCAGGAGCAGTGCTGAATCATCCACCTTGGGGGTTGTTCTGTGGGTGAGGGTATGTGTGCATATGAAAGAGAGAGAAAGAGGGGGAGACTGATCTTTTTTTTTTTTTCTGTCCCTTAATTATGAGCATTGTTACTCTGGCTCTGAGAATTCAACTATCATGGAGAGGGTTTCCATCACTCTCCCACGATACAGCTTGCAGGAGGCCAATATAGTCAGTTTTCTGACTGGGTTAGAGGTCAGAGTGGGAGACAGAGGATCCACATATCAGCTATTGCTCATTAGAGAAGACAAACCAGGTGCTCATGAGTCACTGCTCAATATGTGCACTATTTTGGGCTCTCCACCCTATACCCCTCTAGCCAAGATGCAACGCCACTGCTGATGGCTCTGCTGGACACACGGGGCTGCATCCTTCTCCTAGGCAATTGGGCATTTGATCCTTTGTTTCATGGCTGCACCATTTCTTGACTGAGAAAAAAGAGAGGGAGATTGTCTTCTCATAGCTCACTCACCTTCTACATCAGCATGGTGTGGTGTTTACGCATGGAAGAACAGTGCAGTCATTACTGGTGATGAGCTGCTTCCACAGCTTTCTGACATGAACAGCTCAAGCTTAACACATCTGTTTATGTCTGTGCTACCTATACAGGTATCCATCCCTGCATTCTGTGAGCAGCTGGTACACTCTTCCCAGTTTGATTTGCTTGCATCTTGGGATTTAAATTACAAGAGATGCAGAGAGATGGGCAGAAGACAAGATAAGTTACCATGAAGGTATAGTCTCTATGAAACTTACTCAGGTTATTCTTTAAGACACAAAGATAGGGAGGAAGGGACAGCAGGAACCTACTGACCTTTCCACAAGCCAACATCATTCAATAAGACCCAAGTGCAGGGTCCTACACTTTGGCCACAATAACCCCATGCAGGGAAAGTCTTATGAGGTGAGACTGAGGGAACTGGGGTTGTTTAGCCTGGAGAAGAGAAGACTCAGGGGGAACTTATCACTCTCTATAACAACCTGAAGGGAGGTTATAGTCAGGTGGGGGTCAGGCTCTTCTCCCAGGCAATGGCCTGTGACAGGACCAGAAGGCAGGTCCCGAAGCTGCACCAGGGGAGGTTTAGGTTGGATACTAGAATGCAATTCCTCATGGACAAGGTGATCAGACATTGGAATGAACTGCCCAGGGAAGTGGTGGAGTCGTGATTCCTGGAGGTGTTTAAGGGAAGACTGTGCCACGGTCTAGCCAATGTGGTGGTGATAGGTCACATCCTGGACTTGTTGATCTCAGAGGTCTTTTCCAGCCTTAGTAATTCTGTGGTTCTGTGATTCTTTGTGATTCCCCAGTAAATGTGTGTGAAAACCTTTGATGGCAATTTATAAACACTAATAATTAATCCTGAGCTGGACAAGCACCAGCTTTCCCTTCCCTCTATGTGACTCAGTTCAGCAGGGGCTGCTTAGACATTTTGGCTGGGTACTTCATCTTAGCAAACACAGGATGCACAGCCTGTTTGTGTGCTGCCGCTTTGCTTACCATCTGTGAGGATGCTGTTGTCCACAGGCTGATCCCATCTATTCCTCATTGTAGACTGAATATGACCAGAGGACCCCATTGCCACTGACGTTAAAGAAGAAAAAGGCACATAACTGACTTTGCTTTGCATTGTTTTGTTAATAAGCCAGCTGTATGAGGAAATGCCATTTACGCCTTGCTTTTGAGACAAAAGATTTTTTCCTGTCTAATTAAAAGCATTAAAATATGCCAAATCTAGTCATTAAAACTCTACATGTAAATTCAAGCCATTAAGTTACTCAAACACTTAAAGCTTAAGTAAATTTGCAGTAAGATGCACATAGATTTATTCCACATATGGTTCCCCTATGGGAGTTTCACATCTAAATCCCTGTGCATCTTATAACTTCTTGTAAATACATATGCTAATGACACATAGAAATAAATTACTTTCACAATCATGACTTGCCAGTAATTTTTGTTTGCATCACTTTTTATACTGTATTATAAAAAATCAGCAATGATTTAATATTGAGGATTTCCTACCATTTTGTTATGGCCCTCTACCAAGGAGAAACTAGCACAGAGATCCGCAAACAATGGTTTATTTTGCCCAGCCACTGTATTTCACCTACTTGCATATCAGTAATAGTCCATCTGCTGCTGACAGTCTGTTCCAAGCATAGTAATATAACAAGTAATATTACTACAGTAATGCAACACATCACAACAAACCACCCCATAAAGAACACAAAGCGTTTGACAGGGTAGGTTGGAAATACTTTGTGTGTTATCTTTTTTTTTTTTGCCAGTATCATTATGTTAGGAATGAGGCTTATGTGAATAATTGCTGAATGCTTGAGCAGACAAGTTAATGTTTATTCAATCTCTATGCAGAAAGATTGATGCAACTGGACACAAGTCTGTCATCAAAAGAGGGTTTTAATATTTTGATGGTGCTATATTTTTCCTAAGTGATATGACTGATTTTGCTACCTTTTTTCTTCTGAAACCCAGGGTAAAAATAGTATTATACAGCTGATACCTTCTGCTATGATAAGAAGGGGCATCACTGTGCCTTCCTAATACACCTTTTCATTTCAAAATGCACTGAGAAACTTTTATTCACAATTGTGTTTGACATGTGTTTCCTCCAATGGGAAGTGAGGCATAAAGAGCAGTGGCAGCTGACAGAAAAGTACAGGTGCTGCCTAAGAGGAAAGGACTGCAGGGCCCCTAAAGAAGATGAAGAGACATAGAATCATAGGATCATAGAATCATAGAATTGTCAGGGTTGGAAGGGATCTTAAAGATCATCCAGTTCCACCCCCCCTGCCAATGGCAGCTACACGTCCCACTAGATCAGGTTACTCAGAGCCCCATCCAGCCTCCAGGGATGGAGGAAAAATCTCCAGGGATGGGGCTTCCACCACCTCTGGGCAACCTGTTCCTGTCTCTCACCACCCTTGTGGTGCAGAACTTCTTCCTAATGTCTAACCTGAATCGATCTCTCTCTAGTTTTAAGCCATCCCCTCCAGTCCTATCACTGCCTGAAAGCCTGAAAAGTCCCTCCCCAGCTTTCTTGTAGGCCCCCTTAAGATACTGGAAGGCCACAATAAGGCTCCTCGGGAGTCTTCTCTTTCCCAGACTGAACAACCCCAACTCTCTCAATCTGTCCTCATAGGAGAGGTGCTCCAGCCCGCTGATCATCCTTGTGGCCCTTCTCTGGACACATTCCAGCACATCCATGTTCTTCTTGTAATAGGGGCTCCAGTACTCCAGGGGAAACAGTACTCCAGGTGGGATCTCATGAGAGTGGAGTNGGGACAGTGTCAAAGGCTTTGCTCAGGTCCAGGTAAATGATGTCAGTTGCTCTTCCCCCGTCTGTTGATGTTGTGACCTTCTGATAGAATGTCACCAGGTTAGTCAGGCATGATTTTCCCTTGGTGAAGCCATGTTGGTTGTACCCAATCACTTAATTGTTACTCATCTGCCTCAGTAGTGCCTCCAGGAGGATCTGCTCCATGATCTTAGCAGGCACAGAAGTGAGACTGACTAGCCTATGGTTTCCAGGTTCATCTGCCTTTCCCTTTTTGAATATGGGGATGTTTCCCCTTTTCCAGTCAGTGGGGACTTCACTGGACTGCCATGACTTTTGGAATATAATAGATAGTGGTTTAGTAACCTCATTCGCCAGTTCCCTCAGCACCCAGTGTATCCCATCAGGTCCCATTGACTTGTGCACTTTCAGGTTCATCAGATGGTCACAAACCTGATCTTCACCTGCAATGGGAAGTTCTTTCATCCAAACCCTGACATTATCTTCTGTAACTCTGGGGGTGTGGCTGGAGCCCTTGCCAGTGAAGACCAAGGAAAAGAAGTCATTTTGAATCTCAGCCTTCTCAGTATCACTTGTCACCAGTTCTCCCGTACCCTTTCTGAGGGGACCTACACCTTCCCTAGTCATCTTCTTACCATTAATATACTTATAGAAATTCTTGGTGTTTCCCTTGATCTCCCTGGCTAGATATAATTCTAACTGAGCTTTAGGTTTTATAACCAGGTCTCTTGCTGCTCAGGCAGCTTCCTTGCATACCCTCCATTCCAGCTGTCCTTTCTTCCACTCCTTGTAGTGTTTCTTTTTGTGTGACAGCATGTCCAGGAGCTCCTTATTCATCCAGGCAGGTATCCTAGCATTCTTTCCTGCCTTTCTCTTTGTCAGTATAGTTTGCTCCTGGACATGGAGAAGGTGATCCCGGAACATGCTGAACCCTGTTCAGACCTCTGTTCTCTCTGACATTAAATAATTAATCAGCCTTTAGATGCAGAGTTATGTGTCTATATTAGTGCTCAAGATTTTTTTTTTTTGATCATTCAAAGGCTTGCATCTGAAGTATGCACATGTTATGATTTGTTTATGGTTTGGGTTTGGGATTTTTGATTCATGCTAGTGGATTTTTTTCTTCAAGAAATTATGCTAATGGCATTCTGGATATGAGAACTGCTAAAATGAAAACACTGAACTATGTGCTTGATGGATACTCTTGTTTATGTGTAGCAGTCAAAACTGTGTAAGTGATAAATCTTTAAATAGTCGTAAATGCCCTCCAGTTACTCTACCATTCCAGTGAGCAGTATTATGCATCCCTTAGGTCTATGTTTTAGTCCAAGTGAAAATCATGAGAAGCCTCTGAATTATTTTCTTTTGTTCTTTATGGATGCACTTCAGACAGTGTGATAGGTGGTCAGATAAACAACAGTCCCATAATATCTCATGGGAAAACAGGGGTTTGTGTTAAATAGATACAGACAGACAGATAAACCCAAAATGGATATTAAAATGAGAGAGAAGAGAAGAGAAGAGAAGAGAAGAGAAGAGAAGAGAAGAGAAGAGAAGAGAAGAGAAGAGGGGAAAGGGGAAGAAGGAGAAGGGAAGAGAAAGGAAGAAGGGGAGGTGGGAGAAAACCAACACTGTAGATGTCTGTCCCTGATCAGGGTCTCTAGACCAAGGACAAAAGAGGCTGAGCCCCTGTGACCTGTAATCCTGGATGAGACACTTTTGAATCATGCAATAGTATGAGTTTTATGTGGATTAGGCATAGGCACATGACTACATTTCTGTCCAGATAGTCCATGTGTGTGATATAGAGTCTATGCTGGCTTCCTGCCAGCTCTGGCATGGCTTATGATACCTGTTCAGGAGCACAGTGTGGTGTGAATACATGATATGGTATGAAGCCTGCACGTATGAACATAACCTCTTGATATTATTTCAGCAGATTTGAGATGACAGAGTGAATTTATATTGGATCAATGCTTTGCATTATGTGGCCACATCATTTCTGCTCCTGTGTTAGCAGCCCTGAAGTCATATCTGCTGTATAGTCAAACCATGGCTTGAACTGGCAAAGCAAGAAAAGCTATTTAAGGTCATGGTGGTGTCAGACTGCTGGGTCTGTCTTGAGCAGCTTGTGTAACTGCTCCACAAGCTCTGCTGGCTCTGAGCATTGTGGTATCTGACTCTGTCACAATATTTATTTCTGGAAAGGGAAAATAGCTAGAGAAATACACAGGAAACATGTTTCCACAGGTTACCCTTGTTATACCAAAACTACATCCAGCTATACCTTGTGGTGAGGTTGCAGCTGAAGTGGGTTCTGCTCTCCATGACCACGTTAATAAAGCCAGGACTTCTATAGTAGACACACTCCTGCCTTTAAAGAGAAAGCATTATTAATGAAAATCAAACTTCTTGCTGTTGAGAAGGAGCTTTCCTGGAACTATATTATATCAGGTTTAAAAGGACAACAGCCAAGTGTGTTAGGCTTTCCCTCCCATGACAAGAAGTTCTATTTCCATAATTTTAAACTCCCTTTAAAAATAAGGACTGGGAGAAAGACTTGGGAATACCTTTTTTTTTTTTTTTTTTCTGGTTGGGAATTAGAAATTTATATATCTCCTCAAACTCTTTAAGAGAAAGATTTTGTATTGTCACTATTCTTCTCTAGAGAAAGGGTCAGAAAGCCCACAGGACTGCTACTGTGATGCTGACAGTACTTTTTATTGTCCTTTTGTTGTTGGTATTTTGAAGGAATTAGGAATATAGCCCAACATCAACCTCCTTTTGCAGGAAATAATAATGAGGCATTTTAGTTATTACTGCCTCAAAGACCCTCAATGATCCCTGAGAAAGTTTGCTCTGTGCCAACTCCTGTGCCACTGTATTTCACAATAATTTTGATTTACCAGAACAGGCAGTCAGCTAGTAAATGGCTGGGGTGAAGAAGCCTCAGAGAATGAGAACTGCTTGCAGAGGAGCCACCCAGGGTGGTTTATAGATTGCTGTTTGGGCTTCCCCTCCTGAAATCCAGAAACAGGTAAGGAACTGGCATCATTTATATATTTTAGTCTTATTGTCTTATATTCTTATTTTTGAAGCTGTGATTTCTGGTATCTCAAACATGCTGAAGGAGACAGCAAATGCTCAGTTCCATTTCATCCTTCAGCCTGGGAAATCAAAAGATAAAGATGTAGATGTGATGCTTAAATAGGATCAGATACTTCAAATACAAAATTATTTTTCTCCTCAGGTGTTCAAGAAATTTCTCCTAAAAAAAAATGCCCTTTTTGTTCCTGTGTTTTAGAATGTAGAAAACATGCAGTACTGAGGCTTGGTGTTCTTATTCACACAATTTTCATCTTGCTAGAAATCAAAGTACAACAGAGGAGGTGGAAGTTTAAAACTAACTATTCCCCTACCATTAAAAGGTGTCTTCTATTCATTTTCAACAGCTTTGAATGTGAGAAACAAAAGAATATATTTCTAAAAATTTATTCCCTATCAAATGTAATTATAAAACAATTAAACTCTCCAGAAGCTTGCTTTTTACTTGTAATAAGTAACAACCCACAAAAGTATTCCACAAAGAAAACCTTTAAAAGTCATTATATATATTTATTTATATACATGCAGAAATACTTCAAACTTTAAATTATTTTGTCCAGCTAGCTAATCCACTAAATGCATTAAGTGTAATTAGTGCAGTAACAACTTCAGCAAGACAATAAAAGTAAACCAGTTCACTGAACTGAACAACAAAATCCTAAAATATGCCTGGGGCAAAGCTAATTCACTATATAATGATTTTTAAGAGTATGTGCCAAAATTACCTATATTTTTTTTTGTCAGCGTATTCCTCTTCCTGGGTCCATTTTGAAAACTATTCCTAAGATAAATATGAATGGTTGATTTTTATATTTTTTAATTAAAAAACCCCACAAAACATGACTTCTGGTTATTTATAAAAATATATTGGTTAGTAATACCAGAGTGTTTGGTCAGTAATACTGAAGGAAGTCAACACAAAGCATAGCAAACATATCCTGGGTATAATGCTGACTAAATCTCAGTTTTTCTGAACAGGTCCACGGATAAACAGGAGCTAAACTAAGGAGAGAAGACAAGGAAAATCTCAGGAATCATAAGCATACATAGCAATTTATGGTCATGTCCCCTTTTGATTCAGAAAAATTTTCCAACTGCTTTTCTTCTACAGTTCAATTAAACCCTTTCTTCCAGGGGCCAGGGATGGAGAAGTTGTCACTCAACATACTTATATACCTGTTTATTTCTGTCTAGCTTCTGCAAAAACGTTTGAGGGGAATTCACAAGTTCTCTGGATGTTTCTGCTCTGCTGATAACCAGTAATTGCCACCACCAGCTGTTCCCAGCCTTCAAACTACTGCTCACAAAATGGAGCAATAAAGCCTTTCTCATGGGCACACACATTGTTTTCCAGCTCATTTTGATGGGACTTGTATGGGCACATACTGATGACATTTGGATGGCATCTCAGAGATTCAGACCTTCAGTTTCTGTCTGAACTTGTAGAGGGGTATGCAACTTCCTAGATACTGCTTTGCAGAAGTGTGGCAGGTGTTAGATGAGACACTGAAAATCAGTAAAGGATTTCCATGCAGTGGTTAATGTAAATAACTCCCTGTATTTGCATTACACATCATGTATGCAATCAAATTAAAGGAGGGCTGTCTAAAAAGTGCCAGAAACCCCCAGGTCCTATGTGTATCACACAGTTGTGCTGCACATGCACCTAAAAGACAGTTTTGTTGTGCACCATAAATCTGACACAGCTAACATTGAATTTATAGGACTTCACCTTAAAATAGTGCTGAATTGAAGCAAGGTGCAAAGCTGTCAGATGAATGGATTCTTATTAATGACATAGACCACCTGTATCATGGCATCAAAGACAGTGACCTGAGGAAAGAATTGTGCTGCAAGTCTGGACCTGACACTAGATCCATGCTGTTGCTTGAATGTCAGGTATACCACACAAGTCTGATGGGTGGGGAAACTCAGAAATTTGGCACACGAAGAGCAATTTGTATTATTCTGATCCTGACTTTAAAAAAGTGGAGAATTATTCATGTTTGAGTGTAAGTATGGTTTGGGAGACTTCCCCCAAACCTGCTCTGTAGATCTACAACAGGAAATTTACATATAGGTGAAAGAATTTGAAGAGGTTTTATCTCAGCTTGAAGTAATACTATGCACAATTACACAGTTTATAGTGCATTGGAGTGTCTGCTAGTCATCCCTTCACACTGATAGATTGTCTGCAGTTTCCATCCCAGGAGGAGATCTGTTGAGAGGACTGTCAGTGGGACACTTTGCATCATCTCCTCACTTCAGCTTCCCCTTTGCTACTTAATATAAGTCAACAGTTTGCTGCATTGCTCCAAGTTATTTTTATGGGGCTGTCTACAGCAGGTGGTACAAGCATTTTCCTTTCACTGACATTTTTCTCTAGAGACCAAGATGCACTGGTGAGGGTTATCTCTTTGTATAAGGGAGGAAACCCCCTCACACCAAAAATATCACCCATTTTCCCCCAGTTATGGTGTTCTGTGCATTGAGAGAGCTGGCACATTAAGACTGTGCTCATTTTTACTATTGTATGTAGCAATGGCCAATAGTTACTGCCTTTGTGTTTGTTATTTTTGTTGTTTACAAAAGTTGTCCTGCATAGCTGCATGTGAACCTTATCTCCAGCACAATTAACATCAAATCCAGATGATGATTCATTTTGACAAATAAGTTTGAGGTTTTCACCAACTGCTGGATTTCTTCAGGAGATAATATAGTAAAAAGATTTTTAAAATAAAGTTTATATTTCATGGATTATTATTGTTCATGTTTGTCCCTTTTCTGCGTCTGTGGATTATCTGCACTACTGGGAATCATCAGAGGGGCAGTTCATGACATAATAACATTTGTAGGACCATATCTGCTTATTCCTTCTGGTTCTTCTTGAGTAAAAAAAAACTATATGAGAAGCTGTTACTCACAGATCTCTTTCTCATTATGTGAGTTACTGTTTTTGTTTTCTCTTGGCTTTTTTCTCTTTATTCTACTGTCAAATATTTTTTTACTTTTCATGGTGGCCTGGATGCATTTTTGGCAACAGTTTTTATTTTGTGAGAACCTCAACTGATCCTCCTCCTCATACACCCTTATCTCCCCTTGGAGAGACACTGGGTGAGATCACAGTTCCACACATTTATATTAGGTGCAAGAATTTTTCCAAAGAATACACACCAGATGAAGCTCTCCAGTTCAGCACATGGTTTATTACCAATATATTGTCTGCCAACACATTAAGGAACAGATAACCAGGGATTAATATTTTCATAATGACTATTGCAGTGATTCGTTTACTCTGTGGTAAAATGGTGTCAGGGCAAAAAAAATAGATAAAAGGGGAGAAAGATCAAGGAATGGATGGCAATATGAAGTGACAAAAAGAGGAAAAGGGGGTGAAAAAAAAGCCTGCACAGACATGAACACTTTAAAAAGCCCAAGGAAACTTGTGGCAAAAGAGTTTTATTGTTCCTGCTACTTTTAGTCGCCTACTCCCTGTTTTGCTTTCTGGATTTGCTGCTCTACAAAAGAATGTTGCTCATGCCCTGAAGAACCAAACCTTCCTCCATTGGGAGGCTAATTTGAATGCCAGCATGGAGTTTGGAGTCATGTAATGTGCTCACCAATGTTACTGCTTCAAACCTCACACTGCTCAGGGCAACTTCTGACCCCTGAGCAGGAAGCTAGGGAGACTTCGGGGAGCAGCTAACAGCAGACATGTGGTTTATCAAACTGGCTTGGCTCAGAGCTGTGCTACAGGTGACTTCTAAGTTGTTGGTAATGTTTCCACACATGTACAGCATGCTTTAAAACTGTAACTATCCATAAGAATTCTTCCTTGGTGTTGGATGGATGAAGGATGTTGAAGGATGTATGCAAGTGTGTGCATCAGGAATGGAAAGTCAGAAGACAGTGATTTACCCAAAGAAAAATACATACCAAATGCTGAAAATTAAAATCCTGTGAGTACTTACTATGCATACTGAATGATTAATTGAAAAACTCTTGGCAGTAATCGCATTTGTGACACTAAATGTATTCACCACTACTTTGCAAATAAAAAAGGAGGCTAAGGTTATGAATAAATTGTTCAGTGTTTCTACTTTTAACTGTGGAATACTTGCTGACAACATTGTTGAAATCAGAGAGGTAATTTATGTGATAATACTGAATAGGTTAAAGAAGAGATAACATCAAGACACAGTATATTCTGAAAGAACTACTATCATTAGGAGAAATAGTGATTTTCTCCACATAACTTATTTCCTAACTGCCTTTCAGAAATGCCAAACAAATCAGCTTTGTTTTGCTGGTTACATATGAACTGAGAACTGTTATATCTACTGATTCAGAAATATTTAGTGGCGGGAAGCTTGTCACAGCCAGACTTCAGCAATTTTATTTCAAAGAAAAACATGTCTGTTAGCTATTATAAAGCTATTC
The DNA here is from genome assembly GCA_013399075.1 of Chloroceryle aenea. NCBI lineage: Eukaryota > Metazoa > Chordata > Aves > Coraciiformes > Cerylidae > Chloroceryle > Chloroceryle aenea. The sequence goes on along the minus strand of VWZY01011881.1, from coordinate 63,926 downwards.
ATGAATTAATAGAAAAATCTGGCAAGTGATTTCTGGTCACCGTGAAATATTTCATTTAAACATTTCAATTTTCTTGGGTTTTCAAATTTTATATGGCTATATGAAATGGATTTTACCTACATCTTATTGGTCTTTTTTAAAAGTAAAATGAAAGAAATAAACTGGTGTGTGTGTGGTAGGAAAAATTGTAAAGTATAAAATTATAAAGTATAATTCTCCCTCAGTTGTCTAGTTCTCCATAATGTTGACCCAAGCCATTTAATTGTGTTTTTTTGGCTAGCAGGCTGTCATATCTGTTATTCCCTTATCTTGAGTTACCTCAGTCTTACAGTGAGGAGGCTGTTGTTTGCCTTTCAAATTACTGAACTTGTTTTACACCCACTGCCAAAGTGGTGGGGGACAAGTTTTACATTTTGCAACCTGCTGTGCTGCACAATGGCAGATGCTTTCTGGATGGTAGGCTAGGGAAGGCTTTTCATGGGAAGTCAGGCAGGTTTTGCACCACTATCTCATCCTGAAGGAATTTCTTGAGGAACAGGTGTTTCAGCCGTCATCAAAGCTTTCCCTAGTGAATGAAGTCAGCATACTCCCCTGGCTTGCATCAGAAAAACTTCCGGGCAGGGCCGTCCAGGTCTCTGGCAGGAGAGAGTTTGCTCTTGCCTTCATCCAGACCTTTTCAGCTGTCCATTGTTGATCTCTGAATCTTGTTGACTACTCAGAGGACAAACTAGATATATTACATGATTTCAGGCAATTATGTATTAAAAGTAGGCAACAGCAAGCTTTTTCAGCTGCCCCTGACCAACCACTCTTATTTCCTACACTATAAACTGAAAGCTTCCCTTGTTTTCATTCCATCTGATGTACTAGAGGATACAGGTAAGAGAAGGAAGGGGTACCAGGAAAACAGTATGGTATCTATTGTTTACCAGTGGGCAGTCAGACCTGGAGGGCGTGAGAAAGAAGATAACACTGGGAAGAGTTGAGCAGTGACTTTCAGCCTTCCAAAAAACAAAGCAACAATTGCTCAGCCCAAACTAAATCACTGGAAATAGTTAAGCATATTTTTAACACCTAAAGATTGTATTCACATTCACTTAAGCAGTAAGAATTAAGAATAGCAGTGGTTTTGTCAGAAAGCAGGTTGAATGTGGTGTAAATCGTTTAGAAACAAGTGCAAATAAAATAAAGAGCCTTCTGAGGAAGCACTGACACAAGGAATTGGAATCCTTTAAATCACCCTTTGCTCACATTTCTCACTGTGTCTCCTTACTCAGTAATGGGAGTACAGGGAGAGGAAGGCACAGGCGAATTTGATTCAGTACTAAACCTACATGTGTGCAAGGAGAAATGAATTGGTGGAACTGGATAATACTGCAAGCAAATCCAAATGCCAAAGCACAAAATGGGACCCCTCTAATATGTATGTTTCTTGAACATTAGCTCCTTCCCCCTCCAATCAGCAGCTGATGAGGACCAATAAATGCCAGCCTAACAGCTCTTTGGAGAGATATATAGCCATCATTTTGCCTGTGGGAACTAGATGGAATTGCAGCATATCTGGACTGTTTATTTTCCTTACTTTTAAATATTCATACGAATACTTCCGAAGTTTTCTTTTGCCCATTGCTGTAAATGAAAGATAGCAAAAGTAATTTGGTGTTAATGGTTCTGCCAAGAAAAAATAGATTCAGTTTAGCCAGGATACTCTTCTTTAGAAACTGGCTGATGGAGAAGCACAACTGCCTGTGAAATGGAGATGATGGCCATCTCCATACTAAAGGGCATTTTCCTCTCTCTGAAATAAGCATTGCACTGCATGCAGGAAAATGGCAGTTGCATGCAAAACAACAGAGATCTAAGTCAAAACAGTGTTATCTTCTTCACACCCTCTGAAACAAAAAGAAGACAATGTTCATAGGCACTGGTGATTTTGAGGTTAGTAATGTTTTCAAAACCCACCTTTCTCTACTCCCTGATTTGTTCCACTGAATACTCCCTCCTGCTTCCTCTCCCTTTTCTCTCTCCAGTGCTTCCATTTGCTTCCCCTTCAAGTCCTTACAATTCACTCATGTTGAGAGTTTCTCATGAGTTCTCTTCCCATCTCCCACCAGACAAGCCAAGATCAACGTCCACACCTATTTAGTGTGCGCCTAGTTTTGCCCATTTCACCCATGTTTGGCATCCTTCTAATCTATCTTCTGCATATCTCCTCTCCATGTCCTTCTACTGCTGTGTGCCACTGGATTCTCCCTTTGACTGTCACTGCTAACTTCATTTTGCTTTTTGCCCTTACCTTCCTCTTTGTTGTCTGTAGAATTCCTTTTCCCTAAAAGGATACTGAGCTGGAGACAATTGTCTTCTCCCATAGTCTTTCTCCCTCAGTTTCCTTTCTGAATCAGATGTCCACTTGAGGGTTTATTATAATTCCTATACTTGATACTTAATGAAGATCTCAGGTTTTAATGCTTCCCACAAAAGACTGTTATTTCTAAAGGCTCTCTGGAAATACCCATGTCCCTTGGGCATGCTGATATGGAGTTACTACCTGGGCAAATGGTGAACAAACCATATACTAAGCAACACCTAGTGAAAGACCTGATACTTGAGTGCACTATAAACACATCCCTTATCCATTACGAATGAAGTCCTACTTTCAGACAAATAAGGAGAATTTTAGGCTTCCATCGTATTTTATGTGCCTTTATAACACATACAGTGAAAAACAGCCATACAAAAGAGAACTATAAATGTGGCTCCTTTTTAACTCATAGCGGAGACTAGATATGACATTAAATAAGTAAAATCTTGCTCAAAATCCAGTCAAGTGACATCTAAAATGGCAAGCTAAAGTGCATTAATGTATCCTGAAGTTTTTTCACATATTCAACAATCTGAAATTATTAAGATTGATTTGAAAGGGTAGAATTAGGAGGCTTTTAAAAATAATAGCAATTTAAGTTGTTTAGTAGATCTTCAGAACATGCTATTTTTATTTTTTTTTTTTAATGGCCAGTAGCAGTAACTGTATTGCTTAAAAGTTGCTGAGATCATGAGATCAATCAACAAAACCAGTCTGCAACCTTAGTGCTTATTGATTCAGTTGCTTTTCCCCAGCAAAACCAATTATTGCTGTTACAAAATCCAACTATCTAGTGTTAGTATGTGCACCATCCTTTACTATTCACAAAACAATTGATTCGATCTAGAACTTAGATTTCCTTTCATTACCTTGGGTATCACTTTTTAAGCTGTGTGTCACCTTTGTGCAAATGTTAAGGATGGCATTCTTGGGATTGGGATGAATGCATTCATGGATGAATCTTTGCATTGGGATGAATGAAAGAAAGGTATGGCGAATATTAAATGGATGTTGATATTATATGCTTGTTGAAAAATATGAAAAATGTAGAGTACAAAGACAGTGTGATGTACTGTCAAATGGTCAGGAAGATCTCTTTGTCAACAACTGAGATGAAATAAGAAATTACAATATTTTCTTATATTGGTATGTCTTTTTTTACCTCCTGAGAAATAGGAAGTAAGTAGTCAGAAGATGAGCAGGACAACGTATTCTGCATGGACAGAATACAAGGAAAAGCATCAACACAAGACAGCAGCACCTGGGTTTCACAATCTGAAACAAATCACTTAAAATGTCAGTTTGCTGTGTTTCTGGAAAAGACAACACACTCATTGGCTTAAACAGTGCAACTCTCTGTTGTGCATGAGGTGCTGCTAATCAGATGAGTGTTCCTGCCTTCTGCTATGCCATTCATCTCCATTCAACCTTACAAATATCCCTGTGGTGTTATTATTCCCAGGAATTATCAATGGACATAGCACAATGCATAGCAGACTTTCCTGAGCTGGAGTGTATCAGCCATTTTTGCATGGAGAGCAATTGGCCACAGCAAAATGACACCTATTATCAGAGGTCACAGTGCCCACTCATGCTGGTGGACTATGTAGTGCATTGAAGTGGCATTACTTTGAAGTTGTACATCTATATGGCAGTGCTCATACCAGCCTGGGAAACCCCAGTGTAAACAACAAGAAATGTCTGCTTAAAGAGATGACTTCCGTCCTACCTGACCTGCAGAGGATATTTCTTTCACTGTATACTTATATTTTAGTTAGGTTTCATGTTCTGCACATTCAAGGCCTAAATCCTTTGAGCTGTCTCTTGGATGGAAAACGAAACCCATACTTCAAACACAGAGGAAAATGGGACAACAAGTTTTTTTCAAATTATTTTGTTTGATTTTTTTTTTTTTAATTCCACCTGTGTAAATATATATTAATATAAAATTACTAGTGTTCCCCTATGACAGAGGAGAGAACCTAACACTGTCCAGATGCAACTTGCCAAAATCATAAATAAATCAGTCAGTGCATTGACCTAGAAGAATTGAAGTTGGGTTTTTAAAAAAAAATTGTCTAAGTCAGCCCTTTGGGGTACTAGATGAGGTAGGATGTTCATGTGCTCGCTGCCATGTGTTATATCTCTTCATAACATTTGTAGATGTTCTACTGTTTGGTGCCAGAATAAACAAAATAAAAGATAAAATAATGTTGCAAGCATACCAGTAGATTTCTTTCCAGCTCATCTGATAGATTGAGAGGTAATTTCTTTGCTCCTTCCCAGATAGTTTGTAGATAGAAGTAATTTGAGAAGACTAAGCCTCTATTTGCAACAGGTGGACAACAGAATTCCAGCTACATTCCTACAGAATTGTATCATTCATTCATCAAAACCAATGCTAAAATATGATAGTAAGCAGATATTTACAGTGTAGACATTACAGAACAATTAGGTCTGTTGAACTTTTGAGGCCTGATTAATATATTATGTCACAAATAAATCTGTGCAAATATTTGACTTTTCATGAACTGAACTGGGAAAGGAAGTAGAGTTTAAATTTACTCAAGAATTTTCAGTTTTCATACTCCAGCAAAAAGGGTATTTATTCTAAATCCAAGAAGATTTTTGCTTTTGAATGTTATTTGATCATAGATTTCAAAACAAAATGTCATTACAAAATGCTGGATTGATACGTAGCCAAATATTTCAACTTTTTCTCTAAAAATAAATGTAGTTCTAGCCAAAGCATTTGGAGGAATTTGACAACTTACATATGTATATTTTGGGTGAAGAAAGTTGCATCATCTTGTCTTAATAGGTTGACGGAAGTCTGTGGTAATAAAACTTGTACCCTTCCCTTGTTTCATATTCTTTAAGCTTTGCAGGTTTTTACTGCTGAGTTTCGAAATTAGAGCTAGGTGGCTTGTGATTTAATGCCCTTCTGTACTAAGTCTTCCCAGTTTGCTCTTTGCCACCTCTCTTTTCTTCATCTGTCTTCACACAAACAATTATTACTTAAACATTTAAAGGGAGAATTAAGTGACCCCTAAGACTATGAATAGGACTACCTCTGCTAAACAAGCAGCATGATTGCTGGAGAAAAAGTAATACAGTCTCAGCTGATGACATTGTAGTTGATACAAATATGCCCCCGCAATAGCCTTCCAGCTTTTTTGATATCATATCTATAAATCAGTCTAAGAATCAATTTGAGCTTGACTGCCTAGATAGACATGAAGATGGAGAGGGTTGCTTCTTCTTCAGCTATTAATACTGAAGGACACAATTTCTGTAATAGCCTGTATTTTTATTTGATGTACTGTTTTTTAATATATTATACTTCCAAAAGGCTGCCTGGCAAGTGGTAAATGTGATTGTCCTGCACATGAGACTAATAATAAAAAAAGATTTTTCAGGCCTCTTAGTTTATTTCTGTCACTCATCAGAAAAATCTTTTCATAAGGTGGTAAGTACATAAGCAGCCAGTTCTTTTCTAAGAATGCTAATTATATTATTGCAGTATGAATTAATTACAATTCCTTTTGACTGTGGTGATATTGTTTAGATTCATTACTTTTCAGGTCAGATGAAAAGGTTTGCCTCTGTGTGACACACCAGAGTGATTTGTTCTCCATTGTGACATTAGTATTCCTTAGTGGGAACTTTGTGAAGAATTAAAACCAGATTAAGCTGAGAAAGGGGCCCCTCTCCACTGACTTCTTCTTTTAAACATTATATAGAGAAGCTCCTCCATGGTGAACCAAACAATGAAACAGACATTTTCTTCTTCACAGAGCACCTTCTGAGAAGCATCACAGCATGTGTTACCCAAGAATACTTCGCTGCGATATGGTTATGCTGGAGACAAACTGAGATTAGGGTGCAGGTGGGAGCTAGCAGTAGAGTTGCAGCTGCTTAGCCTGGTTCTGAAATTCCCTCTAATGTGAGAGAGTCTGAAATGCAGCCTTCATATGCATGAAGAAGAGAGTGTGCAATCCGCAGAAAAAAGAGTGGGGTGCAAACCTCTATTGAGTTCTTCATTGCTGCCTTGGAGGAACGATTTTTGGGAGGAGATGATCTCCAGTTTTGTAGAAAGAAACAGAAAAGCATCAGGATCTCCTAGGTTACACCTGCCTTCCTCCTGAGCTTCACAGGATGTGGAATATTTTGAAGCTGCAGAAGCATCTTAAATCTATTTCCTATGTGCTGGATCCAGGTTTAGGTTGTTCACAAATGTTCTGTTGCTTTATGTCGGGTGACTTCAGAGCCTTGTAGGAAGGACCTGAGCCACCTAGTGTGTGTGGTGTTGATCATGTGGCATCATGAAAAAGCAGATGGGATAATGGTGGAAGCTGGGCCAGACAGAGCCCTAGCACCTATACACAGCAAGTTTTAACTTTTAAGTTAAACACCTTTTAAGATTTTGGAGAATTCAGATCTACCTACTCTGATCACCAGGACTCCTAAGAGGATGATCTGTCAGGAGATTAGTCCAGGTTAGCGAATTGGGCCTTGAAACTTTTTTGCTTGCATGTCTTACTGCTGCTTACCTGACAAGCAGCTTACCTGGCAAATTACATGAGAAGGCAATGAGCAGTTCAGTCTTGGCTATTATTTTATTCTTCCACAGATAGTTCAGAAATTAGTAAACAGCAACTAACCTGCCAAGTAAACATAAGATCTATTAGGGAGATTCTGAATTAATCCAACACAAGCAATGAATTGGACTAGTTTTGGACACAGCACCACATTGGTCCTCATGGCACTGGTTCTGGCCACCAAGGCCCCACTCCCACTGACTGTCCCAACTCCTTCTCTATAGAATGCTTTCAACAGCACAGTCAGTAATAAGCTGGCAAGAAGTTCAAGACTCATGATGGAGCTAGCGGGTTGTGAAGCAATTTTTTTTTCTGCACATATCGCAGATCCTGGGAAGGCCTCAGGATGACAATGGACTCATCAAATTCAGAAAAAATGCAAACCTCATTTGATCTGATTCAACTTCCCTCTGAAAGAGTATTCAAAGCAAAATTAGATGGATGATATTAAAAACTGAGACAAAAAATGCTAGTGGAAAATAATTGCTTTTCAAGTTGAAGGTATTAAGTGTTGGAAGTCTGGGTGTGTGCGCCTCTACCTGGAGACAGGTAGACTGAAGCAGAGCTCTAAAGCTTTAAGCAAAGTGACCATGGCATGGAGATACTGTATATAAAATGCAGCTGCTTGTGATTGCAGTACTTGGAGGAGTCATCATGTTTTGCTCATTTTTCAACTGTGACATTGTTTAAATAAATTTTTAAAATAAGAGGAAGAAAAAAATCCACTGCTTTCGCATCTTTTCACTGTCAGATGTAGGAAGTGATGTGCCTAGGGAAGGGATAAATGGTTCCAGTGTCCTCTTTCAGGTATAACATACCATCAAATGGCAGCACAACCCTTCCTCAGGGAGACACAGGGGATATTTGGTGTGTATATTCTCCTCCTTTAGTGGGAGGTAGAGGGGGAGGAGAGTGGTCCATGACGCAGAAGTTATTGTACTCTTTTCTGCTGAGCAGCAAACAGAGCATTGATCAGAACTGAGGGAAGAAGGGGTAAGAGCACTCATTGTGCCATTGCAACCATCCTCACAGTTGTACATCGTAGAGCTGCCAGTCTCTTGAAAGGAAAGCAAACAAACATGTGCTCATTAAACTCATGTTCTGTCACTCTCTTTTTTTATTTCTTGACATGTTAAAAGAAGCCTGTGTTCTTCTCAGCCTGAAATCCAGGATCTTTTGTTTTGAAGACCTCCAGTTTCCATAGTTGAATTTTAGTTCCACCTTCTAATTTGTATTCCTGGTATCAGCTGCTAAGAAGCAAGTTAAACGACTTGAATTCACGCTGATTTAACATTACTAATTGCACTGACAATTGCTTTCCAGCTTGGTATTTTTTTTAAAGGCATCAAAACCTGTGATAGGTTTAAGATCCTCAATACTTAAAAGAGGGTAAGAAGGAAAGAGCAAATAAGCCAATAAACCCAAGTGGAACAAATTATCTATTACATTTAACTGTGTTATCTGACACTGTGCCTGCCACAAAGAGGAAAATCAGCCTTTTCATTCTCGGTAGGTGGCTATACATGTATCACAATAAAAGTATATGATACTGTCTCAGCCAGCTCAAAGAACGACATGGAGTGGCACTGCACTAAACACAGTTAAAAGCAAAACCTGGTGGAGAGGGGAAAGCCCTTGTTTCCATAGTAACCAGCAAACCATTAAAAAGACACATACCTCCAAAAGCTGAAAAAAAAAGGTGCTTTTAGCTCAACATATTTTATTTAATTTCAGCATTTTTTTTCATAACTATTATAATGCTGAGTGGGTAGCATTGAATGCTGCTAGAGCTCTGTAGTATTCACCTTGATTAACTGCCACAAAGAAGCCAAGAACATACTTTTTGAGTTAACCACTAATAAACAGCTTATGACTAGAAACAAATTTCTCTCCATTGGGTGGGCTGACTACCCCACAACCTTATGATAATTTGAGAGGGGAGGGGAGAAAAGGTAGCATGCCTCTGCATCCAGTTTCTGTACCAGTCTGACTATCTGTATGAGGTGCAAATGTTTAAGCATGTAACATAGATGCAAGGTGTATGCAGGTCTAGTACCACCACAGCTTTTTCCTCTTTCTGTAATAAAATAATCTATGCTCATATAAGCACTGATGTAATTGTATTTACTCTGTGCATTGGTATGTGTGTGGAGGATTTGTACTTCTGTAATTATATTAGTCTGTGTAGCAGCCTGTGTAAAGATAAGTTCCTAAAATTATTTTCAGTAGTCTCATTTTCCCCTTGAAACATCCTGCCTTTGCTTGCTGTTATATAACCGCATTTTGCTTTGCTTTGAAATATTTTCTCTTCTCTGTTGCTGTTGGAAATACCCACGCAAACCAAGAGGGGAAATGGGCTATAAAAGGAACAAATGAAACTGAGTATTGACTTACATTGGTTTTGGTCTGGTTCCAAATGTTGCCAAACACAGAAGATAAATACATAAAGAGCAGAGAAAAAATGTCCCTCTCTCTCACTTGTTTATGGTGTTACTAAATGTAGGTGCCAATTACAAATACTGTAATTAAAAAAAAAAAGTTTAGCATTGCTCCTCATAATACTAAGAAATGTACACTGGTTATGGTTATGACCTGGATTCTCAGCAATATTTAATACAACCATCTTTGAAGACCTGGCAAGATTCAAAAGTACATGTAGAGGTAAAGAGAAGTCTTCATTATATTTATCTCAAAAATATCCTCTGTTTTTGTATTTTTATAATTTCTTTTTTCATTTTTACTGTTGACAGTCTTATAATTGTCACATCATTCAGATGTGAATTTTGCAATCATGCTTTATTGATAAACTGAAGCTTGGTTTACAGTATTTTCTAGAGGCTCAGCTGAAAACTGGACTTTGTAATAAAAAGCTGTGTCCACACACACGTATACACACATGAAGGCTAACCTTCCCTCAGAAAATTTACAGACAGTTTCTTAAAGCCAAAACAAGAATTTAGAAATGAAATACAAGACTTTATAAATGGAGAACTGGGATAGGGAAGTAATGGCACATCCAAAATCACATGGGAGACCCGTGGCAGAGCTTGAAAACAAACCGTTTGACTGAGGCTTTATTATTTGCCTAAACAGCAAGATTCTTCTCCCTTAGCTTGGACCATGTTCCCTCCTTGGCACCACAGCTACAAGACAGCTTTGGCTTTCTGCTTTTCTTTTAGTGTGTTTTCTTTTAGGGTATTTTTTTTAAAGGTATTTTTCACATCTCATCTTTGAATTCCACTCAAGACTCTCTCATCACCTTTCCTGCCTCAGTCCTCAAGTAACACACATCTCCTTGGCCGTGCCTCTCCTTGCCCCAAGTTATCCCTTGCAGGAAGTGACTAGGAACAGCAGTTTTCCAGCTTCTCCCTTTAAAAGTGACATTGCCTGCCCACAGGAGCCCCAGACCACTATTTTTAGCTTAATGTCACAGCCTTCATCATTAATGCTCTTAATACTTAAATGTCTTATATCCTCTGTGTCACCACATTGTTTCCTGCCTTTTCTGCATTGCTTGTGTGTTTATCCAGCACCGCCTGCTGTGTATATGTAGGCAAAAGGCCTAAAGTACATATATCAGTTCTTGTTGCTGTGAAGACATTTCAGAAAGAAAGCTGCAAATTGTGGCACCAACATTGTTGCTAGACTTCATAATCACTGAAGAGATGGGGCTACAGTGAGTAAATCACTCATTTATAGCAGACAATCTGATAAAATCTGAATCTCAAGGTCATTTCCTCCTTCATGATCCTTAAGAACCATTTTTATTGAGGTACCTGGAGGAAATTAACAATTATGCAATGGAAAGGGCAGAAGGGCCACTGGGGCAAGCATAGTTTGAAGGGAGACTTTTCATGTACACTGCCTATATTGTCTGTGTAAATAGTCAAATCTCAAGGCAGGGTATGTCCAAAGCTCTGTTGGAGAGTGCTACTGGAATAGTATAATTACCAAAAAATAACATTGGTATTATCTAGGACTACATTTAAAAAGTTCCATATGAATGACATTTGCTAAAAAGGCTACTGATGCCATCTTATTCCACAAGGGTCAGACTCCTAAAGCACTCAGGAGCCTAAGAATGACCGAGAATACCTAAATGCATTGGTGAGTTTGGACACCAGACTGCATTTTTTTACTTAATGTGCATTCTAGAAATGTTTCCTACTATGTTTAATGGATCTGGGAGCAAATTAATTTAGAAAACTAAATTCAAATAGACTTTTCTGAATCAATATTGCAGCATTTCACATTCTTGATAACTTGAATCATCGTGCTGGAGCAATATTCAGCTGCTGGAAATTGCCATAGCTCCACTGAAGTCAATAACATTACATTAATTTATTTCATCTGAGGATGTGATTTTTACAGAATAGCCCTGATCTTATCTAATTGTACATTTTGGTGTTTTTTTTGTTTCAATAAATGGGGGAAAAAAAGGGTAGACTCTTGTACTTTTAGACAGAATGAAGGGATTTCTTCTGCAAATAAACTGTGGGTACCACTAACAACATTAGAAATGTCAAAACCCAGTATTTTGTGAGGAAGAGAGCTGAGCTCAGTCTCAGAACAGAAAGAGGGAAGCTGTGCATCTTCTTTTCTTTTTCTCTCTCTAAAAAAACAATACTGAGTTACAGAAACACATTGGAGACATTTCAAGAATTCGTATAATGTAACCACATTCAAGTATGCTGAAAGTGCATACATATTCCAGTGAGGTTTTCTTGTGGCCTCTAGAACTTGGCTTTAATGGTGGTTAGAAACAGAATTTCAGGGAAGGGAAAAATATGCAGGGATTTTTCTTCCACTACAAGCTGGCAACTTTGGGAACTGTTCATTGTGGAATTTTCTGACCTGGGTTGGATGTTTCTAGGCCACACTCAGAAACTCTCACTGACAACTGAGAGCAAATTTATGCAGTAGCTTCCACAGCATCCTGTGAGAATTAATCCCCAGCCTTATGTGAAAAGATTTTATTTTCCTCTGCTTTCAAACTGATGTTTGATAATTTCATTATCAGTCTACCTGCTGTTGTAGTGTAAGAAACAGTGAATAAATCATTTCCATTTCATCATACCTACCTCAGCCATATTCCATCTTTGTCATCTGTTATCTAGTCCATTATTAGCTATTATCTGTAACCTAGTCTATCCACTCTCTTTGTAACAAAATTGTTTCATAAGTTTGGTCTTCCTTTCTCTGGCTTTGTTCCAGTAAGTCCTTTTGAGATAAGGTGAAATGAATAATAAGTGCATAATGTACAGTATCATTATGCTATTTGTTTTTTTCTTTTCTCCTTTCTTAAGAATTCTTAATATCCTTTGTTTCTTAGGTAGTTTCTGAGCACTGATGTATCATATCTTAAAAGTATTCAAAGAATCTTTAAGGAGTCCAAATATTTTCTTGGATGATATTAGGTAATTTACCATCTAACTGACTATATATAATAGACTGTACATACACACATACATATACATGTATATCTGCATTTCCTGTCAATATAGAAACAGAACATTGACCTTTTGCATCACACTGCAGTTATTAACATGGAACTAAATATGAAAACTTATGATCTTTTGAAATATTTTGTGGCCAGCTTTAGACTAGCCTTTTCTGGAAACATTTGTATCAGCTAATGTTATCAGTGCCCTTATTATCTGCTTCCTGCAATGTTTATGATTCTGTTGAGGAGAACTGGGCCCAGCTCCAATCCATTAGTAGCACCATAAGTGACAGCTTTATACTGTGAAGAATCAAACTATTCTCATCTATTATTTCTTTCTAAAATAAATAAAAATAAAAAACCCACAGCTATTGATTGCTTATTGACATTTATGCCATGAATATTTGGTTTTTGTAAGGCCCTTTGTTGCCATTTTTTTGGCAATCCAAGCAGGTGGTATGAGCTGTACTGTTTTTGCTCCTTGCCTTTTCTGAAAATGGTGTGATACATGAAGCATGAGCATCCTTTGTAAAATCCATGATGGCTGTTCCCTGATATTTCTTATGTATACTTTTTTTTGTTGTGTGGTTTTTGGTTTGGGTTTGTTTTTTTTTTAATTATTATAGTTTCTAAGAATTTTTACGGTGCAGAAACCAAGCTTATTGGTCACTAGTACTTGTGATAAATCTTCAAGTCTTTAGTAACATTTTTGCTACAAGGCACCAAAACTAATTTAGCCCTTAACAATTCAGTAATTTTATACAGATTTTTTTAGGACTATCTGCTGCATAGAATTTGAACTTCTTGTTTTTTTCCATACACCCAGATTTATTTTACTTAACTTTAATGGCATAAAAAGTGTGTGTGTCTCATCTAGCACCATATTCAAGGGCAACTGATAGGCTATTCCAGTGCAAAATAGTCCTTACCTAGTATAGATGTCTGTCTTTCTATATGATTTTCTCTTTCTCTCTCTTTTAAATGCTTAGGTGATAAGCACAGTCCAGTTTCCTAACCTTTAGACTGCAACAGCCAAATGAATCTAACCCCAGGAAATCAGTTCATCAGGTCACTCTAAACATCATTTATGGACACCTTATTTTGAACAGTGCCTTCTTTGCCTTACAATGCCTCCATGCAGAATGTAGCGAGTCAAGTTAGTGATAAGCTTCATGTACATAAAAAAAATCTTACTTTTCTGGGGCCTCAAGTTTTTCCCCATATTTTTCTTTTAAAGATCTTACTCCTCTTGTGATGCAGTTCTCTGAAAAAAAAACCCCGCATTTTCCAAAATGATGGTATATTTCTTACCTTCTCACTTGTCATTCCCTCTATTGCTTTGTATATAGACCACTAATGCCCCTCTTAATGATAACACTGGCATGCACTGCTGCAGCTAGCCTGTATGGAAGTCACAGTACTTCTCTACCTTTCCCTGACTGCAGCAGCATAGTTACCTTCAGATTTATCTATTGTGTTTCTTACTGTGAGTGTTTGTCTGAATGATTTTCAGTGTGAAAAAAAAAATATATTACATATTCTGCCTCATTTCCTCCTCTCTCTCACACACACACAAGCATGCATATAGCCATGACTCCTTAAATGTAGATGTAGTTTATTTCACACAAAAAGTGGGAGCGTACTAATCTGCCTTACTAATGACACATCCAGGGTACAGACAGGGAATTCAGAATATTTTACAGACAGAATTTGAGGACAGAGTGTTAGAAACAGGGTTAGTTTCATAGTACAAAGTACAAAATCATATATGGACATATGACTAATAACACTTGCTGTCATTAAATGCTTACTATTAAAGGCCCTTCTTCTGGGATGCCAGAGGAATAGAAAAGACAAGATAAAGACACATAACATTGTACACAGGCTGTCAACATGACAGAAAAGTCTAAGATCCTGGAAAGCCAAGATGGATTAGGTGACTTATTTCCTGTAGTGAGAGAGAGAGGTGCATCCATGCACCACTGGCAGGTGGAATACAGTTTGGTCACCTAGGACCAAAACTGATTGCTTTAAAGTGGAAAGCATGATTGACAAGGGCTATTAAGATGGTTAGAAAAATGAAGAGCATAATATATGAAGGGTTACTACAGGAGCCTAACTTGATTACTTTACTGGAATACAGGTGAAGGATGATTTCTGTTGATAGACACCTCTCTGCATGCTAAGTAGATACAAAGCTATTGTGGCTAGGGGTAATGCTGGCAGCAAAGCAGACAAGACACCTCTCATCTGGGAGAAAATGGAGCCTAAATGTCTGAAGGAAATCCTCTAGCTGATAGGGAGGTAAACATTTTTGGGCTTCCACTGGGAAGAGACTGGCAACAAAATGAAACCTTTCTCGGAGGGTCCATAGCATTATCACCTGCAGGTGAAATGTTTTGAGTTTCTCCTGCTTTTCCTATTGGATCACTGAGTGTCCTTAGATACAGCTTACTGTTTGCTGGGCTCTGGTCTCCACACTAATAAAATGTAAGTAATTACTATGACAGCTCCTGTAAAGAAGCTTGAAACCTACCAGGAAATGGGTGTTATTCTCATTTCCAACTGCTTCAAAGGAAAGCTGAATCTGCCTTTCCAGCCATCAGGTGAAACGAAGATGTGTGAGTGGGTGAGAACAAGGGCTGAGACAATAAGGGCAGCGTCACCTGCACAGCTGCAGGCAAAAACCCAAGTACTATTATGTTTTTTTATAGAGAGAATTAAAGAGAATCTTTATTTACTTTTTAATAGTTTTCCTCTCTATGTACCACTGATGATACTTTGAAATTAATAAATTTCCTGACAGCAGGTACTATAACTCTCTGCATTTTTTGCTGACAATTCCATTTGATTATTGCGTTTTGCCTAATAAAAATCCACCCTGAAAGGAGCTACCTCTTGATGGTAAATGAATTGCTCCCTTTATGATCTGTGCCACATTTATTTATCTTGGTCAGACTGGCTAAAATTATATGAGAACTACTGAAATTCAAAACTCATTCAAAGCAGCTTTAAGTTAACCAGATTAGTGTGTTTCCAGCTGCATTTTAAATTCTTAAAAGATAAATTAAAGTCCTAAAATATTGGTGTATTTCCCCACCAAATAGGTAACATTAATTATAAATAAGGGAAAAAATGCAACTGATCCCACAAGTATGTCCAAAATGGAAGTTATTGGACACGCACAAATATATTCCTTCAACTGTGTTGTCAATGGTACCTTTTTGCAGTGGGGATCCTTTGGGCGTCTGTTCTCTTTGGCCATACATTCATCCCTCACTGGCTTTCCAAAGCTGGCAAACACCAACAGACTGTCACTGCTGTCACTGAAATTGTTAGGTGGGGTTTCATCTGTGGCACAAGGCTATCAGACTGGGATCAATGTGGTTCATTCAAAGTATCTTCAGTTCCAGTTTGACTGATGTGGGAAATTCTTGACTATGTACCAGTACTTCTATAATACTGGTTGTGCTGGCAGATCTCTTTTTTTTGTTTTTTTGGTGAAAAATGTTTCATCCTAACTCTGTCAGAGTATGTTTAAATAAACAAACAATACTAATATCTTTTTGTAGCAATATTTCTTCTGTATAGACTTGGAGAAATACATGGCAAATATAGTGTTTACTTAGTCTTTTCAGTGCAAAGGTGGGTTATGTCACTTCTCTGATAGAAAGAAAGAAATTTTTGCACGTCAGAGGAAACTCTGTATTTAAGACCAGATGCCTCCAGATGCAACAGGACATTCTCCATTACTTGCACCATTATATTTCTCAGGTTATTCAGATGCACACTTGATGACACTGACAAATCCTAATAAAAACAGAATGCCAAAGAGAAAAAGAAAAAAAAGTTACACAAGGTGAAAGGGCTATGATCTTAAAAGCTCATTGAGATAGTTACGGAGCATGGCCAGGTTTATACATTAAAGTGCTGAAAGGCTGATATGTGTTTGACAGTACTAAACGTGCTCTTTAGCTCTTTTTGCTAGAGGTAGCCCCTCTTGGTAAGCACAAGCATCTGTCTCTATCAGGAGGCTCGCTGAACCAAAGCAGCACAGAACTTCTGCCTTCAACGTAACTTTTCATGGTTTCCTTCTCAGTTTGCTTCATCTTAAGGTACTTTCTCCCTGGCGTCTTCAGACAAATCAAGCATGAAATGTGACATGGACTCTGATAATGCTACCACCTAAGCTGAATGGAGGCAAGCTTTGCTTTGGGGTAGTGTCCATTTAGAAGAGTTCCACTTAACAACATACATTAATACATTACACAACACAGTGGTCTCAAAATATGGCAGTGGTACTTTACTACTACTTATTTGCTCAGAATAGCTATGAAAATATTAAAACATTAGTATTTTGAGCTTAATATTGAAGGCAACATGGTGCATCCACTGAGATTCAAAAATCTAAATATGGGTCCTTATAACAATGACAAATGCTAGGTATTGTCTGTTCTTTTGCATACACTGAAACTGGAGTTCATCTTATGCAAGCTTCATGTAACTTAGTGACTGATGCCCTCTGTGTAGCCAAAGGAGAGGAAAAGACACGTCTAGAGGACAAGCCCTTCCAGTTTAAATAGTCTATGTCCACAGTGAGCTAAATAAATAGCTTGTATTAGTGACTGAGCCTTTAGACAATCCCACCTTCACTGCCAGTTGTACTTCAACTCAGCAATAGGTATCCCTGCTTTGTAAGCTTTTATCTTGATGAAGGTATTTGTTTTATGGATCACCAACAAAATATCTGCTCGAAATCAAATAAATTTTTGTTTGGCCAGGCCTTATCGCATGAGTTGTCTCTTTCACAAACCACATGCCATTTAATCCTGCTTTCATGCAATAAGATAGAACTTTATAACATGTTGAACAGCACAGCAAAAGAATAAATTACCCTTCGAGGGTAGAATTCTCATCACTGGAGGATGATTGATAGACATAGACTGATCATTAAGGATGGTTTCAGTGTAGCTGAACTTGGAGTGCTGAGAGTATGGGTGACTTACTGAGGTTCCTTCCAGCCCATTTTCCTGTATGTGTCTGGAATCACTGAAACACCAAAAGTATAATTAATCCAAACTGAGAGATGAGAAAAGGGGCTATTTCATGTAAACAGGGACTGTTTACTGAAAAAAAAAGAAAACCATACATTTTTTATGTCCCAATCACATGCTGCTGATTCCCCAGTCCTTCTGAAAAGCTTATTTCAAGTTGTTAGTAGTGTATTACTTGACAGACTACTGCTTCCAAAACTCAGAAGTCCTAGTGAGCTGCAGTCTGCAGTTAAGATGTGATCATTCAGAAAGGACTGGAGTGGAATTTAGATGCATGTAACTCTTAAATTACACAGTGCTGTCAAGTATTGATGTTTATACTTGATAGCTTTAATATTACTATTTATGTCTCAATAAATTATACTTGCAGAAGTAAAAATGGAAAAGCCAAGCTGCATTAATATTATTCTAAACATAAATCTCAAAACATAATTGATATGGATATTAGCAGTGTAATTTCAATAATATTAAACATTGCTATGGCTTGTGATAGGATCTTTTAAATGCAGTGTACAAGAGATAAAGTGAATCAGGCAGGAAATACTTTTGCAGAAGGCTTGTTTTGGATGAATGGTTGAAACCCAGGTATTGGATACTAGACACTGAAGTGAGAAATGTAAGACCTTTGATCAACCAAAGCAGGTGAAAACACATTGTTTTTAATATCACACTAAAATGTGCCTTGAATTTGAGGTTTGCAAATTTTTCATGTAACTGTTGTGGGTTTTTCAGTGAAGCACGCTTGTGCTATTTTCTCTGGAAAGAAGATAACTTCTTACTTGCCAGTCATGCTTCACAACAGTTGAAGATGGAAATATCTCCCCAGAGTAGAAGTATATTTCTTAAATAGTTTAAAATTAGCACACTATAGCAGAAGATATCTAGCAAGTCAACTGCAAGCTTGCTGATGCCTCAGATTATGTTTCTAAAATGGCAAGACATGGCATGTCACCTGGAAGAGGGCTGTGTTTTTACAAACAATAAATCTGTCTTCAACTCCTCTTGATCCAGCTTAGAAGGCTGTTATTCACATTATACATTTGTACTTAATAAGGGATAGAGGAAGCTTAGAAGCTCATAAAATGAGCTTATCATTTGTGTTAGGGTGAGAAAGTGCTTTAAATTGTTTCAACCATGAACTTCATAGATAGTATAGCTACCCATATGTGAAATTACATTCCATAAAATGGCAATTTCACTCAAATCCATTAATGAATTTTCTAGCCTCCATGGGTTCCAGCACAATTTTAATTTTGGTAGAGCATCTGTGGAGCAGGTGATGATTGTTATTTGAAAAAACATCAATGTGTAGGGACATACCATCCTGCTCTGTGGAGATGCCTGAGGTAAATCTCTGGAAACGCTGGCAGGGTTGACCCTTCTGACTCCTCAGTGAACTTTCACAGGGACTGGAATGGTGGAGGGTGAGGTACTGAGCAGCCGTGGTGTATTTGCTTCACTGGACGCAGGAAAAATATGGCCTGGGACCTGTCCATAAGTGGAAAAGAATATTTTGGACTTGGTAAGGTAATTACATGTTTTTGCTTTGATGATACGCTTATCCATCACTTGTAGATGTTTTCCACACGTGTTTACATCTCAGGAAAATTGTTCAGGATGATTCAGACCATTTTCTAGTGGAATTTTATGCTGGCATCACATAATACTAGAGTACTACAGACTTCCCAAGCTAGCAGCTGACTCTGAGTAGAATTTAATATTGATTGTTTGTGCATATAGCCACTCTAGAGCCAGCCAAAATCAACAGGAAGCCATCCGTTGTCTCAGAATTAGAGTTAAATCCCAAACTGATTGCCTGAAGGCAGTTGATCTTTTCTTATCAAATGCTCACCACTGATGTTATCAGCATGACAAAGCTTTCTTGATGCAAAAGACAGATGTCAAAAAGAAGTTTTCTGAGAAATGTTTCTTATTCTGGACTGTTTTTCATTCTGCCATGAATGTCAGAGCTCAGGTTAGCTAATCTTTCCATGAATGCTGCAAACACTTTATTTAGAATTCAGGTATTTGAGGAGAGTCTGGAACAAGGTAAAGATAGGTGGTTGTTGTTTGCAAACGATAATGAAGTCATAGGGTCATACCAAATTGTGACTCTAAGGGCTGGCAGTGGCCTCATGAGAGATTCATGTCCTTCAGCTACTGATTCATTGAAGTACATTTCACCCAGACTGGTTTCTTTCGAGTGAATGTGTGTCTAAGGTACCTGGGAAGGGATTCCTTGTGCAACTGCCTCTCTTGTAACCGAGTGTGAAGAATGAAATCATTTAGCTCTCACTTGACACCTGGCTCACACTTGACATCTTGGGTAAATTTTGCCTCTCGTTAAATTTATATTTTTATTGGAGATGTTCACCATCTAGTGAATTCATGCTCTTCTATTTGATTACTGAAATACAATAATTAACAATCTGCTACGTATGAAGGGAAAAAAATGCAAGTCCCTCATAAAAATCCTGTTTGAAGATTTACCTCCAGAGCCCCATTTCATCTTGTTTTCAGGTATCTTAAAAGGTGGAAGTTAAACATAATAGACGGAACTGCTCTGGATCCTAGACCACCATCTGCATCCTCAACTCACTAGTGTTTTTTATCTTTTTCCTGTTCTTGCCTTCTGTTACCATTACCTGCCAGTTCTAAGATCTTATTATCCCTTTCCTCTCCCAGGTAGAGTCTGAGCAAAAACATAGTACATGGATCAGTGTCTGTATATTTCCTTACAAAACAGCAGCCTTGTTGGCTCCCATGCATGGAGAATTTCCTAGTGGTTTAGTGCTGTGACTTTTCATGTTTGTCTTTCAGGCAGATTTCAAGCCTAATAGGCCCAGTCAGGTTTGCAGCTGAGGACAAGCACACCAGGAGATGAACAGTAAGACTGTTGAGCAAAAGCCTTCAAGACTTTATTCTTCAGGTATTGGTAAGATACTCTAAAATCCGACCACAAACAGGTCTGAGGATACTGCCACATCCCTAAACTTAGCTCCCTGGTGCAGAAGTTGGAGGGCAGGAGTGTGACTTTTGAATACAGGGAAACAAAAGAAACATAAATTGCTTTACAAGAAGTAGAAACTCACAGGCATTAACTGAAGTAAAAAGGTCAAGGGAACAGATTTTTGTCACATGCATCTAGCTTGCATCCTAATTCCTGTCCCTCCTTTTCTTTTCTTTTTTTTCCTTTTTTTTTTCTTCAGCAAAGTCATAATTTCTGGCAGAATCTGCAGTCTGGTGGTGTTACAATGACTTTTTTTTTAAGGACATCTCCCTTTGGAGCATTTTTGTGTGTAGTTTCTTTGTTCGGTGAGCAGAATATGCCTGCCAGCAAGACAGAATCTCATTTAGTTACAAAATACACTGATTCTCTTAATGAAGTTGTGGATCTGTTTTACAGAGAGAGCACAGATGAGGGTCTCCTCAGCTTCTCTCTGTAGGGTGATTATGGTTTGTTTTAAAAATACAAAAATTCTCTCAGGCACTAGCTCCTTCGTTTTTTTTTTATCAGGTTTTGTTGAATTATGTGTAACAAAGGTTTCACAAATTGGTGCTTCATTCTGTCCTGAGAGAAGGGCTTTAGTTTTTTTTGGGGTATTTTTTAGTCTTCATTTATCACATTACTACTCTGCAGGGGTTTACTTGAGCATGCATTTTAAATTAAGATGGGGTCACTCTCTTCTGTGTTTGATAATCATGAATTGCTTGAAGCATAAAAGATGATGATGTCAGACAGATAGGTTTGAACTTTCTGGCAATGGAAACTGGACAAATCTTAAAACTTGTTAGGTCTCATAATAGAACACGTTCTTTTTTTTTTTTTTTAATGCCCTGTAGGTATATTCTTTATGTGGTGTGGCTCTTTCTGTAAAGATGAATATGGTAATCATTCACAGAGGCATTTATCCTTGCTTTCTCATATTAATTCAGTTTCTCTCCCTGATAGTTTCAGTTTAAAAAATATTTAAACTACTTAACTGCTTCTGCTGTTCATTCTAGCTACACTGGTGACTTACCATTGTACATGTGCTCCATCAGGCATTTGCACAACTACAGGTGCTCTGGAGTGGCAGAACTTCCCATCTTATAATAACCATATTACATATTTATCCCATCTGTTTGAAAATATACCCCTTTTTGTCCCTTTCTATGTATTCTCTTTCTTATTAAAATACAGCTGCTGTTGGTTTTATTCTGTTGCTGGAGTGCCTACAGGGCCCAGACAAGACTGGCAGAGTGTTGAGCTAAGCACAGAGTTTACATAATATGTCAGTCTCTGCCCTTAAAAGCTTGTGAGCCAAATAAACAGGACCAAGAGAAGTAAGAAAGAAGAGAGGTGAAGTGACAGGCCAAGGTCATGCAGATGTTGGTGACTGCAGTGGAACCAGAACAAGGTTTCCCGAGTCCTAGGATAAAACCCAGTTGCACCAAGCATGGGGTATTTTACAGAGAGAATCTCTAGGCTCTCAGGAATCAGTTATTTTTTTGTTGCCTTAGCTCTGTTCCCTTTACATGTGACTGATGGCAGCTGTGGTGCTGGCTATTGCCAAAGTAGTAAATAGAGTCTTCTATCCCCACTGAAAGGAGAATGAATGATGTAATTTGGCTCCTTTTCACTCCTTGCTGACTGCCAAGACATTATTTCTGTATCAGTGCACATGGCCATTTGGCATCAAATGAGACCCCTCTCTTTTTGGTAAATGGAGGCAGGATGTTAATTCTTTTTGATGTAGCAGCAACATATCTGGAGTGGTGCAGCAGTGTCTCTTTCAGGAGTCAACAGATTCTCAGTGTTCCCTAACAAAATAGGAGTGTGAGCTCTTTTCATTGCACATAGAGTGACTGAGGAGGTAGCCACACACCTCCTTTGGTGCAGCCCTGCTAACCACAAGTCAATTTTATTGTGTACTTTTAATTTCAATGGGATAGCAAGGCTGTTTGCTTTGCTTATTGTGGTAGTTCTCCTTCAGAGCACCTCTACATTGATTTATTAAACATCTTTGTTCTACAACCTTTAAATTTGTGCAGTATCCCTTATAAAGGCTGGAAGAAGGACTCGGATTCTGTTTAACATAAAGTCATATGGCACCCATATTTCTGCCTACTCTGCCTCCATCTTCTGACCATATGAAAATATTCTTACTCCAGTGGCTTTACATCAGATCATTAACTTTGATTTATTGTCTGCAAAGATAGTTCTATGAATTTTCCTTCTGAATTTTTGTGAACTGGAACAATTTGGAGGAAAGGGAGTGGAAGGAAAGTGATCGCCTCCTAATGCCAATCCAAGTTTCTGTGTTTGCCTGGCTTGTCTAAGACCTGGAATCACTGTGTTTCTTTCTTGAGACTTCCTGCACCTCACATTAAATGGGGTGATGGTATCAGAAAATATTTTTTTTTCTCTTAGGAAAATAAATAAGAATCCTGGACAAATGATGGATGCCAGCAGAGATGCTAGAACCACCAGGCAGAGGTTGTGAATGCTTTTTGCACCCCATGTCTGCACACAAGGAAAGAAAAAGGCTGCTTTTATTTGGGTAGCATAGGACTACCAAAGTAACTGTGTCTGAAACCTCTGGTTAATAAAAAATATGCACTATTCAGTCTCAATTTGAACAGGCTAACATGTACTTGCATACTGTCTACCAGAACAGACATGGAAATTCAGAGTGAGAGTACAAGCTGGTTCAGAGCTTCTCCCCAGGGCTGTTCTTTTAACCAGGACAGCATCAACAAGGCATAGTTTTTGAACTGCACACTAATTATCATACTGACAGTTCTCTTTAATTTTTACTGTATTTTCAAGCTGGCTTACCTACGTTACCAGAGGCAGGCCCATGTGACTGTTCACAGGAGTGTTGCTAATGAATGATTGAAGGCTTTCATTGCCTCGGTGAGCTGACACAGAGGCTCACTCCTTCATTTGCTGTTTGGCAGTCAAAGCAAAGTAGATAGACTGGGCATGCCTGTACCTGTAGCATCCAAGCTCTCTAGCAGTTGTATTTATTGCTCCACGCTCAATGGTAAATCCAGTGGATACTTGAGCATCTGTAAGTGGCTCTGGCAGGATAACTGAGAAGGTCCCAGTTTAAAGATTTTCATGTGGATGGAGCTGGTGAAGGGCAGCCTAGTCACCAGAACAGACTCTGTGAGGCACAAGTGCCCTGTATTCAGTTCTGCTATAGTATAGGGTTGTTCCTTTTCCCAATTTCACCTTGGAAAAAGCTCTTGGCCCAGGGTGAGCGTAGAATTTTGCCACTTAGAGATGAGCTCCTTCCTCTATGGAAAAGGAGCAGAATTCAGGGGAGAGCCATGGAGGATCACAGTTTTGCTTCTGCTGTTTCTGGGGGAAGGAGAAGTCATGCTGCTGTTTTGAGGGGTTGTCTCAGCATGTTGTGCTGCCACCCTGGACATCAATATATTCTTTGGAAGTGGTCCAGCCAGCACTGGGGGAAACAGGTGATAGTGACTGGTGTCTTCAGCAATTGCCTGCTTAGGAGGTGCCTGGACCTTAATATGTGTGGGCAACCAAAAGTGCTGTAGAAAGTGGGTCCTCAAAGCTTGCTTGGTGCTTCCATCAGAATTGTTCTTGGCAACTACGGCACTACCAGATTGTAAAGTACTCCTATCTGGCTGCCCGGAATCCAGCAGTTCAGCTTGTCACTGGCCTCTCATTCCTGATTGTCTGACACTTCAGTTTTGTGTCTCTGGCTGTACTCCTTTCTCTCAGGGTTGCCTGTGGTAGTCACTCAGCCAATCTTTCTGCTAACTTTTCCAAATAAGCTTTCATCCTGTCAAAAATGAATGGATACTCTGTTCATTTAATTATTCGCTCAGGCATAATCTTATGCAATAACACTCATAACAGCTGTTTTCTTTAAGTTCTTTTTCTGTACAGTGAGACCTGGAAATGACAGCTGTGGATCTAAATGCTGCCTTCATTAGAAATGAAGGTGAAATTCAGCTGACAATTGTGTTAGATTCAGCAATGCCATTAATGGCAAGAAAGAGATGCTGAGGAAAAGGTCCTTACAACCAACTTGCTTTCACTGAGGAAAAAAATGGATTTTGAACTGGGAGCAGATATGAGTTTTGGAAGAGAAAGGATCAACTGGTCCAAATATTGCACATACGGAACTGTCCTCAACTTCTGAACTTCATTTGGCACTGCTTAAAATGAAAGCTAAGACAGTGATGGGTCTGGAAGCTCCTGAGTTATGGACCCAAGGAGGGATGTTCATATCTGCAATCCAGAATTGGAGCCAGATGTATCTTGTGGAGTGGAGCCTTTTCCTGTACAGGAAAGTTTAGTTGCACTTCTCTCTGAGCTACCTTTGGTGCTGAGACAGTGAGTAACAGGCAACATTTCTTTTCAGATATTTATTAGCTCTCCCCTCTAATGCTTGTGTGGGAGACACAGACAGGGACCTGTTCTCTGCCCTGACTATTTCTCTATTTGGGGCAGAACACAAGATGCACAGTGTCTGCTCTGTCCTCTGTGCCAAAGAAATAATGTCCTCAGTCACTTGTTAGTGGGGAAGACTTTCCTCTCTGGACTGTGCATGTGTGCCTGTATATGTGCACGCACCAGTATTTTAGCTTTAAAGCCCAGTTTATAGGAGGGATTCAAAACTCTGCAGGGCTGGCTACTTGGGTATATCTTCATTTCCAACCTATAACCAAAGCCCCACAGCACCATGGATGCTCTAGCTGGAGCTTTGCTTCCCACTACGGCAGACTACGGCAGAGATGGTCCTAAGTACATCAGTAAAGCACTGTAACAAATGGTAAGATTATTCTTACATAAGACACTGTTTCAAAGACACTTCTTTTATCAGCCAGTACATTTCAATGGGATTTATTTCCCCTTTCCTGCTATTCATTTGCTTCTTTTCTTTTCATTGCAATAAAACTCTGAACACAGGCAAAGAAATCTGGTTGTCAGTTCAAAATGTTGTAGTAAATAATTCACTGTAATATAAGGAGAAATTGCTTTTTGTTGACTGCAGCTCATGCAAAGCACTGCATGCAGCTCAGCCCTGATAAACATGGTCAGCTCTGGATACACAAATTTAAAGTCTGTTTTCTTCTGCAAGCCTGTCTGGTGTGATATAAGGCATATTAAGACTAGTGCCAGAGTGGGGTAATGTATAATACAGATGGTAGAGGTAAACAAAGAACAGTTAATTCTTTCATCTCAACCCTTTTCCTCCTTCACTGCTTTTGTCACTGAGAAAAAGAAAACAGGTGAAATGTGAAGTCTTCCAGTTGCCTACATCTCTTAACCAATTTATTTTTTTTAAGGTACAGGAAATGGGAGAGTCAAAAAGGTGAGGGTAGGAGTATGTCTTAATCTACAAAAGATCCAGGTCAGCAAATAAATGTAATCACTCTTAGAGTTGTGCCATCTATGTCAGTCACATTAACCTGTTGAACCAATGACCCGTGGCTCCCACCTTGAGCATGGCTGGAAATGTTAGTTTTAACAATGCCCAGGACTGCAGATGGAACATAGCCCTCCTGATGCTGCAACAGTGATTGAAAACTATCTGGATTATGGAAACTAAAGTCAACCATACAAATGGAAAAACAGCAACCCCTGTCTCTGCAGCTGGTTGACAGAACATTAATTCAGATACCATTCAAAACATTAATCTTTGCTTAGTTTCCAAATCTGAGCTGAAGCAGGCTGGAGTTACTGGACTTAGTATCATAACATGTGCTTTTTAAAGTTGTTATTAATCTTTTTGATGCATGACAGAGTCTGATGGAGATGGCTTATAAATTCTTTGTCTCGGATTACCAAACAGGTCAAGGAGAAAAAGGTAGAGGTAAAGAGGGGTTCAGGCTATTAATTACATTTAATAGAACAGTGCATTGAATGCATTAGTTGCACAATAGTGAGAGAAGAAGGAGGAGTGAGGAGGAATCTTTCCGCTTCTATTCCTTGCATCTTAAATGACAGGCCACAAATTTTCATGCAGCACCACATGTGCTCTGTGTTTATTGTTGTTTTGATAGTTAGCCTTGCAAAGTAAGGCTCATGAGTGTGGATGATTTGAAAATAATGACTCTGACATTGTGTGACCTTTAGGTACATTGACAGCCACTCTAGACTGCATGCTATTTTATGAATAAAAGAATATTTTCCTGTCTGGGGGAGTCTGTTGATGGTTTAAACATAATAAAGCCAGAGTTATAGTCAAACAAAGTGACAGTCCTTGTTGTGGAACTCGCTGTAGGGGACATGTGATGATTTCTGTGCATAATAATTCATTTGCTTTTAAATGTCATCACTAGATTGATAATTATAGAATTCTTCATATTGAGCCTGGCAGGGAGTCAAGCCTGAATTTTACCAGTCTGTAAGAGTATGAGATAGGAAAGTATGCTGTCAAACAGAAGTTTAGTCAGAGTTTGTGCACTCAGCTGCTAAATGTATTTAACATGTTACAGGAGAGAGTTTATTCTTTTTCTTCTAAGAGTCAGCATAAAGCCTGATGATGCTTTATTAGCATCATATTAGCATTCAGAATATTGCCAGGAGGGCTCTTAAGACCTCTTTGTAGCAAATGTTCCATAAGCGACCAGCACCCAAAGCCTGTCTTTTCTCAGTTTCATTAGGTACACGGTAATAAGTTTATTTCCTCATGGCTTTTACTGCAGCCATTTTTATATGCAGAGGTATGTTTGAAAATCCTCTCATTGCACTTCTAAAATGTAGAGAAATAAAGTGAGGAGGACAGAGCATGTGGAGCATCATGAAGATATTCAGTATTAGTAGGAAGCAGAGGACAGAAAAGAGGAGGGACTCTGCTGGTCATGTTCTACCACCAAAGTCCTCGATCTACTTACTTGGAATAAAATAATGGGTGGAAATTTTAATACCGTGACCTAGAGAATGAAAAAAGAAAGAAAAAAGGCATGAAGTTCTAATTGTGCTGTATGTATTTAGTACACTATAAACCATGGTTGCAATTGCCCAGATACAATCAATGTCATCAGCATGGCTCCCTTTGCTGATTACAAATAGTGTGGTTGCTGGCATGTGCCACGCTCCTCATGCAATGAGATTGAAGCCTTGTGCATTCTGTTGGTGAAGAGTGGGATTTTTAAAGTGCTTTAGTGATTGAAATATGCTGATGTTGACTCACAGTAAGATACCTGCTTTTAAAACCTTTTGGGGTGGACAAGCTGTCTGTGAAACCTTATGATGAATTATTTCAGTAATAAAAAAAAGAAGGAGATTCTCTTAAGGATATATTTATCTTGACTTTTAAAAAAGTATTTTGATTCTTTAATTTTAAAACAGAAAAAAAAAGTTTTAAAAATTGTCCTTTATAAAGGGTCTCTACACAGTAATCATAACACAACATTTCCTTTTGTATCGAATAAATCATTCCACATTAATAATTTTTTTTTTTCCTCATTCCCCACTCACAGTGTCTTAGTTTGGGAACTAAAACAGAAATGCATTATTCATCCAGTCCTTTTCAAAATCCCATCTATGATAATCCAAAGACCCTTAAAAGGGTAGAGTACACTGAGGAGTTCCCTTCCCACTTTGGTGAGGAGAGTTCACTCATGATTTGAAAATCCAGATGGTTATGTCTGTGGCTTCAGGAACAACGAATGCGAGAAGGACAGCATGGCAACTTTGCTGAGACTTCTCTAGGGCTTTTGTGAACCAGTAATGAAAAGAAAGTGTGCATCCCTCATTTTTCATCAGCAAAGCAACAGCCCGAGACATCAAGACAGATAAACCAAAAACTCAGCAGAAAAAGAATGAGAAATGGACAGAGCAAAAACCACATCCTCAAACAGAAAGCAGAAGGGGAAGATGTAGACTAAAAGCAGGACAACATCATAGAGGTACAGTAAAAGTAGTGAAGAAGCACACTAAAAGCAAGACAAGAGTAAACCAGCTTCTTGACACTGGGTTCCAGTGCAGAAAATGTAACACATGAATGGCAGGTAGCTCGGCAGTCAGATCTGCAGAATGTGATGTCACCTGCCAGCAAAACTGGAGAGCCATGACGGAAAATCTGCCTGAGTAGTAAAGATCAATTCCTTAAAAGAATATCTGTTGGTTTTTTTTTTATGGGACATGAGATTTGTTACATTACCTGAACGGGGTTACCATCTGACTCAGAGCCACATTGCAGAAAATGTTTTGGGAGTTACGAAGACAGAATACTCCATACATACAAGACCAGTTGTATTTTTGTGCTCAGAAGCACATTCATCTCTTTACAATACTATGTTAATGAGCTGTAAAGAAAACGTGCACACTGTACACTGCATCCATTTCTAGTTATAAGTCAAAAATTCTTCACTGGGGAAGATCCTTCTGTGTTACGCAGGTGTGTGTGGAATTCTGAGCTTTTTAATGACTCTACATCTTCTTATTTTAGTTAGAGGATCTGAAGCAAAATTTCTAAATTCAAGTGAAGAACTTCAAAAATGACATGATTTTCAAGAGCTCTGAGTTCTAGAGGTATGCAAATGACTTTTTTCCAATTCATTGGCAAGTGTAAAACATACCAGCTCCAGCTGATGATATTTTTAGCAAATATATATTTTTTTCTAGGCTGAAAATGAAACCAGAAATTTTGAAGTAAAAACCTGTTGAAAAACTTCAATAAAGATGTATCTCTCCAAATAAGAAGCTGGTTTTAATATGTAAATTAAACTGTTTGGGTTTTTTTCCCAAATACTAAAATGAACTATTTGGACCTTGTTATGAAGAGAAACATCGTATTGAAACTGAGATGAACAGGTAAACATTTCAATGTCACAGAGTCTATGTTTTTCACTGAAATAAAATTTCATTAAGAAGTATTAGCTTTGCCAGGCTCCTTTCAGCTTTCAGTGGATATGACTGATAGACATCTATTAAAGTGAGCAAATTATTTGTGTACATACATTTAGAATTTGCAATATTAGTTTATGGTTTTGTAGTGATTTTTTTTAATGACAAATAAAAGGCCAGTGGTGCACTCTAATTTCTTATGTAAGTAGCAAGAGTGAAGTCAATAGGTACACCAGATAAGGGAATACAACAGAGTAAAGACATTGTAAGCTTTTGGTTACTGTAAGTTTGCTTACTGTCTTCATTACAATTATATCAGTAGTTTATTGAACTTGTTCAGTCTACATGGCTCAGCTTTCTGCAAGTAAAATTGATCTGACCAGCCACTTAACTGTTCAGTTTCTCCTGAGTCTCTTATTATCCATATTCCTATGATACTTATTTGGCTTTGCAGGCAGTTCTATTTTCGTGTATCAGCTACTTTCACAAAGCTAAATATATAAAAGCTGATACATTTTCTCTGGCACTTCTCCTAGTTGCACCTTTTTAATGTTTATTATTACTATTATTTTTATATTTATTTATTTAGATGATATACATCTTCTAAATTACTAAATTGAGAGTATAGACTGCCAGCTGTCTGTGCTGGTAGGATATGTAGAATTGACCTGTTTGCTCTAAGGACTTGGAATTATCACCATTGGACAAGATAGTTACTAAATGACCAAAGCCTTGTTTCAAAGCATTTTGAAACTGATGGTTGGAATCTCTAGCATCTAATCTGTCGTAAGATCTGACTGATTATTACCTCTACAGCTGAAGCTTTCATACCATCTTGTTCTTCTTCTGTCCTTCTACTGTTTCCCTTAATCTCTGGTGTCTAACAAGGTGCTCTAACATGA
Source organism: Chloroceryle aenea (assembly GCA_013399075.1). NCBI lineage: Eukaryota > Metazoa > Chordata > Aves > Coraciiformes > Cerylidae > Chloroceryle > Chloroceryle aenea. Next base: position 33,746 of record VWZY01011881.1, on the reverse strand, counting down.
GCTTATGTTAAACTTATACTTCCATGGCAACACTGTGAGAGCTCAACCCTTCACCCTATTTTCACCCTCACCCTCCTTTCTCCCTATTTCTGGAAGGACTGGCTTTTTTCAAACCTTTATACCACTGTTGAAATCGTCTAACAATAACAAAAATATGTTTGGCATAGGAAGCAATCAGTGCCAGGCGCACATTCCAATAGACACATCCAAATATATGCAGAATGAAGCAAGGCTAATACATCTCAGAAGCACCACATTCTATAAAAGTCAACACTTCTGGAGCTATTGAGCATATGTGTGAACACTGCCAAATTTTAGGTTTCTTGTGTCTTAGGAGTTTCCTTATTATTATTATCTCACTGTGATGCATGCAAGCATTAACGTCAATCAAAGTCTCTGTTGATAAAGCACACTTGAAAGTTCAGTCCTCAAAAATGAATGAAGAATATCAACAGTGAGGTAGAAGGGTCAAGTTCACATGGACTGATATGTGATTAAAAGACAAGAAAATATAAATACTCAGTTATCACAGTGCAAAAAATGCTGCGAAGGGTTACCTCTGAGATGTGAACTTGTGCTCTCCAATGTATTAATGAATGATCTGGAAAGGAGAACAAAGAGGAAAAGTGAAACCTTTGCTGAGGAGTAATGAAAGCTAAAATTGACTGTGAAGACTTTCAGGAAGATAGCAGGATGCTGAGTGATAAGCAATGAAACACCATATGAAATTATCTTTCGATCAGCTGAAAACCTGATGTGCCGCCTATACATGAAGAGTAACAAGTCCCACATCACATGCTACCATTCAAGGGATGAGATATTCAGATCATTGTAGATCGTTCTGTGAAAATAGCTCACTGTTCAGGGTCAAGTCATAAAGAGTGCTAGAAGTTGTTAGCAAAGAAAGAGAAAAGAAACACTAGCCCAGAAAAACACCAAAGGGAAGCAAAGCATGTTTTTAAGTCAGCAAATAAAGCAGTGATGAAATTAAATTTTCCAGTTCTGGTTTTGTCTTCTCTAGATCCAGCAAATAGCCAATGAAATTACTAAGAAGGGCAACACAGAAAACTGTTATGGAATAATTTCTGTACAATAAAAAACTAAATAGTATAGGTAACTTCCATGAAGAGAACTGATGTGATACAAGTGTTTTCCAAAATTATAGGTGATGCTGAAAAGAGAGAAATTCTTTCATATACTAGAAAAGGAGTGGCTTTCAAGCAAAACTGTCAAACTAAGGTTTTAAAAGAAACACAGTCAGAGTTTTCTACACAGTCCATAATTAAACAGATGAGCTTCTTGCCACAGTATGTTGTGGCAGCCAAGAGTATAAATTTGTTAACAAAACAATTAGACAATATGACAAATGAAAACTCCATCCATGGTTACTAGACATTGAGATGCCAAACCACTTCAGGCCTATAAGGTCCTGGTCTCACATTCACCCTGTTATAATATTTTTGTCCTCAAGCTACTATTAATGTTTGACACCAGACATGGGATACGGGGATAGATGGACTTCTGGTTGGGCCTAATATAACGTCACTTATGGTCTTATATGTGATACAGAGAAACAGGAGGTGAGATGATCAAGTTTACTTATGGGAAGTGCAATTAGAATATTTTTCTTTTGATGACCCGGTGATATGCCACTGGGGGAAGCTTTTTTTTTTTATGTCTAGACTTTACTATTCTACAAGACCTGCTTTCATTCTTTATAGGTTGCAGATTGCAGTTAAGTACCTCCAGTAAAGTCTGAGAGTATTTGGATGGGAGCCTGGCCTGTGGGAAATATCTATGAATATAAACAGATCAAACAGAATTTACCACAAACTTGTGCATCACTTCTGAGTTTTGTTTGAAATCTCAGGAGACAATCATCTGGTGCAAGAGGGATGGAACTACTAGTAGTGCTCCAAGGCCACTGGAAAATTTAAATTCCTCCTATTCATCTAGGGAATTAATTGAAAAATATGCAGTTATGGAAATATTTTTGGAACTCTGAAAACAATTTTCTCTATACCAACTTGCTCTAGAACTTAAATGGAGTTGAGTACTTCACAAGTTTTGAAGACAGAGATAGTAATTGATGTTTTTCCTGAAAACGATCACACCATTAATGCTGTGAAGGGCTTCAAACAAGAAGGTATCTGTAGCAGTTATAGCAAAGAAACTTACTGAAAATAAGCTCCTTCCTAATAAAGAAAATAAAAGGCACTGGAGGCTCAGACCAAAGCTGTAAATCAAAGAATCTGTGATCCAAGTGCAGATTTTAGTTAATGGGAGTGGACCTAGGTACATGAAAGTGAATGTGGTCTCTGGAGTCCACTGTAGGAACTTTTAAATTTAATTATAGCCTAAATACCGTCTTTTTCATTGGGAAATAAAAAGGTTTTCAAATGTCAAGCCTCCTCACTGGTATTCTCACTAGTGCCAGTGGATATTGTGACAATAAGGAAGAGAAGATAGTTACTGTATGTTATTTTAGATTCAATTACAACCATATTGCTACAACCAGTGTAAATCAGGGAACAATTAAAAAAAAAAAAAATTATAGTCAAACAAAAGATATTTGGAGAGGGTCATTCCATTAAAGGGTCAAAAAGCATTTTAATTCAATACACTACTTAAGTTCATATGTTTTTCATTTTCTATAGTCCTGCAATTGCCTCCCTCAGAAGGAGGAAAATCAGATAAAACAACTATTTCAGCACAGTGGAGAAGCTGAGAGGTAGAAGGGAAGGAAGCAGCAAGCAGGCTTTGTGGGAAAGACACTGGAGACTCATGGCCACAGATTTCCTCTGTGTCACTTAGGCATGATTGGGGATTGATTTTTAAATGCAGTAGTAAGCAGCATAAATGGGTACTGAGTAATTTGAGAAATCAGGCATTGGAAATGCCCTTGTGCCATAACCCTTTTATCAAGTATGTCAGTTAGGCTTTTCACTATCAGTTATGTTGACTGTGACATACCAAAAATACTCAGGCAAATGAGTCTGAGAGAAAGCCACATAGAGGACAACCCCAGCTTTGTGGAACTGAACTAGACCATTCCTTATGAAGCAAATAATGTGCAACTGCATGAGTATGGACCATATTTTAAAATATGTACATGCAGAAGTGGAACGATGAATCTTACTTTTTTAGAGTAAATTTTGTGATGTTACCAGTGTTCTTTTTAAGGACATGCTTTTGTGTATGTTGGATATGCAGAGAAGGACCTAGACAGTTGCTGCCATGTTATGCACAAAATGAGTCATGGGGAGGGTTCAGGATGAATCCCAGAAAGGCATATTTAAGATCAGGCTGTCATCTTATACGGGTTTGCTTTAGTATCACAGCAAGCATCAGGAAAAAGACAGCAGAGACAGAAGAACAGGACTACCTCATGCACAGCTGCAGGAATGCTCTGACATATCTTGCAAGGGTCTCCTGTCTTCACAGAACAACATCTTGCACCCATCGACATTATTAAAAGACAGACAGGCCTGCACCTTCAGCTAGGTAACATAAACATGGTGAGACTGTAGACTATCGCCAGCAAAGGTGACATATCCCAGGAGCTTGGGGCTCATTTAGCACTTTCTCTAACTTGTTTTTTATTGCTGACTACTTTTGTAGCATGTTTGAATGGAGGGGTCATAGCTGGAGCATTCACGTCCTTTGGAGACCTCACTGTCTGTCGGTGGCTGGCACAGGTTGCTCTAACTTCTGCTGTGGGACTGGACTAGCATACGCAGAGCAGAGGTCAGGCTTTCGCCTTTTGGGGCTAGACTCTGTGCTGCTGCTCAGTCACAGCTGGGAATCTGGGTCATGGTGCCTTGCTCAGGATGTGGTCCAGGACTGCACTTATTGAAGAGAGGTTAATCTCTGTGTATGACTGTGTCTGCAAATAACGTCAAAAGTTCATGTCTAATAATAGCCTGTCTCTACCAGATGTTTCCAGGAATTAATCAGCCCCTAAAGTGTTGTATTGTGACTTGATTTCTTCAAGTATAAATGAAATGGCATGCAAGGGTAGCTGGTTTACACCAGGAAGTGGGTAAACGTGGAGCAGTGGCCTATTTCTACACCACACAAATCAGACATGGAAAGGCACCCAGCAAATCATCTGTTCCCTTGTATCTACCATTGAAATGTTGTCTTCTAAAAACATTAGCTAGAGTTTTGCTCAGTCTGTGCTCTAATTTGCATTTAATGTGATGTGGTTTTAATCTGCATTAATTCCAATCACTCACCTTGGCCACCATTATCTTTGATAATGGATTACAAGCATCATTAATGTTAAAAAATAAAAGCAGTCAATGGGATCATCTAAGAAAAAGTAAATTAATTTAGGTTTCTTACTGTCCTAAAAGTTGCCCCTCAGCAACATCTCCATTCTCCAAAACTTCTCAGTAGTAATTGATTTTGCAATAAACCACAGGGCACAGCAATTTGGTGCTATTTGTTGTAAATGCCAAAGTCGATGCATTACCCATATTGGCAAACTTCTTTCTTTTAAACCAGCCTCGGGAGTTTCCATTGATCTTGGCTCTGACAATACACACTTGAGGAGCTCTTCCCACTCCCACCAGGGAAAACATGCAGTGACCTAGTGGTTTGCAACTACTTTACCTCAGAAGACCTTGATCAGACTCAGACTCCATTGTTGAGCAGGGCCAACAAATCAGGCAGAGGTTCAAATAAGATGGATGAAATTCATGGCCACTCTGACTTCCCCTTTGCAGCCCCTTGGGGCTCTCCCACCCACTTACAGCCCAGGACCCCATGTCAGCCCCTCAGAGCCATCAGCGTCTGCCCCAGCGATGCAGCAGCCGGGCCAGTCTCCATCTCCCCATAGCCTTGTTCTGCCCAGCCATGAGTCCAGCTGAGCTGAGCCCTCCCATAAGCCTGAATCCTGTCCTGGCCTTGGCCCTGACCCAGGGACATGCCCTATGTCTGGGGCTGCCCTGGTGCCCCAAGCTGCTCCTGGGTGAGGGTGGGTTGAACCTGGGCTCACCTGTCACAGGGATCCTCCAATGCTTCCAGTGCCAAGGAGCTGCTAGCTCAGCTGCACGCTGATGATGGCTGGATAGCAGGGCCATTAAGAAAATCGTAGGGCCAAGAGAATCTCTCAGATGAATGCCAGTCCTGTGTTATAGTGACTAAGCAGCTGTGCCAGCCACTGCAATAAGAAGATTTAGGCTTCACCTCATGCCAAGAACCCAGGAGAGGAATGTTGGCCTACAAATATGTCTGTAATTTCTTTCCTAACATTATAATTTTCCCTTTAGACCTTGGCAAGCAGTTGCAAACATCATCCTGAGCCTTCTTTGTGTGGTGGAGGCCTAGTGCATCTTGCCTTGTGCCCATGATGGTGCTTCCACCCAAGCCATGTTGTTCCCTCCATGGTTCCTTGCTACTGAGCAGGGAAAGGGCAGCACTCAAGTGGGGCTGAGATGCTGGAGAGATGCTGTGCTCCATCAGGATGGCAGGTCTGCTCCCTCCAAGTCCAACCTCAGATAAATTCTCATCAGGGATGCATGACAAGGCTCATCCTTTGCCAGGGTATAATACATTACCTTCTTAACAGAGGACAAAAATTTTAATTACTTTCCAGATGCATTAGGGGAGTAGCTGTGAGTGCTTTCCTGTTCATCTTTTATTTATTATATATTACCTAACTGTTTAAAAATTTATTGTTTTGTTGCCTTTAATTGTCTGGGTTACAACAGACCACTCTTGTATGTTTTATTTTCAGAGCCTCTACCATATACCTAGGAAGACAGGAAACTGAGAGCCTGAATGTCATTTTGCATGCAAGAAAAATGCTTCTCTCTGCCCAGTGAACATTTAGGGCCAGACTAATTCCTTGAGAACTTCATTTTTGTATTGCTGTGTTATGAATTTCTAGCCAGAGCACTTAAAGGCACTGATTTGCAAAGCCAGAGGGAGTCAATATTTCCCTGTTAACAGGCAAACTGTTCTGTATAAATATCTGCATACAGCAGTCCCACCAGCCACTCACTCCACAATCATACTGGCATTTTATTCTCTACTGTTGATGAAAATCTACCCTTTTTCCTTTTTAAATATTATTAGTATTTCTTATAATTCACTTAAAATTAAGTGATATGGAGTTTGGTTCTCTTTTCCTTACATCCATCAGTACCCTCTATCCCATAAGATAATTTGTGTCCCACTGTAATGACAAGGAGAGTCTTTAATTATATTTTGAGTAGAAACTTTTAAAAAAAAAACAAAATCACAAACAAAAAAATTACCCACTAACAAATCTCATTTCTACTCTGTGAACTTTTTTTCAGATCTCATTTTAAGCCCATTTATAACACTGATAGGCTTTTTTTTTTACTTTATTAATTTTTCCTCTTCTTTTCCCCCTTCATTTTCATGCCTTTTATTAGCACAGTCCTACCTTAAAGCTCCATCATGTCCCCAAATATAAATAATCATTCCTTAAAATAAAATCTGCTTCATCACCGTCTTGTCATCCAGCCTACGAGACAGTGTTTCCACTGACTTCTCTAAGCTGTGGATAAGGCTCCATATGTCTTAATTACAGAGCTTAGCATAAGCTCTTAGCACAGAGTGGAGATTTGTCACTGCATTGTGGTGTACCACGCACCTTTATTTGCAGGAGGCTGGTGCCTGGAAAGGAGTTTTGAGAAGGAAAAGTTATGCAGGGTAGAAGGACAAAATGTGTCAGGGGGAGGAGGCCGTGGAGAAGGAAAGGACCTTGCTCGGTGCTGCGTCAGAGTTGGAATAGAGCAACTGTGCTCCATAATACTATCTCACAAGGTGATATTGAGACATCACTCCATTTTGCAAGTAATCTAAGTCTTTTTTGAAGTGCTGTGACCACGTGGACTCCTTTTCCAGTATCTTCTCTGAGCACTTTCTTTTTGCAAACCATTTCCTGACAAGTTTGATACTGGTATCTGAATCTTGTGGTTAACTAGTTCTGTTGGTTTTGTATCTTTTTTTCAGTCGTTTGCTGTCTGGCCAGGCCCAAAGATTGCCATTACATCATATTTGATCTCTGGGTGTTGTGTTAGCCCTCTGTGTAGCTCATATACATTGTCACTTTGAAATTCAGCGCTGAGGACAGCAGAGAATCTTCTTGAACCTGGAGATCCCAGCTGCTTCAGGTCAGCCTACCAACGTTTCCCAAATGCTTTTGGTTATTTCAATGCCACTATCCATTTACTGGGTATTTCAAGAATTTAAATTCTTCCTGTCACTCAGACTAGGCTTTCTGACCCTCATGTGTCACAGTGACTGTAGAGAAACTATCCTCTTTAAAAGCTAAGGTTCAGTAAGTGCAGGCTGATGGTTTGTCACTAAACTCACAACTTTCTGGACTATTTTCTCTCTTATTTTTTACCAGTATTCATCAATCTGCTAGGATTTAACATTCTAAGTCACTAGACACATCTATTCCCCAACAGCTTCAAAAAGTAATAACTACAACAGGGGAATCAACCACTGCTGATTTCTCTTGATCCTTTCCCCAGGAGTCTCTGGTATGCAGAAGCATTTCTCAGGGTTAAGTCTCCTTTTCTCAGCAATCTATCTAAAAAGCCTGAACCAGATGTTCCACAATAATAATGTTGATGCTTTCAGTGAGCAAGACTTTAATAGCTCATGTAACTCGAGGCTGCCTTAGGAATCATCTCATACTGTAGTCCCTCATTGCCTACTGCCAGGGGGCAGTTATAAAATCTAAGCAGGTTCTATTCAGATTCAGTCTCTGTGGGTACGGACTGTCAGAGTTGCCTAGTCTGACTTTAATTCTAATACAAGCAAAAGAAGCAGAGCTGCTCAACCAGAAGAAAACCAACACCCATTCATATATCTCTCTCTCTCTCTCTGCCCATTCCTCCTTTCCAAGCCATGCCAGGCCAGGACTCTAAATGGATCTTCTTAAATATCCTTCAAAGCATCCTATATCTAAGCAGTGTAGCAGAATTTCCCTCCCTTCATGACTGTTGCTAGAAACCATTAATGACTTCCAGGCAGAATATCTTCGTCTTTAGGAGAGTTTGTAGCATTCTTCACAAAGAGAGACGTCAAATGCTCTGCCTAGGTCTTTAAAGGTATTCATTATATGAGTGTCAGGGGTTGTCAAATACCTTTAAAAGGTGATATAATATTCCAGTTATTTCTGACACCTGTATGTCATCAATTTCCAGTTCCTCAATCCCTTGTGTCCACTCCCCATGTGATAGTAAAGACTCTCAGCCCTTGGTGGAACACTGATGGTAGAGGCCTCATCTATGGAGACATTCAAGGTTAAGCTTGATAAGACTCTGAGCAACCTGATCTGGTTGAGAATGTCCCTGCTCACTGCAGGGGGTTTGCACTAGATGACCTTTAGAGGTGTTTTCCAACCCAAACCATTGTTTGACTCTCTACCCTCAGTCTAATGTCTCTAGCTTGCCTTTGCAAGGCAAGAAGATTTAATTCTCCTTTTTCATGCTTCTGGGTTTGTGGGAATATTTTTGTTTCCCAGGAAATCCAACATCTGTGGCAGTCAAAAACCAACTGTGTCACCTGTTCACTCTGTTCTTATGTAGCATTTTGTTCTACTCACCTGCTCATCTTAAGACAGTATGTTTAAAACAATGTTTTCTGGGTAATAGTTTGAAATCACTCTGGGCTTATAAAAATAAAATGTCTATTTTGTAAGTAAATTATTTACAAAGATGTTGCAACTGCAGACTGCCCAGGGTAAGCCTGTTCCACACCCCTCCTGTTTTTCACCTTTCAGCTATGTGACTTACAGAAGTTCTAAGTATTTGTACAAAAGCTCTGACATGTATGCTCTCCAGCAGATCTCAGCTCAAGAGCAAAGCTCATCTGCTGACACTATTTCTTTCCTTTATTCTTTTTCTCCTCCTAATTCTGAAATGATATCTATTAAAAAAAAGTTTACAAGAGTTTATTGCTTGTTGTGTTTCTTTCCTGGAATGCAAATCAGTTAAAAAGGAAGTTTAGGATGCCTTCTGGAAATATCATATATACTTTCCAGAAAGTGTTACTATAGCTTGTGGTGCCATAGTGTTTGGCTTCCATTAGCTAATAGTAATGGCTTGGTGCTGTCATAGCTCCTGATAGGAGAAAATGCAGTATTAAACTAATGCTACAACACCTTACTGTAGTGTTAAAAAGTACTCCTTACTGAACTAGTTGCTGGCATAGTTTATGCAAATGTATTCTGCTCTGATTATGCATACCCCATGTCTCAGCTACCTCTTCCTTCTGGTTCATCTCCCATGAGAACTGACCCTGGCACTATGGCTTCCTGGTAGTGTAATTCTACTGTTGATTTAAGGTCAGTAATGACAGCACCACATCATTCTCTAGCAAAACAGTGACTTTGGAAATCGTGAGATGATATATCTTCCTGGAACACTGTAGGATATCTCAGAAATATTTTATTAGCTTGAACCAATGTGATGAAGATAAAAATTATATAAAAATTTCTCTCAGCCCTATATATGTACCAGAGAGTTTTGATGGCTGTGTAACACCATCACTGTAGTTACATCAGTGCAAACACTTATGGCTCTGACTCACTTCTTCTCAAGAAAGAACCAGAAATCCCCTGCAACAACCATTGTTTCTTTTCCTAAGTGCAATAACATTTTCTGATTTTATGGACATGCTACTCTTCTTTACAGTTCACACTTTTCAAGAAAATAGCCAATACTTATTGGCATTCAACATACATTCTTCTGCCATTTAGAATAGAAAATAGCTATGTCAACTATTTAAAGCTACAGAGTACACAATTCAGTTATTTGCAGAAAGATCAGTCTGGAGGAGTAACAGTGATATTTTTTTGAGTATAAGAAATATTTTTAAAAGAAAATATATTTCTTTAATTACTCTTCATTGGGTTTGAGTAAAAAAAAAAGATCTAATTAACCTGAGAACTGTTACCCATAGTAGCAATACTTAAAAATAAAAGTGATGCCTCCCATAAGAGTACTCCTCTCTTTTCCTAAGCACACACACTTACACAAGTTTATTTAGTAAACTTGTGTCTCCAGCACTGAATTAAAAAGCAAAGAGCTATGTGTAACCACCATTCCATTAAGTGAAGCTGTAAACGATAACATAATGTTTGCTGATCTTTTAGGCTGCATCCTCCAGCCTTAAGCTGCAAGTTTTTAATAGAAGGTGGTGCAACCATTTGAAAATATGGTGGTTGCAACAAATTAAAATGTTTGTGTCAGGAAACCTTGGATTAGTTACCATAACTAGGGTTCTTCCCACCTTTTGTACCATTCAAAGGATACCTTAAAATGCTTAAGTATTCATAAAGGAGCACTTGTTAGTTCCAGATCAAGGATGCACCTCTGATGCTGAGGGCATTTTTAAAAAGCTCATGTCCTCCTGTGTTCAACTCAGATTCCAGTCTGGAGGCAGTGAAATGGAGCCAGTTCTGTATATCACTCCACACTGAGACACAGCAACGCTGGCTGATAGTTTTACTTTAGTGTGAGGACACTTTTGAGGGGGTTTTGGCTAGAATGAATGGAGACACCAGTTAAGAATTCAGTTGAACTTCTGTGTCAGCTTGTGAACCAGGGAGGATGTTCCATATGGTGATAAAATAAAGCAAGAAGCTGTTTTTCTAATCATTTCCTCTAGAAGCAAGAACTGTAGTCACTTGTTGCATTTAGAAAGCTTAAAAGAGTGGAAATATTAGTATGGAATGTGCTGGCAGCTTTCTTCTGGGCCTTGAGTTGAATGTAATGAACCTGCCTAGCCCTGTGTGTCTGGAAGTGAGAGAAGGAATGGTGGCAGGCTGGAAGGAGGAAATAAGAGGATTAAACAAATATCTGTAATTCTTGAATTAACACAGTGTACTATGTCTGTCCTGAGATCTGAATAAAATGGCTTTCAGTTAAATACATTTTTATACTGAGCTGTACTTTTGGGATAGTTCATTGTAATGACTTCCTAAAACACTGGGCTCAAATTAATAGAAAGGCTCTCAGGGATTTGCTCCAACAGAGCTTTATTTCTTCCATTCTAACACTCACCATGCTCTTTCCCTTCAGTAATAATTGCTCCAGGAGCCAATGGAGATCAGTCCCTACCCTCTAACACAGTACAACATTTGCAACCCTAACCATTGTCATGCAGGTACAGCAGGAAATGAAGGCATGCACCGCAGTAGTGTTTAGTTATCTTACATCTTTCTTAGGTCATGTCAGAACTGAACCAATCTTGGATGACAACAAAGGAAACTGAGCTACATGAGTAACTCTCTCTTGAAAGGTTTTGAAGCCTAGATATTTGCAGGGGCAGTACTGGAAAACAATGAAAGTACCGGGTGTACATAAAAAAAAATGAAATGCAGTGAAGGAATATGGGAGTAAATGACGTCCTCTTCTCAGATTAAGTTGTTGCAATGCAAAGGTATTCAAACCAGATTTTTTGCAGGATATATAACATTTGTAGTAAAAGCAGCCATTCTGTAAAACTGGATTGCTCCCAGCAAAATTTGCAAAGGAATATGAAAGCAAAATACAACCACAAGCATCAAGGGCAGCACTCTGAGGTTAGTAAAGAAACAGCACTCTTTCTTGGATCCGCTAATACGTTATCAAGCCTAGGTATTACAGCTGACCAGCTAAGAACATGTAATCCACTTTAATTGAACATTTTACTGAATGTTTCCTGGAGCTATGGAACAGTAATGTCTTCACAAGAAAGATAATAGCTGTGTCTGTACTCTCAGGGGCAACCCTCAGGCCTTACTCAACACCAGGCTTGCCCTTCTTGCATACTGGAAATCTATTATTCTCATTAGGTATCAAAGGCAAAGTGCGACACAATAGGTTCAAACTGCTCCTGGAAAATGCAGGTTAAGTAACAAAAAGAGTACTCTAAAGGTAAGGAAATTTAGGCAACTAAACACTGGACAGCTGGATGATTAAGCAGAGTCTTCATGGGTGGAATTTAAAGCTTAATCCTACTAGTGTAAGTAACTTTTAGCAAGCAGCGTGTGTGTGTCTGTGAGTGTTTAATGCAGT
>VWZY01011881.1:0-21034 GCA_013399075.1 Chloroceryle aenea | reverse complement strand
AAAACACTCAAAAAAAAAAAAAAATCCGCCAGAAACACCTATCCTTTCTCCTTGGAATGAGCACTTAAAATCTGTTACCTACATAAAATGTACCAGCAGTTCTTCTCTAGAATAGCACTGTATCCTGTTGCAATTTTATGGTCCTCACCTCAGTGAATTAACATGAAAATAATCTTTAGGGGAAAAAAAATAGGTTTTTTTAACTGTTAGAACGATTTACATTTGGTATTACTTACTGGTAGGAAAAACAGGTGCCTGGCTTGGTATTTGTTTTGCCCTGAACCTGTTCCACACATGCTCTATAGATTTTTTTAGTTTACTTTCAGAAATAGGGGCAAGGAGGAGAACAGGAAGGAAGGGTTTTAAAGAAGAGGTATTGAAAATGACAGCAAATGACAACGGTATTCTTTCTATTTTCTTCTCCTTTACAGGAACTTTCTACCATATCTGAAGTGATGGAGCTTCAGTGGTTTCAAGTTTGAAATCAACAGTATAAAACCAATTAAAATACTCATCCCACTGATAAAACTTTTCACCAGGGGATCTCAGAGCACTCTATCTTTATCCTGCCCTATTCTACAGTGTAGCTATCTGAAGAACTGAAATCATCTTTGCCTGCCTGTGCATTTTAGCACTCAACATCTTTGTTCCTGTTTTTTCCTCCTTAAACTCTGCCTTAAGGCAATACTGGATGACTGAAGTTTCTGCCCAACATCTTAACCAAAATGTTGGATTCATTTCCAGAAGGTGTTGGCATGGCTCCACATTTCATCATATATTAAATACTTTTATTGTAGATCTGTTTGCTATCCTAAATAAGATCATAGAGGGTTAGATACCTACTATAAAGTCCATGAATAAATTAAAGAAGTTATTTGGACTGAGGTTGGACAATTCAGTAACTCCAGCTCTATGGCTTCTGATGAAAAACAAACAAACTAACAAAGATGCAGCCATATAGTACACAACACTGGGAAAAAAATGATAAAACTCTCTCCTGGTTCAGATTTTCTCAGGGTATTCGTTTTATGGATTATTATTGCAGTGTCAGTCTTTATAAGAAAACAGATATAATCTGTATTCTCATAGCTGGCATAAAATGAGCATATAGGCATCAGCTCTTCATGCTGTAGTTAATGTGGCAGAGATTTAACTATATACCCGAGCCTGATCTGCTTCCAATTTTAGTCCTGGAAAATCCATAAGTGCATAGATCCGGTATTACTGACAGTGGGACTATATCACTGTAGCTTCAGAAGAGTGGAGATGTTATCAGATGCTCTGCAGGATTTTTGTAGGAAGTAAGCATGAGCAGGCAGGTAGCCACATGTACCTTCTCCTCCGATGACATATGGCAAGACAGCACTAGACATCAATGACTTGTAGGAAATTCTGGCACAGTGGTGAATCTGAGGCTAAGCAGTAGGAAAAATTCTGACTTTTGCTTCTCTGTGCTTTGTCCTTGTCTCTTCTGCTTCCAGAGGGGCCTTAAAAACGATGGGCTTGTCCCAAATTTGAAGTGAAAGGAAACAAGAATCTATCAGTGAAATTTTTTTAGAAGAGCTGACACTCAAGTAATGAAAACAACATTCACCCAGCAAAAGAACAGCATTTATTCCTTATTGCTAGCATGTGATCTTGAGTTTGCTGTGCTCAGCTTTCTGATTTCTCCATGCTTCAGTTTCCTAATTTGGAAGTGTAGACTGCAGCAGCTGAACACATGGACAGCCTGCAAGCATCAGGTAAAACTTTTGTCTGAAAGGTATTAAGCATCTTTGACAGTTGTGTATCATTAACATGTGACAATATGGTGTATCAGAAACAAACCTTGCTTGGATCTAGATCTTCTCTGATTGAGTTCCAAGATTTGAGACTGGGCCACTGGATGACTTAATCTGTCACTAATGTGGACGACTTTGTGGGACTTGTTAATAGGGTTGCATGCACATTATAACCTAGAAATTCAGGGTTATCACTGATGCTTGCAGCTGCCATGGCAACAGAATTGGTAGGCACCTCTCAAAGAGCTTTTCTTTTTTTTTTAAGGTCTTGTTGAAAACATGAGGTATTTATCACCCAGAATACACAAGCAGGTTTAGCTATGAAAACAGTCTGCCTACAAAATGGTAGACAGTATCTCTCTTTAGTTTCTCTATAGCTCATATTTTTTAGTTCTATGTTCTTGGTACTACATTTAACAAGATTTTCATTAAAGTCCTTTATAGCATATAACAAAGCTAGATTTTCAGGACTTCCCAGTGTTCAGGTTTTAGCTTTGCAATTCTCCTTGATGTTACTGGGAGTTGTCCTGAAGAATTTTCCCTGAAGACTTTTGAAAATGTAAACCTCACTGTCTTTGTCTAGGAACAGTGGGGAAAAAGAAAAAAAAAGAGAAAAAAAAGAAAAAGAAAAAAAAGAAGTACGCTAAATCAGTGGAAAAATTAAAGTCTGTAATTTTCAAATGAGCATAGAACCAATGAGGACCCATCTACAGAAAGTCACTATTTTGATTCTGTGTAGCTCTAATGTTTTAATTGAAGGAGCATTTACTATGTGTTGCCTCCTAATGTCCCTGGAATAACCAGTTTTCTGTATCTTTGACAGGCAGCACGTTGGTAGATGTGATCACCAAAGGGTTTATTTAAAAATTAAGTAAACCACAATAAAGGCTGTACAGCCTGTGCAGTATATGGTCTCCATCTAGCATTCACAAAGCCCTAAAAAAATTCTTTATTTATTCTTTGGCACTATCTTTAAGACAGATAGTACCAAAATGATGAGAATTCTTGTTTGTCCTTCATTGATGGAGGATGGAGGCACTGACAGATTAAAATATATTAACTGACAGATACTGAATAAGCCAATCTCCAGCTCTGCCACTTGCCTGAGATTCCCCTTGAGCCCATTTCTTGGGATTAATAGCAGGTTTATCTTTCCTTCCTTCTTAAATATATATTTAAAGGACTGAACAGAGACAACATGGAGTGTTCCTTTTGACAGTATGGTCCAAGTTTTTAGAAGATTAGATTATATCTCCATGCTTTAGGAAGAGTTAGGAAGCCTGCCACTTATTATCCTTTATTTCTGTTGTACTGCATTTTCAAGATCAAAGGTCCATTCTGCTAAACAGTGACTTGCAAATCAATTGCAGATGCCTTTGTGGGAAGAGATGACACACATTTTCTAGAAAGGCATGATTCACAGCACAGCAGAGATGAAAAGTCTTGCTTTCTGCACAGTTCTGAAACTTTCACCAGTATTAAAACCTTGGTGGTAAGTCGAGTCCAGGAAGTATGCTTTTTAAAACTGAGTCTGGTTATCTTCAGACACTGAGGATTGTCCTTAAAGAAGTTTTATATTTGTCATAAGGTATCATTTCCTTAAGAACAGAGTTGAGTTGCTGAGTTATAAAGTCCAAAGCAGCAATGCCACATAGTAAACTGAACACACCCTTTCTCCTATGTCTGGGCCTCTTCCTTTGCTCCTGCATCCCTCTGCTCCCTTTGCACCTCACGTGCTTGATCTCTAAGAGCTGTTTGGATTACAGTCAAACTGGTCTGGCTATAGGCCTTCTTTTAGAATGGATTCGAAGAGATTGGTTAAGAACTAAGTTGTTCAAAGCTTTATTTATGTGTTAAATGAAAAAATTACAGTGTGGACTGCCTGCACAGTATTAACAGGATAGCACTTGTCTGCCTTTCTGACATGGGATTTGTGCCTAAAACACACTGCTAAGGCAGATATTACCTTGTGACTGTGGTAACCATTTAAATTTTGGGTCAGATTCTCCACAGGTCTGATTTGCATCTTAAGTCGGTGGAGCACAAGCAGTCCGTAACAGCTATCCCTTCATTTGTAGGTTAGAGCTTTTGCAAAGCAGACTTTTTTCCATCCTGTTAAAGTTCTTAATGTACATGAAGTATGTGTAGGAAGAGTACCTAAACACTTTTTCTAATAAAGTACAAAAGCCCTTCCAAGGGAGAAGAATGTAAAGCAAAGCAGCAAAAGCTGGGACATTTCTCCCACCAAAAGACTTTATAAATCACGAGCTTTTTGACAAGACCAATGGTAATTTCAGTATGGAAAGTCAAGTAAGACTGAGTGGTGCTGATGAATATCAGAAGTCCCAGCAGAGTTATTTTGAAAGTCATGTAATTGAGTCACTTGATCTGTCCCATCCTACCTTTTACACCACATCATGTGATGTGATGTAAAAGTTGCTGGCTTCTACCAAAGCAAAGCAAGAACTGACTAAAACTGGGTCTACTTTTACGAGAGACAGGGAAGTATATTTTAAGAATTTTGAGGAGAACCTTGCCCCGATGAGGTTATAAACCACCAAAGTGGAAATCTGTATTTATCTTGACCTATTCTGAAGATCTGATCACATGGAGCTCCTTATGGACCAGAACACAGAATCTGGATTTACCCCACTTAACTTTAGGCAAGTACATAAGGCTTAAAATTACTTTTAAGCCAGTGGAAAGAAATAGTATGCCCAAAAGTTTTTCCAGGTTATAGATGAAGTAATTATTCCCTGGAAGTAACTCTATCTTCCAATTTATGAATTATTTTACACAGCTGCAGTCCAAATACTGTCCTACCCTCAGTTTTGCTAGAAGGTAATTCACATCCAAAATTCATTGGCAGAAACTATTTGTCACTTTCCTTTATCTGTCAGTGTTTGTGAGATTAGGGTACTCTGTGCTCCTCATTCCTCCACAAATTATGACCACATTTATGTAAGCAGCTAATTCTATTGGGTTTGTGTGGCCAGGTTTTTGTAGTGAAGGGGCTACAGGGGTGGTTTAGGGTCAAGGCAGCCTGACAGTCCTATAGCAAATGCTCTCTGTTAACCCCCTCCCTCCCCAAAGGTGTGGCGAAAGAGAATAAGGGAGAGAGATTTAGCGATTAGTAAAAGAAAACTAGAACAGCTTGACTGAAAATGAAGGTAAAATAATAAAACAATAAAATGGAATTCATACAAATATATAAAAAACTAGTATTGAACCCAGCTTCCCCTGATAGTACTTACGTCACCATCACCACTGACAATGTGGAGCAGGCACTGAGGAAGTCTCAGACTGGACTAAGTGTCAGAAAGGAACCAGATTCAGGAGCTGGATTCTGGAACTGGATTTGGGAACACACAGATTGGGATGGAAAACAGAACAGACTGAGTCCTTCTGAGATACTGACAGTTGAAGAAGAGAGACTGAACCTTGTGATATCTCAGCTTTATACTGAATATGACCTATATGGAATGGAATACCTTGTTGGTCAGTTTACAGTCACCTGTTCTGTCCACTCCTCCCTGCAAGTGGGGCCTTTTACTTTTTGCACCACCAGTGTGGTACATAAGATCCATGAGTGACCTTGGTCTCGACACAGATTCTTGGTACTAACTCTAAATATGGGGTGTTACCACTGCTAGTAGCAGACACTGTCTGAAAACATGCTGCTAACTTCAGAAAGTGCAGTTAGCTACAAGAACTGAGGTGAAAAGTAAAATCACTGAACTTAATTACTTCTGTTCTCACTCAAACCAGGACAGGAAGCTTCTATGAGAAGCTACTAAAAGCTTCCCCCTTGTCCAGTAGAGCCAATGCCAGCCTGCTCCAAGATGGACCCACTGTTGTCCAAGGCTGAGACTATCAGCCACAGTGGTAGCACCTCTGTGACACTGTATTTAAGATGAGGAAAAACTCCTGTGCAACAGCAGCCAAGAGTGAGAATATGTGGGAGAAACACCTCTGCAGACACCAAGGTGAGTGAAGAAGGAGGGAGAGCAGGTGATCCATGTACTGGAGCAGAGATTCCCCTGCAGTCTCTGGTGAAGACCATGGTGAGGCAGGCTGTCCTCCTGCAGCTCATGGAGGTTAATGGTGCAGCAGATATACATCTCTAGCTTGTGGAGGATCCCACACTGGAGCAGGTGGATGCACCTGAAGGAGGCTGTGACCCCATGAAAAGCTTGCACTGGAGCTGGCTTCTGGCAGGACCTGTGCACCCATGAAGAGAAGAGCCTATGCTGCTGCAGGTTTGCCAGCAGGACTAAAAGATCCATTCTGGAGCAGTTCATGAATAACTGCAGCCCATGGGAAGGACCCACACTGGATAAGTTCATTGAGGCCTGTTTCCCATGAGAGGGACCCCACACTGGAGAAGGGGAAGAGTGTGAGGAGGAAGGAATGGCAAAGACAATGTGTGATGAACAGACTACAACCTCCATTCCTCATCCCACTGCATTGCTGGGGGGGGAAGGAGGTACAGAAAATTGGGAGTAAAGTTAATCCTGTGAAGAAGGAAGGTGTCGGGGGAAGGTGTTTTAAGATTTGGTTTTATTTCTCATTACCCTACTCTGATTTGATTGGAAATAACTTAATTTCTACGAATCAGATCTGTTTTGCCCATGACTGTAATAGGTGAGTGATCTCTTCCTGTCCTTATCTTGACCCACAAGCCTTTTGTTATATTTTCTCTCCCCAATCCAGATGAGGAGGGGGAGTGATAGAGTGGCTTTGGTGGGTACCTGCTGTCCAGTCGGGGTCAACCCACCACACTAATGTAGGGATACTACAGGGTCTTGGAGAAGATTATGCCAATGCAAACACCGGTAGAGTGAAAATTACAGTGAGTGCTACTTAAGGCACAGTTTCTTCCTCTGGGATGGTCTTATGTTTTATCATTATCTTTGCTGCTTCATATTGAAGTTTCCAGTTGCATCATTAAGAGGATAGATAACATGCTTGTAGCACAGATAGAGCAGCATAGAGAGGGTGGCTGCCTTGGCTACATTACAGAAGGAATCTTTCTTGGAGTAGGAAGCAGAGGTAAGATTTCCTAATCCTTGTAATTTGTTTAGTCTGTCTGAGGGAAGCTGCTGGTTTATGTTTCCTCCTTGGGATCTCACTGCTGTTAAATAGTAGATTAATTATGCTGACATGCTAAGGTCTGCAGAGTTTTAAAACACTTTTTATGAATGATGAAGAAAATTAAAATCTTGCAGTCTTGCAAGTAGTGCACATGTGCCTGTTGCCTGGTGTCGGGTACGCTCTTCACACATACAAAAACAAAGAATTGATGCAGTGAAGTTGCTGTTTCCCTTCACGTTGACACTACTGACAACTAAAAGCAAATGTTTCTGCATTATGCCTGACATATCAGAAGCTCACTGTGTTTTCTGTTTTTCTCCCCTGCATTGAAACTCTTTTTTTATGGATTTTTTTATTTTTTTAAGTGATGTGTAGTTATTTTGATAATGGACCACTTTAAGTACTTTGAAAGGGTTGTTTGTAATGGGGGACATAATTTTTTTAAAAGCCTAAAGGACTGACAATAACATATAACTTTGTTTTCTGTGTTTTCTTTTTCCGCTATGTCCCATTACTCTTCTCTGAGGTGAGTAACATAGGTCCTGAATTGACTAGCAGCATGACAGAAATGAAGGAAACAGAAGTCTCCCAGCTGTTGTTTCAACACAGTCATGCTCAGAACAGAACATGAAATGAATAAAGGATGAGTATCCCACCAGATTTCCACTCTCCCTAGCCCAGCCCGAAACCCAGAGATGCTCTGTCTCAATAAAGAGTTGGAGGTTGCTTTAATTTCTCTTGATTGACACTGGCACTCAGGGCTGCCAAGCACAAAGGGGATTGTAGGCATACTCCATTCCCAGGCTTAATATGTATTTCACTTAAAGCAATCTGCTGTGGCAGAGAATTAGGCTGCCATTGGACTGATGCTGTGAAACCCATAAACAACCATTGACAGCAGACGTCCTTGGCCCACAGGTAAGACATCCATGTAGCTATTCCAGATAAAGACTCTCTGCTTTCTGCTTTCCACAATAAATTGAATTGTTCCTAGCTTTTCCTATATTTCTGAGTTTGAAAGCAGCTGTCCACTGCCAAGCCAGAAATGGCCAACTCAGCATGATGATGTTTGAAAACACAACTGTCAACTTGTCCCTACCTCTCAAAAGATACATTACAGTAAAAAATGCAGAATGTCATCCATCTATCAGCATCCTAGCAGAGTGGCAGTCAGGTGAGGTTTGGAGGGGAGAAAGGCCCTCATCAATTCCTCTGACTCTGTTTTACACCTTTAATGGTTACATCAGTTAGTGGATTATTCCAGGTGGCCTGACTGGTGATGGGAGTCTCTTTGCCACCACAGGGGAGGATTTACAGTTTTTGTCACTCAGCATTAACTGTTGCAGGTAAATCCAGGACTGGAGCCATAAGCCTCTCTGCTAAACAACCAGATCCCTAGGCCCTGGATCAGCACATGCCACTCAGCCTCTGAAAGCTGAAGCAGCTCCTCAGGGATGCCCCATGCCTCAGCTCACACCCTTGCAGGTTTGCTCTTTTCCCTACTCCTGAAGTATAGCAGATACAGTGTCTGTTTTCCCTCCACCTGTCTCAGGATCATGTGAATCACCGAGTCAAATGTGCACTACCAGACAGGGGGAAAAGATATTAAATCACATCCTTCTTATAATGTGTCACAGTTACCTCTAGAATGATACGCTTGCAGAGCACTTGAGCCCACGCTCCTTTTATAAAGTATGTTAAACTGCGCCATGTCATGTAGTTTATTGCACACTCAGTGTGTCTAACCAGAAGTGATATTTTACCTGCTCGTCAGGCATAGGGCTTTACTATGCCTAATGAATCAATGTTGTTCCCACTGAGAAGCAGGCAAGAAACCTACATGGCTGTTGGAGTGTTCCCAGCCAGCTCAAGCCATTAGTTCTAAAGGCTTTCTGACTACATTTGCATAGAGTGATTTCTTCCCTCTTATTTCTCCTTGGGTTATTTTTGTATTTCACTCCTAGATACTAGACATCCCATATGACATCCTATAAATACCAGGGAGCATGATTTCCTTGTTCCAGGACCAGTTCAGGAAACTTGAGGACAGTAAGATACAACTTTCCTGGTTGTCCTCAGAAGAATTACCTGGATAGTGTTATGAAAGTGAATGAGAAACTTTAATGTAGATACATGCTTTTGGATGCACACATCCTTTGCATTCAATGAGAAAAAACATCTGTCAATATCAATAGAGCTGTGAAAAAGTACTAATTTTCAGAGCTCTCATAATACCCACAAGCAAAGCTGGGAAGGGGGGGCACATGTCAGAACCAAGAGGAGATATATGGAAATAAGAATAAAATTTGAGGAAGAGTGTTTATCCCCCATGCCAGAGGGTTTGGAACTAGATGACTTTTAAGTTCCTTTCCAGCTCAAGCCATTCTATGACATTTCCTAATTGTGGTTCCCACCATGCATGTAGGAAGTTAGGCAAAAAGAATTATTGTATCTCCCCACATTTGTCCTACAGACATCTGTGTCCTGGATTGTAGCGTCTGCCTTCTGGTGAAAGAGACAATAAAGCTTCAGTTTCATTGCAAAGTGCATCAGGAGAAAAGACAGCACAAAGTAACAAAGTTAAATGGCTGTCAAATATGTGGTAAATCATTAAATGACACCAGCCAACAGTTAGCTACATCTGACCTTAAGAACACATAGCTTGCATGGGGCAAGAACGCAGGTACTGATACACTAAATTACCATCTCATCATCGGCATGATGGTGAAGCAGAGAGTTAAACTGCTTTTTCAGAGGGCCTGCCTTACATGATGCATTCGTGAGATGATGTGATCTGACAGGTTAGTGAGTGCTTCACCCCTCCTCTAACGGTGGAGATTTTCTTCCTGTCTTACAGAGACAGCATTGACTTGCTGAGCTCAGAATAACATTGTGGGTGAGAGCTGTTGTGTTCTCACATACAGCATCTGTCTGAGACATGTCTGTCCCAGACATCATTTTGGGAAAGTCTTTCTCACTCAGGCTGGAATCCAGTATGGTCAGAGATGTCCTGTAAAAAAAGTGAAAAGGGAAAGAAGAGAGAAGAAAGACAGTCATAACATGAAGATTCACAGAGAGAAACCATCAGCACACACAAACTGTCATGGCACGTGGAGCTAACCCACAGTGTTGCAGGACACAGCATTACACCTTTCAGCATCAGCATCAGTCAGCTCTGACTAGTGGTGTGTATCATGGGCAGCTGCCCAGGTCATAGCAAGATAGAGATGGTGAACTGGCACATTAAATGAATAATACACAATTCCTTTTGCACCCCTAAAGGCTCTTCTATATCAGGAGGCTTGGTGGGGCACAGTTAGAGGAGACAGCCTCTTCTTAGCTGCCCAGACATCTTGGATAAATATGCCTCAAAATCAGTTGTGTTAACTGGGTAACTCTTCTGCAGTTTAAGCTCCACCCGTTACCAAGAGTTAGATGATAACAGACAAAAATTGGAGGTGAATGAAAATAATCTGGGCGGCCCAATGCCACTTAAAGGTATCAAATCTATGTCAAATCACAAGGAGCACATTACCAGAATACTAATACAAACAATTATTTGACTGGAAAAGTATAATCTCCAGGTCTAATAGGCAGTTATGTCTAAGCATCAAGTATGACCTGGCAGACATGACACCTGAAACTGCCAAATGCTGAGGATCCATCTAGATAAAGCACTATGCACTAACCAAGTTCTGCCCTAGACTGTGAAAAAACATCTTCCTGTCCTGAGGACAGGTAGTACACCCCAACACAAAAAGAAGCGTGAATCACAATATGTAGTTTGATTTTACAGTTTTGAAATTGTCAACAAGTAAACAGCATTGTAGCCAATCTTTGTTTCATCTCTAAGGATTTCTTAAAATGCTTTTTAGTTCTGCAGAGAACTAACATGGACCTTGTGTTGAAAGGAGTGGGTGGAGTATGAGTGTGTGTATATAAGCATATGTGCATGGTGCTCATAGGTTGGGGGTTTGACAGCAATGGGGTCTATTTATATGGGGACAAGGAAAATATGTTTTCTTTGCTCCCTTCAGGAGCAAATGAGAAGTGAGTGGGTGGGATATGTAGGGAGTGCGTCTGTCTCTAATCATCTATGTGCTGGGTAGCTGAGGGAGTATGCTGAAAGGGATGATACTGCTTCCACAGCCCAGCATGTATGCTGCACTTTTTAGGCAAAGTGCCTGATGCACATATCCTGCCACAGCTTGTCCATTGGCAAAGTACGCAGTCCAGGCACCTATATGGTAACAAGCACTGCAATAATAGAGATTTGAAAGCAGTAGCATGCAAGAAACCAACAACCTGATATACTTCTTCTTGGTTTGTTACTAAACTTGTTTTATCATTGCACCCTAACAAACACTACTAATGTCCTACTCCGCACTCCAAAAAACCACAGCGTTCTTTCATTCCAAATGAATAAATTATTTTAAAGAGGACTATGGACTTCAGCAGCACTGACAGCTTCCTTGGTGGGGAAACTGTCCTATATGACTTTGTAATCCATAAGGGCAGCTGGAAAGAGCAGCTGGGGAGCGCTCCAGAGACTCACGACTTGCAGCAATCCGGATACTTGAGACAGCAAAAGACCACCTGGGAAAAGGAGCATGGGCAAAGTGAAAGAGCAATATACCTTAATAAGCAAGGATAGGTACACAAAAATACAATGCAGGGCCTGCATTGTATGAATGCCTGAATGTACAGAGAAAGGAAAATGAATTTTGCTCAGACATATGAACTCTTCAGCAGCAGTAATTCATATTGAAGGAAAAAGATCAAAGAAAACCAGTTAAATTAGTCAGCTGAATTTTAATATGCTACTGAGTAAAGACTAAGGGAACTCTTACAGATGACAGTAGAAACACTTTCTAGAGATCAAAGTTTAGCTACAGATAAAAGACAGCAACAAACTAACGTTTTGTAATTTCCTCCCCAGCCCTGATATCATTCTCTATGCATTATTTATTAAGAGACCAGTAGGCCTTTTTGGGGGAAGAACATGTTAGATGCATCTCTGATAGGTCTCCTTAAGTTTCAGAAAGTATTCCATTTGCAGTGGTTCCCGGTAAGTTTGCTATCAATTTCAACAACATCAGAATTGGGTACATGGTAAATTTAACAGTGAAAATAAACCAGACACATTTAGTTCCTTATGGTGTGTCCCAAATAGCTTATAAAACACAAATGCTTCCTCAGTCATTAGGGATGAACAGGTCCCCTGACATCCTAAATAGAATGGAAAGTGTGGATCAAAATGGGTAATAAATTGAATTAATGTGGCAAAGACATAGGCTGATGTCAAACTGATGTTAAGGGACTGACTTATACTGAACTTCTCCTTGGAGACAGCAACATAGAGAAATGGTTAGTGCTTCATTTCTAGCACAGCTAGCAAGCAGTCTGTTGCCATGCTACTGTATCTATGTGGCATCTAACCAGTGTACATAAAGAAAAATGCTGGTTGTCTCAGAGTCTGTCCTTGGCTGGGATGCTAGCAAGAGGCTCACATGCATTAGCTGAGTGAGCTCTGTTCCTCCAGGTGCAACCTGGACCAGAGGTACATGAGGATATGTCACACAGTGATAGCTCTCCCTCACCATGGCACACTTCTATGATGACTACTTCATTCTCCATTTGCACTGTGGGAGAGAGCATGGAGCTGAACCATGTGCTAGATGCCTTTCAGATCCCTCTGTGCCCAAACTCTCAATTTTCTGTAGAAGAACCAAACCCATTTAGCATATAAATGTGACGCCAGGGAAACAAAATGAATGTTGAGATTTGCCAGATGAAACTTCACAGCAGCAATTTTAAAGGGTGCTGGGAAATCTTTTGAAAGGGAAGGTAGTGAACAGATGAAAATGGAGAAAAACACACCATGGAAACAAAACAGTTAAGAAAATGTTCCTGTTGAGTCAGGCAAAAGGAATGAAAGTGGTCGATAGTTTCTCCTTCATCTGGAGCTCACCCTTTTTCTCTGTATTTCCCTAGTCAGGCAAACTGTTATAGAAGTCCCAGTGCTGAAGATGCACATAGCCGGGTGCTTATCTTCTGGCATAATGAAAACTAGACCCATATCCATAGTGAACTTTCAACCTTTGAAATCTAAAAGTCTAAAACCTAACCAGACATGTTTTTTAATGGTATTAGCAGTAACTCTTTGCACTGAAGGAATTATACAAAATGCTGCAGATATTGAGGAACTCACAGGTTAGGCTGCACTTCCAGATGTCCACATACTTCCCAGCCCTCGGTGTTCTAGGGGTAGCATTGTGGCTGGATGCAACACTGTAATGCACTGCAATGCAAGCACTTAGCTGAAAGCGACAATGGGGCCTTTCTGTGAGCTTCATGGACAGTGATCAGGTACACCCTTTCCCACCAGCCCGTCTCCAGCATTTTGTGGGTCAGCCTGGGCTCAGCCTAAGCAATGTTAATGCCAGATCTGCCCTGGAGTTTTTCCATAGTCAACTGTGCAACACATACTGCCCAACATGGAAAGAAGGAACACCACAGAAAGGTAATCTGTGAAAGGAAATTTAAGCTTGGCTTTTCTCCCTAGCTACAAACACAGCTGTCTCTTTTCTATGGACTGGTCAATATTTGTAGTCAGGGAGATGTACTTTCTGGACTGTGTGAGAAGAACAGTCAACCTGGCATGGCAAAAGCATTAAAAAGGCTGCTGCTTCACCCTGCCTGAGAAGAGCAAGACAGGAGGAGCCGAATTTCAGTCATTCTAGATGGTTTTGCAGGAGCCTGAAACCTCTGACCCCATAAAACAACAACTGTATGTGACAGCTGCTGCTGCCTCTTCTCACCTTCTCTGTAACATAATGCCCTGGAGTGACAAAGTGACTAGACAACAAATCCATAAAGGAGTTCTTTCTGAGCATTCAGAAAAGTCGGACACATCAGCATTGCCAGCTCAATGCACTGTAGCATAAAAGAAACAACCAAAACCACTCACAAAAAAACAAAACAAGCAAACAAACAAAAAACACCAAAAAAACCCCAAAGCAGCCAACAAACAAAAAAGGCTCCAGAGACTCTGTAGTTACTTTATTTAGCAGCCAGAAAAGCTGATGCCCTGGAGAGAACACCTTCGCATCCAGGATGATGTCAGGGCAGAGGAGTGATGGTGGATGTACAACTGCCATGCAACATGACTCCTCTCCGCAGCTGTGGAGAAACATCATCAGTTTTACAGGCTTGTTTTACACAATATTTACGAAATTCTGTTATCAAGAGGGTGGTGGAGGCCAACGAGGCCTCCTGAAGGTCTCACTCACTGCACCAGTACTTTCATAGAACAAAAGAATAGCATAGCATAGCATAGCATAGTTCTGGTTGGAAGAGACCTTTAAGATCAAGTCCAATGATTAACTCAGCACTGCCAGGTCACCACTAAACCAAGTACCTAAGAACCACATGTACATGTCTTTTAAATCTCTCCAGGGCTGATAACTCCACTGCTTCCCTGGGCAGGCTATTCCAGGGCTTGACAACACTTTCAGTGAATAAATTTTTCCTAATATCCAACCTAAACTTCCTCTGTCACAACTTGAGACCATGTGATCTTGTCCTGTCATTTATTACTTGGGAGAACAGATCAATTCCCACCTCTCTAGGATCTCCTCTCAGAGAGTTGTAGAGAGTGATAAAGTCTCCCCTTAGCCTCCTTTTCTCCAGGTTAAACACCCCCAGTTCAATCAGCCACTCTTCATAAGACTTGTTCATTAGACCCTCCACCAGCTTTGTTGACCTTCTCCGATCTCTCCCTAGAACCTCAATGTCCTTCTTGTAGTGAAGGGCTCAAAACTGAACACAGTATTTGAAATGTGACTTCACCAGTGCCAAGTGCATGAGGACAATCCCTTCTCTAGTCCTGCTGGCCACACCATTTCTGATGCAAGTCAGGATGCTGTTGGCCTTCTTGGCCACCTGGGCACAATACTGCTCTTATGCAATTGACTGTTGATCAACACCCTTAGGTCCTTTTCCACCAGGCAGCTTTCAAGCCACTCTTCCCCAGGCCTGTAGCATTGCCTGGGGTTGCTGTGACCCAAGTGCAGGACCCAGCACTTGACCTTGTTGACCTCATACCATTGGCCTCAGACCATTGATCCAACCTGTCTAGATCCCTCTGTAAAGCCTCCCTACCTTCAAGCAGATCAAGACTCCCACCCAGCTAGGTGTCATCTGCAGAAGTACTGAGGACTCCCTTGATCCCCTCATCCATTGATAAAGATGTTAAACAGAACTGTCCCTAATACTGAGCCCTTGGGAACATTACTTGTGACTGTAGCCTTGCAAAATCTTTGTAGTCTTCTTGATTGGCCTTTCCCGTCTTCCAGAGACCATAAACTTCCCTTTTCTTCCAGAGTTCCAGTGAAAGCTCTCTTTTTAGCCATGCCAGCTTTCTTGTTCTCCAGCTCATCTTACAGCATACTGGGACAGCCTGCTTCTGTGCCTTAAAGATTTCCATCTTGAGGAATGTCCAGCTTTCCTGGACAACTTTGACCTTCAGGCCTGCTTCCCAAGAGACTCTGTCAACCAGCCTCCTAAACAGGTCAAAGTCTGTCTTCTGGAAGCCCAGGGTGGCAGTTCCCTTACTTCCCCAAGAACTGAAAAATCTACCATTTCATGACCACTGTGCCCAAGACAGCCTCCAACCTTCACATCACCCACAAGTCCTTCTCTGTTCATGAACAATGGGTGCAGCAGGGAGCCTTCCCTAGTTGGCTCTCGCACCAGAGATGTCAGGATGTTATCTTCCACGCACTCCAAGAATCTCCTAGACAGTTCCATCTCTTCTGTACTGCATTTCCAGCAGACATCTGGTGAGTTGAAGTCCACCATAAGAACAAGTGGTAGTGATGGTGAGACTTCTCCAAGCTGCTTAGAAAATATTTAGTTTGCTTTTTGATCTTGTTTGGGCTGTCTAATACAGAATGTCACCATGATATCTGCATTGTTGGCCTTCCCCCTGATTCTTACCCATAAATACACAACCCTATCATCACCATCATTATGCTGAAGAAATTCAAAGCACACCCTAATATACACAGTCACTCCACTGCCTCTCCTTCCTGGCCTATCTCTTCTGAAGAGTTTATAGCCATCTAATGCAGCACTCCAGTTTTGTGAATCATCCCACCATGTTGCCATGATGCAATGCATTGGTATAGATACACTTCAGTTGTGCTATAGATCCTGTCACCTTTTGTGGGAGAGAAGGCCTAATTTCTACCTGACCATTCCCAGGTGATACCACAATTTCTAGCCCACCAATATTCCTTCTGTCTTTGCTATCAAATGACTCTTCATCTCCTACCTTCATTGGGATGAGATACTTAAAGGACCTCGCTAGCATGCTGTCACACAAACATTGATTTGCCACCCCGAAGCTTATCTCCAGCAAGTCTGTTTTTGTCCCTTTCCCTCATCAAATCCAGTTTAAAGCTCTTTCCCACCTCCAGGCTCTGGCTTGCAGCACTGTCATCTTGGATCTGGCCCTAGCCATAGCAGCTCATGGATATTTTCTGCTGCACTCATGGGCATAGTCTCAGACAAACCTTTAGGTGTCATTCGAGACAAAAGGCTTAAGATACAGCAACCAGTGCTGTGTCAGAGAGCTTGGACAGGATCAGTGCAGCCCATCTGGCTGGCCATGTGAAGGCAAAGACAAGGTGTTAAGATGGAGGGTGTGACCTCTGCCTACAGGATGAGGACAAGCAGAAGGGATGGCTTAGTGGCAAATTACTTACAAGCACACAACTTCTAATAAATATGTTATCTAACCTACATTGCAAACATGGCAGCATTAAAAATCCCTTTTTATTTGTTTGGCCACCTTTTAAAAATATGCTGAAAATAATAATACCCGTTAAGGTCACAGTATTGTTAAGAGGGAACTAAACTACATTTCAGTTGGGAAAGAGCACTTGGAGAAGTTCTGGAGAGGAAAGTCATCCTGCTCTTGCCATCCTGCAGTAACCAAGTACAATGCAGATCCAGCCAGGAACACTGCAAAAAAGACCTTCACCCCACAGTGGGCTGTGGACAGCTGACAAGGATTGATTAAAGTAATATGCTATTAAAAATCCTTCTGAATGATTGCAAACTATTATGTGGTTTCAGACTTAAGCACTTTTAAAATGCATATTGTTTAATTGACACAGCATTATCGCTCCTTTCTAGCCATTACCGTTGCTCATATTGTGACAATCTGAATACATAGTTGTCATTACGCTAGTACCTATATGGATGCACATACAAGAAAAGGAACAGAGAGGCTACCATTCATGGCATAGAAATGACATCTCAGCCTTAATAATGCCAGTACAATTTGTGCTGCTACAATGCATGTCACCTTAATCCATAGCTGAGTGACTACAGGGATGCATATTCCTAGCATGATGTTAATAACAATTCTTACTAGCTCCAGAAATGCACTGGTCCTATACCACTGCATATATCAAGGCAATGGCTTCAGTATGCTCCTATGATTTCCACTCATTTTCTCTAATCTTTCTGGCTAGCTCCCTATACCAACTGTGAAAGCAGAGGACATCAGAGGACATACTACTACTACATTATGACCCACTGAAGAGAGGAAGGCATAGCTATATTTAAATCAATGTTCCATAGAGAGTGTTCTGAGTTGGCAAATAAGTCCTTATGCATTTACCTGTCTTAAGATTGCCATATATTAATGTAGTAATGGTGATACATTTCAGCAACTATTTTTCTTCCTTTGCTGATCACATGGTCCTAATTCCTTTTTTAGCTTCTCTCCTTAGTGTCTAATTCTAATTTGAAAGCTTAAAATACAAATTCTGGGTCTCTCAGTATAAGAAGGATATAGAACTAGTGGAGTAAGTCCAGAGGAGGGCCACAAAGACAATCAGAGGGATGGAGCATCTCCTGTGAGTACAGGCTGAGAGAGATAGGGTTGCTCAGCCTGGAGAAGAAAAGGCTCTAGGGAGACCTTATAGTGGCTTTCTACTACTTAAAGAGGGCCTACAGGAAAGATGAGAAGGGACTTTTTACAAGGGCACGTAGTGATAGGACAAGGGGTAATGGTTTTACATTGAAAGATTTAGATTAGATCTAAGGAAGAAGTTTTTCAAATGGAACAGGTTGCCCAGAGAGGCTGTGGATTTCCCCTCCCTGGAAATGTTCAAGGCCAGGTTGGACAGGGCTTTGAGCAACCTGGTCTAGTGGGAGGTGTCCTGGCCTATGGCAAAAGGGTTGGAAACAGATGATTTTTAAGGTCTCTTCCAACTCAAATGATTCTATGAAATTCTGTTTGTGAAGATAAGATTTGTAGATATTATATCTTTCCTGGAAGATGAAGAAATTATTTTATGTTTTTCTAAGCAAACTATTTAGATAATATCAAGTTTGTTTCAGGTTAAATTTTTTGAGATGTAAATATGTTTTAATATACTACCCTTATACCAATCATGTTGTAAACTTTCATGCTATTTTAGGTATTTCGTAAGTTGGTACATTTCAACAATACTCACAGTAAAAGAAAAGCAGATAGAAAAGCAATATTAGATCATAGAAAGGGAAAAGTTAAAAAAAAAATAAAAAAATCTTAAAACCATCTCTTCAAGATACATCTATCCTGAAGGACACATACTCTGAGGGTGATCCCATCCTCTCCACAAGCTGCCCAGGTCGGAGGACCAGCTCCAACTTCCCCAGTCCAGTCAGTGGGTTTCCCTCCAGTGGAAACCAAACAGGTCATAGCAAGGAAAAAGAAATGATATCCACACTTTGTACACACATCTCAGCCTGGATTGCTGTCAGGATGTGGTGAAGACAGGCACCCAGGCAGAGCAGACTGGATGATGGGAAGTTGTCTCAGGTCAAACTGTTCTGAAAGCCAGGGCTGTCTGTCTCTCACAGTCCTCAGATATCACCAGTAGATGCTTAGCAGCATCTTGCTTCACTAAGAGCCAAAGGTTTTTGGATCACAGCTCCCAATGAGTTCCAAGCTAGATATTGTCCCCCCTGAGCACCAGCATCTCACAGTTACTGCTGAGCCCTAATTCAGGAGGAACTTCCATCTAGGAAGTCCTTGGTTTTGCTGGAAAGATACCACTGGGATCCAAGCTGCCTTGCAAATGTGAGTATGATGAGTGAGCTGGATTGTGTGTATTATTCTGGACTGTGTGCATTATTTCCATGGAGGAGTCCACTGCATTATCCTGTTGTGTTGTCAGTAGCCATGGGCCTCAGCCTTTTCTAGAACTGTCTACAAAGTGATGCTGGAGTAGGGGCAAAGGGGAAAGAAATACACAGCTGGGGGGGCAGGTGGCAGGGGCACTGCAAGGCCAGCAGTGAGATCAGCGTAGGCTGCAGTGCAGTCATAGCCTGAAGGTGTGTGGGTGGGAGTTGTCTTCTTGGATGGGGAGATATTCCCATTTTTAAAGCTAAAGGAAGGAAGGATGTCATCTTTAAGTACTGCATAAAGATTTTGCTAGAACACTACTGCCCAACTTCTGTTGGAGAATGAAGAGGAAACCTGGAAATGTGAGTATTTCTGGGGAAAAGACATCAATACATCACTTGATCAGAACCACTGGGATAGATCATGATCTACATTAAAGAAGCTTTGATTTCAGGGGCTATTAGATTGTTTCTATTCTGTGAAATGGGGAAGTTTTTTTTCTCTGGTGTGGCAGTTCACAGCATCTGCAGAAGTCTCTGTGAACAATTTTTCATCCAATCAGAAAATAATTTCTTCTGAATATGGTTGCCTACCACTGCTATGAATGGAAGTCCTCATCTTTAAGAAACATTTGTTGGAAATTCACTATATGTTTGAAGTAAGTGGTGTTTCTAAAATAATAAAAATAATTAGTGCATGTTATGAGCTAATCATCTGTAAAAGGACTTTGAATGACAACTTAAATGCAGACTGAATTTTTATGGTTATATTATATAAACCTTGAAAACAGAAGTTTAGATACTGGAAATGCTGACAAGCCCTGAACTACAGTGCTATGATCAGCTAATTGAATCCATATTCCTCTGCATTCAGGGAATCAATACCTATTAGAAGTAAAGGGCACTGCCTTAAAAGCCCAATGAGAGTTTCATGCAAGGGGGAGTTCTTGTGGTCAAAATGAAGCTGGGAAACATTGTAGGAACATGTGCCAAGCATCTGCAAGAGAATCATGGCTGAAACGCTATGCTTAGTGTACATTACTATACTAAGCCCTGAGCAAACAGCGTAATTTATTTCTTTTCCTGATTTAGGATGATAAACCATCTGATGTGCCAGCCTCAAAAATTGCTGCGTGCAGAGATCTTAAGCTGAGCCAAGCAATACTGTTGGGCACCAGTATCTTAACCGGGGTATGAACATGCCAGGGAGCAAATGGGAGAAGGGATCTTATTTATAGCAGCAGCAGACTGGTGTAACAAGACTGACTAGTGACTTGTTACTTACTCATGCATGAAAATGACACCTTATGGTAAACAGGCTGCTGCTCAGTAATAACCCCAAGGGCAACCAGCTTGGCAAAAAACCAACCCAAGAACCTTCTCAAGGGAGAAATATCCACCATGGTGTGGTGGCTGCTCCCACCCCTGAACTGGGATCCAGTTGCCCTGCAGCTAGGCTGCCAGCAGGAACACAGACCAATGTGTGCCATTAGAGAAGCTGGTGCCAGACCTATGTTAAACAGAGTTACTTGCTCTTCTGAGAGGAAAATATGTTAATTTTAACATAAAGCCCACTGAGGTTGCTTTCATATCACTTTGGGGGTTTTCTTTATAGATAAATGCTGTCCCGTATTGTTTCTAGTGGTGGGGTCAGATCAGGACACTGCTCACAGTGTCTCTGTCTGTGAGCGTGTGAATTTTTCATGCTATCAGAGAAAGAGGGAGGAAGAGAGGGAAAAGTAAGAATGAGAAACTATAACCATCAATTAAATGCCATGAATAATCCAGGAATCTCAGGGAAAATGATTTGTGCCTGATCATTTTACAGTTTGCAGCTACTTTCTATAAAACATTAAATCTTGCTCACATTTACATAGCGGATCAAGTAAAGTACTTGAGCACATGCCTAACTGCAAGCATAGGAAACTTTCCATTTGTTGCAGTTTAACCTCAGCCAACAATGAAATACCACA
>VWZY01011879.1:264629-276268 GCA_013399075.1 Chloroceryle aenea | reverse complement strand
TTTTTCTTGATATCTCTAGGTCTTTTATCTCAAATAATCAGAATTTATTCCAGAATCACCTATTTCATGCTTTCCTTTAGTTGATGCAAAGTGTTCTGCATTCTCATCACATAAGTATGAATTCCAAAACTTTCCTACTTGGGTAATATTTAAGAATTCTTACACTGATCTACTCTGTCATAATCACTTTCTTGCTCACTTCAAATAAGACTGGGTTACAGTATTTTTAATCTAAATATTAGCACACTTTTAATGGTGCATCTGTGGAGATACAGTAATCATGTTTACATGTTCTTCTTCCTCCAGGGCTTAAGATGGGGCTTTCAAGCCCAGTGTGTGATGTGTTGCTGTCTTTGTATACATGTAGTGAAGGGAACAGTTTTCAGCATTTATGTCATTCCAGTAAAATAATGTGTTTGAATTTATTTTGTTAAAATAGCAATGAAGCCTGTATACACAGTATTTTCCAGAATATCATTATATTTAACCCCCTTTTATTAGCAGAGACATAAATTTGCCAGCAGCAGCATATGCTGTGTATATCCATTCTGCCCTTTTGTCTTTTTCCTTCTGGAGATAATGAACTGCAGGGTAGATTAAAGCCAAGACTATATATGCAGATTCACTTTTTCCTTCTCCAAAGGCTGGATTGTGTTTGAATCTAGCAAAAAAAAAAATAAAATTGATTTGTTAGTTTCAATGAGACATTTACAACTGTTTTATTCCACCCACTTGAATGGAATTTTTAATTTTTTTTTTCTTAGCAGCTTAACAGATCTTACTGCCTTACAAATATAAGTAGAACCATTTTTTATGGAACTTGCTTTAGTTGTGTAATACATACGTAAATTAAACTAAATAATATGTAATTTGTCTATTAATATTTCATTGAGACTATTTATTATTAATATGTTCTCCTGAGTTTAAAGAGAAAGAATTTTCATTACAGGAAAATGACTATTTTTATGAGTGTAAAATTCCAAATGAAACAATCATGCTTTAGAATGGAAGTAGAACATTATTTAAATTTTTCATAGTTGATGTCATATAGCAGTGAAATAACTCAAATCAGGTAATCTGATCCCTCTTTTTTTATTCGGTTGGTTGGCTGTTTTTTTGTTTTATAATTACCTTAAACACATTCAAAGCTACAGGTACATTTTACTTCATTAAGTTTCCACCAAAAGAGTAAACCTGAAGTGAAGGGGCTAGATCATATATATGTATTATTTTTTTAGAATTTCTTATTTTCCCAAATAGCATCAGGAAAGAATAAGAAAAAATGAAGTATTTTAAAAAAAAAAATGAAGACTGCCTATGAATACCTGTACTTCTGCAGCTGTAGAATTTAGTGTGCTATAAATAATACAAGAAACTCTCTATTATGTTATAATAGCTATCTGCTTATATACATTCATAATCTGATAAACCAATTTTTAAGAGCAAGTTGGCTTATTTTGTGTATCAAACATCTTATAAAATAAGTAACAAATTTTTTTTAAGTTTGTGTTCAAGATTAACAGGGAAACTATGATTCAGTGCGCCTTATCTATCCCAGCTTTCTCTTAATATATTGTTTTATATGTATCAGATATAAAAACATGGAAATAATACTTCCTAATTTTAGCCATCTGAATCTTGACTCAGTAAGTAGTTTTGTTTTACTGTATGTACAGGAAAATGAACAAAGTTAGGTCATCCCATGTATTTCAGGGTGGCTAAAATCAACTTTGCAAAGAATTAATTGCATTAGTAATGTGAAAAGATGCTTAAGTAATGACATCAGACCAAAGATGGTATTCAGCTTCAGACTGTTGACATCTAGACCCAGATGTTCAAGTATTTGTGTTTACTTTTCAGATATGCAAGAGCAACTATTACTTGGGGGATAATGGAGTCCTTCTTTACCATGACTACAAAGCCTGTGAATAATGTATGTTTACAATATAACTATATTTTTTGTATGATATTGTTATCTTATACCTTCATTCCACATGGGTGTACACTCACAGGTATACAGAAACTCAGACACACAGATCTTCTTTTTCTCTTGTGTTGAAATATCCATTATTTAAAAAGCACTAGCGTTGCCCCTGAATCAAGATATCCCATCACAATAAATGCAAATTAAATCACTACATTCAACGGACTCTTGAAAGCCTTTCAGTTTACAGTATATCTAAAACAATCAAAGCAATTCATTGACTATATTGATCTACTCATGTGATCCATTAGCTGGAGATGTCATTGATATCTAATTCACATGTAGGCATTGGAAACATCTAAATCCCACCATCAATCCTGAATATTGATCTCTACTGACTTTCTAGTGCTGTATACCATTGGAGATCTCCATGACAGACTAGCAGACATGATACTCATGATCTTCATGTTTTCACTGATTACATAGCAGAATTATTTTAGGTTATGTGATAAAAGTTCATCTGCACACTTACAAAAGAGATAAGTGAGTAAATGATGGTAATGGTCTTGGGGAAGAGTCTAAATAATACCCTTCTCATCTTCCCCCAAACCTTCACAGTGTCTGTTAGCCCTTCAAAGGCTCACCTCCACAAACAGAGAGAAGCACAGGAAGGTCCAGTGACAGGCAGGAACCCAAATTAAGGACTCAGAGGAAAGAGCACCCCGTTCAGGCTTCTTCTATGCTTGTCCCAGGAGAACCTCAGACACAGTGCACAAACCTGAAACCCTCTAATATGACTCAGGGGTCACAGCTGTTATATGCCTGTGCTCTGCATGCTTATTATGCCTGCTAGGAATACATGATCAGCATAGTTACAGGCTGGACCTGAGGGCATGCAGCTCTCACAGCCTTTCTTCTGTCAGGCTGTCATATCAGGCACAATATTATCATCTAAATAAATTGAGTGCACTATAATCACCATGTCACAGTAGAATTAATTCACAGTTTAAATCATGATTTAACCAGTGACAAATATTTTCACTTAGTTACAATTAATTTCATATAATGGTATATAAACATAGTATTCAAACATGAATTTATTTGATTATACAAAATAATTGAATCCTTATCAGGTAAATATCAGATCACTTCTAAGGAAGTTGACATTTCAGTTCACTGATATGAGTGAATATGAGTCACTTTTCTCATATTCAAGATTCTTTAGTTCTATTTAGGAAGAAAGAATTGTTGCTTATAAGGCAGAAATCACACATGAATTAATTATGTACAATTGATCTTATTCTTCCCAATCACATAGTCTAATACTCAAAAAGTAATTAAAAGGAGCCAAATAGCTAAGTTACTGGTATCTTATTTACAAGATCACCAAATCAGCCAAATGTAATTTTCTTAGCACATAAAAATATGAAGTTCACAATAGAATAATTTTTAATGTTCATTTTCCAGATAATTACTGGGAAGTTTGCTGTAAACTAAGAGGTTTGGGGTTTGGTTTCTTTAGGGTTTTTTTAGGGCTTTAACCCTAATTACCTCTGTGTTTTGTACCTAATCTTGTATCATGTGTCAAAACCATTTATCATACAAGGGTTTGATAGAACAATGGAAATTTTTCCACAAGTCTGTTCTGTCGCTGAAATATCTTATTCAAGTTGGTTACTTTTGATTTGTTTTCATTATTAAGGACTAATTACGCTATAATTCTGCTGATGTGAGTAAAGTTAATAGAAATTTTAATAAAAGTATAACTTTATTAAGAGTGAAATTCAATGTCTTTTGAATTACAAAGTAAGCATTTTGTCTGACAGGGTACATTGTCTTTAGATAATGTTAGCCACAGGGACATAGACATATTATTCAGGTACTTGAGGCTTCACACATTTTTTCTGTTAATGTAATAGTAATATATTTAAAAGAATTAATAACAGAATCCTAGTTCAAACCAAGTTCAAGACAAAACTTCTCCTCAGTTTCTGAGTTACCTGCGTTCTGAGACAGAGTTAATTTCCCTTAGCTTTTTTGTCAGAGAGGAACAAGAACTTCTTTCACTCATTTGTAGTCTTCATGTTGTTTTTTATTTCTGTAACCATAAAAGTAAAATTTATCTTCAGGTCAAGAAGTTTTGTTTCAAACACCTACACCAATATGTGTATGATGATATGATTTTGTCTTGTCTTTGCACATAATGAAGTATTGACATTTTCTGTAGAAGTTATTAAATTTTTGACTCATAGAAGGGTTTGAAAGCAATTCGTTTAATTTTAGCATTTAAGAAATATGCATATTTTAATCAATTGTAATATTTCTTTAAAGTTATGTCCCTAACATGATTCTGGAGTCAACTAAGGTTATAAATTTTTATTCAGACCAAATTACCTTTGAAATAAAGCCGGACTTTTTTCTGTATGTTGGGTTCACAGTGAATACTTCAGGAAACAACTTTTCTTCTTGTATATTAATATTAGAGCAAACTAAAAAAGGAAAGATACACTCTGTGTGTAAATGGATGTATATGTGGGCAGACATGTTTCTATTATTTTATTTAAGCTAAGGAAATGTATGTCTAAAAAACACTGACTACAATATGTGTTGCAGTCTTCTGTTTGTGACAGATTTTTGATGAACTGAAAAAATTTTGATATCTTAGTCGATTATCCCTTATCATCCTCATAAAGTTTTCTCCATGTTTATGCAGGAGAGATTAGCTGTTAGCTCATAGCAGTAGGCGAAATCAGGACACTTAAGAAATAGCTACTAAACTCTTTTTCTGTAATATGACAAACATCGTACTATGTCTAGAAAATAAGCACTATTTCTCATACTTTGATGTCTAATATTGTTTATGTCTTCTGACACATTACAGATAGATACCTAAGTCATTCATCTTTTCTTTAAGTGTGTTAATCAGCATTTGAAATGATGCAAAACAACAGGAAGGAACTAGGGAGACGGAGGCTTCTTTTTTTTTTCTCTAGCCATGCTCATAACTGCATATGCCAGTAGAAAGAAGACAGATGGATTTACTTTTTCCACATCAATTTCATATCTAGCTGTTCCTCATTTAGGGCAAAATCCTTTTGCTGAGTTTAGCACACAGTGTAATGCATTCTCACTCACATGTGATAAAACAATTATTTAATCAGAAGATTTGGCTACAATACAGCCATATATAAGTTCTTGTTTCTCAGTCTGAACAAAATATTTTGTCAAATGAATAGCTTTGCAGTGTGATTCATCTTATTCTGAGAAAGGTGTGTGACTTGGGACACAGAGGTTGTGCTGTGGAGGTGCCTGTTTCTCTCTGTTGAATATAAAAGAAATTTATAACTGCTAATTAAGATGTAGATGTTTAACTTTTCAGCATTTAAATTAGGGGAGATGAATCTCAATTATAGTTTCAAAAGAAAGCTTTTTCCAGTCTAAAGTCTAACTAGCCTCACATTTACACCCTGAAAATACACCAAACTGTTAAAGGGACAAGTGATAAAAAAACAGTCTTTAATGATCTTACCTGTCTGTACTTAGCATCATCCCAAAATTCAAAATAGATCTTTTTCAAATTTCTTTTACTTCCAACTTCCTTTTTCATTTTTCTAATTCAAAATAGATGCTTTTTCTAGATGTACATTAAATTTAGTAACAGTTTAAAAATTGACTTTTTAGAGAAGGTGTACTAGAGCAAAGATAAGGTCATGAAGTCTTATAGTTCCACCAATAGTTGTATATAACAACTTCTGTGGCTTTTTTGTCATTGTCATCATATTTCTAACCATCAGGAAGGAGCATAACTAATGGAGTTGTAAAATTTTAAATTTAAATCTTTACCATTCAAATATCCATCTGGGATTCAGATCACAATTCACTTGTTCACTGTAGTAGACTCATGCTACTTTTTAGTCAAACCATGATGATTAGACCTACATCATTTCTATTTCTTTCTTAGAAATGTGAGCTTTTATGTTCAGATTAAGTTACAGAGCTTACATCAAAAAAGTGGTCTTGAGTATTAGACTACCACAGAGTACTTTTGAAAATCTTGAATCTAAACATGACTTATTTTTTTTGTAAGTAAGTAAATGTTGTAGTATATACCATCCTACTTTGTTGACAATCATGAATGAAAGAAGGAATATCAAAAAAGCCCTAAAAATAAATCCAAGATCAGTAAAACAACTAGAAAACAGACAAAGAGCTTTTCCTTTAGCAACTTTCAAAATCTCTTAGAAATTGTTCCTTATTTCTTAGTTATGCTTGAATCACAATAAGTCTTAGGCTTATGGAGGAGTTACTAAGGGTTAAATTTCAGCAGATGGTTTCAAAAATATTTCACATACTAAAAGGAGGATATAAATAAATACATATCCTGAATGTTGGTCATAGAGCAAAAATAGAGTTCTGACGCTCCCAATCTTATCAATAAATGAAACACAACTGAAGACTTAATCCAGAATATGTAAATCATAATAGCAAAATCAAACTGGTGAAACATTTTCAGGTTGCTCACTTTATCTCAGTTCAAGATGCTTTTCTGCTATGCTTAATTATTCATGTTGTAATAAACAGTTCATAAAATTAATAACTATGAAAGCTACATGTCTAATTTAAAATTTAAGGAAAAGATGTAAATATATAAACTGAGTTGGTATTTTATTTAACTATTAAAAACCACAGTTGACAAAACTGTGACCATGGCTAACTAGAATAAAAAGCACAAAAGAACTCAATTTCAAAAATATTCTGAAAAGGCCATAGACAGAAATGACATTTGCAAGCTATTATGTGCCAGATCCAACACATACTTAAGTTTCTAGTAAGGTATCCATAAAATTAATTGAACCATTAATTATATCTTAGAGTGCAGGTTAATCAGTAAAGATCAGCTAGAAAATTTGCACTGTTACCTACACTTAAAAACAGTTGTGCTGATTCCTTGTCCTTTAACTCTCTCTGATGTATATAACACTTTTTAAGAATCTTTTTCTGAAACACAATTTCCAAGTAAACTGTAAGTCAATGTAGTGTACATATGAGTCATAAATACCTCGTATGGCATGGAGAGTTGGAAACAGTAAAATCAACAACAACAAAAACAAATCCTATAAAAATAAAAATAAATTTAGTAGATTCAAAAAGTTTGTCCAGTTTTAGGTAGAATTATTACCTAAAGTGACTCGGGAAAAAAACACACACTGGAATCAGAAGACAAATGGATCATTTTGAGGTTAAGGAAGCATGAAAAGAAGATATTTAAAGTATACATTTCAGCAGTATAGTAATATTCTGTCTGAGTGTTAATATAAATGTTCCTATAATACGTCTCCAAATCTTTTCTTCATCATGAAGCATTTAATTTCAGGTGTTTTTTTATTCAAATCCAGATAATGTCTACGTCTTGAAAACAAGCAGTGATTACAATCATTATAATGATTCATTAAAACTCCATGAAGGAAGGAGTGGTAATTAGTGCAAATAAAAAAATCTATGTTCTGTGAAGAAGCACCTACAGCAAAGTGATGTATCCATTTATTCTATTGGAAAGCACTTCGCATTCCTATGGTAACAGAAGTATAAAGAAAAATACTCTGTTTTAATTTCTTCTGTTGTTGTTGATATTTGGTTTTGGTGGTTTTGTTTGTTTGTTTGTTTTGTTTTTATATATATAATATTCATTTATTCTTTTTTTTCTGGACAAAACCTCTCTTTTCACTGTATTCAGTAGAAATGCTATGTGTCACATAACAAGCACCAAGTATATTCAAAACTGTAATTATTCTTTCACAGTGTTGACTTCTAAAATTACATTTTTCAATTTCAGAAATGGAAGAACATTCAAGTTGTTTGGTTTCTACTGTTGCCTGTTTGAGTCTCAAATTGTACTTGATTAAAGCTCCATTAATAATTATTAGAGATTTCTTCATTCAAACCAAATAGCATTTAATCAATTTAACTTACAATTGTCCTCTAAATGACCAATAACTGGCTCAGAGAACAAAAAAACAAAACAAACAAACAAACAAAAACACAACAAAAAAATAATGCCAACTGCAAGTTGTCAGATTGGCTATGTATTCTCCAGGTGGAGTTGCCATCCCTGGAGGTGTTGAAGGAAAGATTGGATGTGGCACTTAGTGACATGGTCTAGCTGATGTCATGGTGTTGGGTCATAGGCTGGACTTGATGATCTTGCAGGTCTATTCCAGCCTCAGAAATTCTGTGATTCTGTGATTGGGAATGTTCAAAGTCAGGTGGGATGGGGTTCTGAGCAATTTAATCTAATGAAAGATGTCCCTGCTCATAGCACGGGAGTTGGACTACTTGAAATTTTAAGGTTCCTTGCAAGCCAAGCCATCCTATAATTTTGACACTAAGGTTAGCATTACAGAGTAGGAGACAACATGTCATCTGGATGCCTAATTTCTTTAGCTCATAAACTCTATAGCTAACAGAGATATAGACAATAAGGCAGTGATCAGTACTGATAATAATCAAAGGGTATTGAAAAATATTACAGATCTCAGCCCCTACATTGTCTGCTATTAAATTGATCTTGACTGAGAGGATGTCACTCACATGTAGGTATGCATGGCTTAAATGCAAATATAAAAACATAATGAGGTGAGCCTATCAACTCCCCTGACCCCTGACTCCTGCTGCCTTGTATAAGTTTGGCATTGCCAGAAGGGTACACATGTTGTCTTGAAATACACTTTTGTGTAAGAGATGAGTATCTACATGCCAAATTTAAGAAAGAGCATTTCCAGTGTTTTGGCTTCCTTATAATTTTTTCAAAGGTTTAAATAAAACCTATTTTTGGATACAAAAAATATATTAAAATATTCCATTCTTACATTTATTTTTTGGCTTAATTCTGTAAGTGTGAAAAATGCGAGAACTAACAACCTGCAAAGGTTTAAATTTGTCTTATCAGCATTTTTTAAAAAAAAATCTCAGTAAAAAGTAAAGTTTCAATGTTATCTTGTTGACAAGCTAAGGAGATTTCAAACAGAATAGGTGTCAAATGATATCTGCCACACTTACAGAAGTATTCTGTTTTGTATTTAAACAAGATATGAGATAGAAGGCTACAGTGACAGGGGAGAAAAAAAAAAAAAAAAAACAGAAAAGAGAGTAGAATTTGACTAAGAAAAGTAAGATGATCTACCACATATTGCCCACAGGTCAAGAACTGTCAAATCAGTATTAACAGCTGAAATGAAGTACAGGCAGGCCTGAATCCCTCCCAGCAAACAT
Source organism: Chloroceryle aenea (assembly GCA_013399075.1). NCBI lineage: Eukaryota > Metazoa > Chordata > Aves > Coraciiformes > Cerylidae > Chloroceryle > Chloroceryle aenea. Next base: position 267,075 of record VWZY01011879.1, on the reverse strand, counting down.
CAGAGCCAGAAGGCATTTCAGAAAGAAATCCACACTAACACTATGGCAGATACTTTTTCCACTGCCCTTGACAAAATACACTAAGCTATTTGAACTCCCTGTCACAAGAGTGTCATTTCAGAAAGACAGAAAGGATTAGTTGTGACTCTCAGTATTACAAATGAGGCAGCAGGAGTACTATGGAAAAGTCTCACCACATTAAGATATTTAAAGATGTCCTAGTCTGAGTTAAAACAAAGCTAATTTTGTTCAGTGATTTTACTTTTCATATCAATGTCTTCTAAGTGCACTTTCTGAAGTTAACAGCATATTTTTGCAGTGTCTGCTTCCAGTAGTGGTAACACTTCACGTTTACAGTTAATACCAAGGATTGGTGTGGAGACCAAGGTCACTACTGAATCTTGTGTACCATGTTGCAGGGTGCAGAATGTAAAAGGCTGCACCTAAAGGTAGGAAAGGCCGGGACAGATGACCATAAACTGACCATCAAGGTATTCCATTCCATGTATGTCATCAGTAAAAAGCTGAGGTATTACAAGGGTCAAGCTCTCTTTAATGCCTGTCATCAGAGGAATAGTCCGTCCATTCTGCCTTCAATCCTGATACATGTGTTCCTGAATCCAGTACCAGAATCCAACACCTGAATCTGGTTCATGTCTGCTGCTGAGTCCAGTCTGGGACTTTTGCAGTGCCTTCTCCACAGCATCAGTGGTAACGCTGAAATAATTGCCATCAGTGGAGCTGGGTTCAATATTAGTTTTGTGTATATTTGCATCCATTTAATTTTACTTTTATTATTTTCATTAAAGCTGTTCTCATTTTCTTTTCTAATCCATAAATCTTTCTCCCTTAATCCTTTTCTATTCCACTCTAGGAATTCTATTCCTCTAGGTGCTAGAGGAAGGCACCTTTTTCATTTCCTGCAGCATAGTTTTCAGTTCTAGAAATATAATTGGAGTTTCCTGCCTACCATTAATCTGTATTTTCACCCAAGTTTTTGATTCATAACTGTTACTCCTTGAAAGTAGACAGCTGCTGTGACGCACCTAAATAGTACATCGCATAAACCACTTTTTCTTTTCAGTTTCCACTGGCTAGTTTTTGTTTGGTTGGTTTTGCCAAATCTTAAACATTAAACAGGACTAAAAGAATGAAATTTAGGCAGATTCTCCAAACTGTTCTTAGTTCCCTCCTTAAGTGGTATCCCAGAGGTAGATTCAATACCCACAGAATAGTCCTTTATTTACTATCAATATTTCCTTTCACATTGGCACAACAATAAACCAAACTAAACACCTCATAGCATTTCTCCAATTATGGAAATATGTAACTTAAATGTGTTCACAACAACCTTTTATATCCTTTTACTAATTCCTGCTTTCCTAACAATTTCCTTTTCCTCTAAATGATGTACAGGAAATAAAAACAAGTTTAATCTGAGAGTAATAGATCTAAAAAAATCTTTAAAAATTGTAAGAAGTAATGAAAAAAAATCTGATACATATTTCAAAAGAGAAGAGAATGTTAGAAAACTATTCTTCTGACGGTACCCATGTTCTTCATCCAGGTATTCTTAGAGCTAATAGAAAAACAACAAACTGCATCAAGATAGTATAAATTTACCAATAACCCTCAGAAGTCTATTGCAATTTATGTCAAGATAAATATGTTCAGCCACAAATCAAAGCCACAATACTTCTTTGCTAGTCTAGTCAACTATGAAAGGAACATCTAATTCTATAATATTATAAAACATTTGGCTCTAGAAACATCAGCTCTAGTCCACTTACACTATTCATTCAAAACAGAGAACTTTGATCATGTCCTAGTGCAGAGCTGTCAATATCTGCGAGAAGCATGAAAGTTTTTCTATTGCTAACTCAGAAAAAAATGGCTAGCTTGGCTATTATTTTAAAAGTCTAGTTTATTGATAATGAATCACAGATAACTTGATAAGTTTGCACAGAAACGTTTGAGAATTTTAATATTATTTTATAAGTTGGAGTTTTAATTCTAGCTAATTAATTGCTGATGAATTTCAGCCTGAATTGCAAAAACATTAAGAAATAATTTTTAATGTTTTTGAAATAGAAAATAGAACTAAGAATGAGACTAGTCTCTTGATTCACTAATGCAAAGGAGAGAGAGTTCAAACATAGGTTCTTCAAAACCCAATTTCCTCATTTAATTCTGAAATTTATATTTTCACAGAGGGCTTACTAAGTAATTTTTTTTTTTTTTTCTCAAAAAAAAAAAAAATGTTGCTCTTATCAGATGCTGATTTTGGACTGACTAAGAGGAAAGAAAAAATTACTCCTTTGAAAGGAAATTTCCTCACGTTTTTAGTACAGGTTTTGAACTGAACCATATGAAAATCTTACACTTCTGTGAAAAAGTCAGAATAGGGTAGTTGTTAAACCAATGAGCTAAAAAGAGAGGAGAGGAG
>VWZY01011879.1:190345-263170 GCA_013399075.1 Chloroceryle aenea | reverse complement strand
CCTTGAGAAGTGAACACAAATCAATAATTATCAACTTATTTTATGTCAAGCTTAATTTCAGATAAACCTCACTATGCTGAAGTTACTTTTTAAAAACATCAGGAATCAGTTCAATGAACTAATGCCCTATTTTGTCCTGGAAAAACAGAAATGTTTTCATTGATAATAAATGTAAAGCTTTCATTGATTAAGGACTTTCTTGGAAATTGTTCAGATGACTGTAGTAACCCATATATATCTTCAGAAAGTATCCTTGAATTGCATGGCCATAGAACAAACAACAGCAAGAAATATTTTTCACATTCTCTTTTGAAATTCTCTAATTATAGACTCAAGCATCTAAGATCATAAGACTAGAAAGACTGTAGAAGAAGCATGACCTTAATCTCTTTGTTATATCACTTGTACAATGGCATGAAGGAATTTTTAGTCATATGCTTGGAAGCACTCACGAAGTGTCCTTCATGTTTTTAATCCAGGGAATTTTTGTCAGCTTCCAGTTATAATGATATTTTAATATAAATTAAATAAATGTGATTACTGTAGATCTGACCCTAGTGTCAGAAGAGTTTATCATCTTGGCTCATTCAAGAGGTAAACATGAACAGCATTCACAGAGGGAAAATTAAAGCCATAACACCAGACTAAAAGAACTCTGAAATAAACAGTGTACTACATGCGGTATGGATGCGTCCATGAGCACCAACTGCTGATGCCCCAGTTAAATTATTTGTGCCTACTGTGAGAAAATATTGCTAGCATAGATGTAGTCTTTCAAGTTGCTTGGGTTTTTTTTCCAACAACATTACTTAGGCTTACATGTCTTAAGAATAAGCTTGTGTGGCTGATCTTCCTGTCTTCCACTCTGTGATTCAAAGTTTTAGAAACGAAAAATATATAGGTCACTTATGTGGCCTCTAATATGGAGAAGTGATGAGAAACATCATGATGAGTGTCAAGGTTTAGATCTGGGCTGGCCACTAGACAAATTACAGATGCTCTATATTAACCCCCCTCCCTCCCCAAAGGGGAAGAGAAAGGCAATAAGGGACAAAGACTTAAGGATTAGAGAACTAAATCATCTTTTATGAAAAAAAAAGTAATATATACAAATATATACAAAACCAATATCAAACTCAACCACCCTGATTGGAATTACATCACCATCACCACAGATGCTGTGGAGCAGGCATAGGGGAAGTCCCAGACTGGAGTCAGTTGCAGATAGGAACTGCATTTAGGAGATGGATTTTGGAACCAGATTCAGGAACACTCAGATTGGGATCAAACACAGAATAGAGTCCTCCTGGGAAACCGGTCATTGAAGAAGAGAGCTTGACCCTCATGATCCCTCAACATTATACTGAATATGACATATATGGGATGGAATACCTTGTTGGTCAGTTTAGGGTCACCTACCCTGGATCCTTCTCTTGACAGGTTTTTTTACTTTCTTTTACCCCGTAATGTGGTACACCAGAGTTAGCAGTGACCTTGGTCTACATACCAATCCTTGGTAGTAACTATAACATCACTACTTAGCAGCAGACACTGAGTGAAAATAGGCTGTAAACTTCAGAAAGTGCATTTAGTTAGAAGAGACAGAGATGAAAAGTAAAATCACTGAACAGAATTAGTCCTGTTCTAACTCAAACCAGGACAATGAGAAAAACTAGTGAAGAAACTAATTATATGATTTTTATAATCTCCTGTAACTGTAACTGCATTTCCTGACTTTCCTTTACAATAATTATTTGTTTCCCATTTATTGACCATAACATCACATTTCTTCATATACTGTTTCAAAATTTATTATTTCTATCAACTCTACAACTAGACTATATCCAATGGGTGTTAACACCCAGATCTGTAATAATCTGTGCACAAAAGATGTTTCTACTCTTGACTGATATCAGATATGTGGTGATTCAATGAAGTCTTCAAATTCCATTTACTCCCAAGATCCTCTTTTAGGAGGAGCTACATCTGTGGAAACTCAGTAAAATAAGCCTCTCAATTTCTCTTTGGTTTCAGATGGTTCTTTCCTATATAGTTTAAATGTTATTGTTTCCTTCCAACATCTCCTGTGATATGGAAGCTGAGTATTAAAAAATACTGGGTGTGAAAAATTCATAACAAGTCCATAGCTGTAAAGGATACAAGTCCCCAGCTATAATCAAGTGACACAGATCTTAAAACCTTCTGATGGGTTATCCTTGTTTTAACTCTGTCTGGCAACTCTGGTTTGGAACTCACACCAATGCCACTAGACCAGGAACAGACATGAGTGTCAGTGTAACAACAGGATGTCTGATCTGATGCATAATCTCTCACTAGAGAAGGCAAGCAACCTGCACCTCCATAGACCTTCTGATTACAGAGAGAGATTTAACTCTAAGGTATAGTCAGAAAAACTGGTGCAATTTAAATAACTGCTCCAAATATTTGATCAAGCACAGAGCTACCCAGCAGGTGCTTCCTTTCAGCCCCAGTTGTATCATTTTAATAATTTATTATCCTTTTTTCCTATTTCCTGATGATCTTTTTCACTCCCCTCAAACACTTCCTTTCTCTGCCCTAATATACTTCCCAATAAACAGAATGCCCCTAATGATTTTTTCCTCACTCATATCAATTTTGCTACAGCCACACCGAAATTTGCTGGTTTGAATGTGGCTGTTCATGGAATCCCAGTCTTACAGGTTTAACTGATCGTTTATCTAGGCAATTCTGGCCTAAGACTCTGCTCCTCCAGTGCTTCCCTGTGCTCCTCTCCAATTATTTGTGAGGTTCGTATCTTACAAACCTAGCCTCAACCAACTGTGAGATCCAGTAATTGTTCATGGAGCTACCTATAAATTTGCTCTCCTTGTTATCTGTCATGTCCAATAATTTCTAATGCCCTCTTCAGCAAGTACTCACATCCTGTTCTGCAGTTTCCCATGTCCTGTTAATGTACTTCACTTCAGGCCAGGATCCTTTCAATAGCCAAACCGTTTGCCTGCTACCCTAGTACAGGTGTGAATTGCCAAATGCAAAAGACTGACAGGAACTCATTCATGAAGCTTTAATCACATCACAGAGACAAAATTTTCTAACTTTGTTGAAGCTGACAGAAAGACCATAGATCATAGTGGCAATACTATTTATAGCAAATATACTTACAATATTAATGGATTACTCTTCTCTTGAACATGCCACCTGCAGTATAATCCGATGATATTTGGAGAGTACCAAATAAGCTTTATCAGGTACTAGAGCAGAAATCACCACAGATGACTAGAATAACATCAAACACAATGTAAATATTGGGTAAATAAAACAACAATGCTAATTTGGCTATACTATTCTTGTTACCAATTACTGTTTTTTCCAGAGGTTGCTCAACTGTTTCTCCATTGAGATGAATTGCCTGATAACAACCTACTTTCTATTGCATCGGTGACTTCACCGATTCTAATAAAGTGTATAATCATTAAAATGTCATAATGGGGGTTGTGTAAATGTTGGCTCTCATTTTTGCCTTTTTCAGAACAGTCTGAGCTGGAAAGAACAGAGTCAAGAGCCTTGTGGTAAAAGAGACCTTTATAAACTATGTTTTAAAAATATGATCTGAACCTTTCAGATCTATCTAAACAGAACTGAAACTAGTTGATTCACCTTACCACCTCCTATAAGTCCAGCTTAGTTATGTATCTGTCCTTGCAAGTAAGATTTCATTTCTGAGCCATGTATTTATGCAGAAGCTCTATGAAGTAGATGTTAATATTGTGAGTACACAGAATAATGTGCTACACTAAAGAATTTATTCTTTAAAACCATTTTTATTTTTTTTTTTAAATTCTTCATGTGATATACTTGTTTAAGATTTAGTTTCCAAACTCATCATTTAAATTTTTACTGTCTAACCCATGCCTTGTCATAGAATGTCACAGCAATAGGTCATTTACTGTGTTAGAACCCAGGATTCCTCCTAAGTAATTCTTTCAACTTTACAAGCAAAAGGAATGAATCAGAATTCACATCTAAACATTCCTTGAGAAGCTTTATATTAAACATTTTTTGAAATCCAGTTGTGTAATAGGTTTTTAAGAAAGATAGAAGTAACCTTAAGGAAAGGTTGGATTTAGTTTTCAGACATCACAATCATTCTTTAAGTAGTGCAACATCACCATATGGCATTATCCCATGTTACTGATTTTGAGATATAAAATAAAACAATATTTAGCAACTTCCTTGGATTGACAAAGTTTTACTCTTAAAGTTTCCTCAGAAGAGATCATGTATTTCTTTAACTACAAATAAGCTATGATATGTAAATCAAATCCCCAGACAGAGTTAGAGAATGATGAATGCTTTTCATAATAATTTTCAACCAAGAGCTTAACTCTTAATAGACAACTTTCTTAATGAATATCTTATGCTTTTGCTTTCTGTTACTTCACAACAGTAACACAGAAGGGACCTCTGGATACTGAATTCCTCATCATGAGGATAAGACTTTTTCATCATAAGGCTCTAAGAAAATAGGTCTTGAAACATAGTAAGGTGAGGTTTCTGCATGATTTTTCAGTAGTTAAGAGCGGAGTCTCAAACAGAACTGAGAGCACTGTTATACATGCTATTTTCATTTTTATGGTAATTATGTGAAAGTTACTGCATCTAATATATTCCATTTTAAATTTATTTGATTTCTTTGTTTTCACCAGACTGACTTGATGTTCTTTTCTTGTTAATAAAATGAAACTGACTGGTCAAATATGATAAGACCTATTCAAACGGGTGCCTCTGCCAAACCACACAGGTTTCAACATCTTACTAGACAACAATAAATGTTTTCATTACAAACGCAAAGCAAAAATCCATTTGCTTTTGTCTGAGAAACTGAAAATCATTCCATCTTATAAGTTTTATAGGGTTATGATAATTAAGAGAAAAAATGAGGAATAACAAAGGAGATCCAGCAGTTCTGAAGTTCAGACCCCTGGAATGTGCAAATCATAAGTCCTTCCAAAACTAATGAGAACCTGTTGTCAGAAAACATTCTTATGAACCTGCATATTAATTTTATATTTAATTTATTTCTAAGTGTGTCAGCTCACACTACTATGGCTGCTATTACAAAACAGTTTAAGATAGCTCATAATTATGATTTAAATACTTACTTAGCTATACCTGTTAATTCAATTCTGCAGTTTAAAAATTAGGTACTTGAGTACCTCAACATCACATTCCTAGTAACTATAGCTGCCTTAAGAATAAAAAATTACATCACTATTTTAAACTGCCTGCTTTGCATTCATAATGAATCCACTTTACATTAACAGAGACTTAGATTCTGACCATGTTCATGGTTTTGAATTTTCCCTTGAAGGTCTGATGCATATTAGAATTCAAAGAGTTGTTGAACATTTCTACTTATTTGACCAAGATCAGTCCATTGTAAGTATTGATCTGATGTAGAACTCTGTGGTGAAATTACTATACCATTTCTACAATGTTACCATGATGGCTCTGTAATTTAACTGCAAGCTATAATATATCTGCATCACTCAATAAAATGACAACAGCAGTCACAACTGAAAGGGTCACTTATGCCCTGGTCACAATTTTATACTTCTTGCATTGATAGCAGGAGACAGTGGTTAGTAAAAAAGTGTAGCATGAAAACTTTCCCACCTGATAATGGATCACATCAATGATCAATTGCAGTCACATCCCTTAACATCAGGTCAAATACTGAACACAAAACTTTACTCTGTCCTTTTCAAAGGTCATTACATTCCTTTTATTTATTTTTTTTTTAAACATCTTCAGCTGCTCTAGTTTTACTCTGTTTTAATCTAGTTGTACTCCATGATTCTGATATTTTGTATTTATATTATGTATTTATATATTATCTATAATATGTATTTACACATGTATAAATATATTATTCCTGTAAGTAGATTTACTCAATATGACAGTATGTTCTGGTACAGGAAATTTAGCTTTTCTCCAAATGACATTAGATCAATATATCTATTGAAATCAGTGGAGTTAAAAAGTGTGAAAAGATGCAGACGAGAATTAGAATCTTGCCTACTATTAAAAAACTGTGTTATTTTACACACATTATAAGACTACAGTTTGGATTTTATAAGGATTTGGGCCACCAAATTACAAGTGATTTGAGATTCAAGTTCTGAATGATGATCATAGTGTTTTACAATTCTTAATCTAAATCATCAGTCATAGTAGGAAAAAGTGTCCAAATACATAATTAGTTAACTATAGACTGGTAAAATATGTTGTGTGGATTCTGAATGGGAAGCTAAGTGTTAAGAATTCTCATGTTATTTTTCTGTCAGTATGTTCTCCAAGAAACAATAACTGAGTATTCATGCAGAGTACTGGGGATAGGATTTCTACCTAAGTAGGAAATCCAGCCCTTTGTATTATTAAGCTGCAGCCTGTTTGCATGCTATTGTCAATGATAGCTTTGAAAACTAGTTCTAATTTAACTGCTTGGGTTTTTTTCCGTCTCTGCCACCCTTCTTCTAGACCAAAGATTCATTGTTCTGTTCTCTGAACTGCTTTTATAACCCTATTTATATGTTGATTATCTTCTCCATTGTAAAGTCAAGCTTGTTAAATGTGCGCTGGAAAACTATTGACACTTGCATAAAAATATTTGCCATCATTGCCTGTCCTACCTCAGGGATCTGCACCATGCTTTTCCACTTTTGTTTATAAAACATTTCAGCATGAGATGTGTAGGACTTGAAATCATCTTTTAATATCATTGGTTTGATTGTCTTTTTTCACCATATCAAATAAAAATTCTATCCAAATGGATTCAGGCTTAGCATTTAAAACTTTTTTTTTCTTTTTTTCTTTTTTTTAACCAAGCCCATCACATTTACAGGCATTTTATGTGATATGTCAGGAGGCCATGTTACATAAAAGATCAAAATATCCTTTAAGCACATATCCCATCAACTGGTTTGTTTTGCAATGGAAATGAAGAAGGTGCACAAAGAACTTTTAAACTTGACTTTATTAATATTCTTTTATAGCAGGCATTATATAATTGAATCGTATAATATAGAAATGGAAAATTAGTAATTAGTAATGATCACATTTCTTACAGGGGTCTGCTGCTAATTAACATCCAGCTCAGAAAGTTGAGTGTTTCTGAAAGTATCTGTGTTTCCTTCTTATAATTAATATTATAAAAACAAACAAAAAAAACAAAACCAAACCAAAACCAAACAAACAAAAAAACCCAGACATTTTCTATTTCTGAGATCTGTGTATGTACATATTTGAAATTAATTTTGTCTCTGGAAGTGATATCCATATCTTTAGTTAGTGTTCTGCCTCATATTGTAGGTCCTTGCCCTAATTATTTCTTCACTAGTTCCATTTTTACCAGAGGGAAATATTGTACAAGAATTCAAGAGCCTTTGTACTGTAGAAATGTACTGATCAGCCTTATAAAATACATATTTGTAATCTAATTCAGAAATGCACCAAGCCTCATGTATAAATCAAATATTGTTCATGTAGTAGGTGCTGTTCATGTAGTAGGTATTTTAATATCTTAGCTGAGCATGTGAAAATCAGCATGCTACTCCTTTTGTATTCACATATTCATCAATTTCCTACATTACTTACAAGAGAGTATCTTGTCTGGATACACCTTGTCAGCTTGCAGAAAAATGAAATACAGTTCCCTGCAGAGAGGGCTTTCTGAGTGTTTTTGAAATTCTGCAGGAAAGTAAGTGGAATTTTTGTACTTGAAGTACAGTTCATGCTGTGTTGATTTGGCAGATTAGTACTTGCCTTGCAAGGGAGTTTCCATCTTGATTATTATCGCCTATAAATTTTATTGTGAAGGTAAATCTTACCTGTGAGAATATAGATCTTAACTTCTGTCTTTTGTGTGTTGTCAGAGCATAACTGAACACTAATTTCATTACTGTCTTTGATCTCACTCTTCATCTCAGATGAAAAAGGAGAGACAATATGGTTTTTATATATCTTTTTTTTTCTTTTTTTTTATGATTCACTTGCCTCTTCCACGTGTCTAGTAATAGGATAACACTTAAAAGCAGGAGATTGCACATCCACATCTATACACCTAATTCTTATATACTATTTTTGAATCTTTTCTAGTCAAAGAGGAAAAGAGACACTCCTAGAATATAGCATTTAGCTGACATGTTTTATGTCTGCTTTATGGTGAGTTTAACTGTAGTTACTGATCTAGAATAAGAAAAATATTAATCTGATCTACTGAAATAAAAATATAGTATGAAGTACTTCGCTTTTGAGTAAGCACAGATGCAAGAATAATTTTAAGACCCAGATATTTACTTTTCAAATGAATTATTTCTCAACAGAAAATAATAGGATTATAGGATAAATTTAGTGAAATAGATGTAGCTGTATGTAGAAAATGCAACAGTGATGGAATGTAGGGAAATTAACAAATGTTATCACCTACGAAACAGACTGCTCTTGTAAAATGCTATGTATTTAGATTTCTGCATAACAATCATTTCCACTGCATGAAAGGCAATTGCATTTGTCGCATTGTTTATAACGCAGTGAAGCATGCATATAAACATCTGCCCTGTTATAAAGCAGCATTGAATATTAATGTTTTTAAGGACTTCTTGTCTTTAACAAAAATTCCAGAAGTCACACTGTTAAGTGTATATGGTGACAGCAAAATCTATTCTCATCTGTATTTTATTTCTAGAAGAAATACTACCATGTTTCTTTTTTTTTTTTTTTTTTACTTTTAATTACTGTAACAAATAAAGTTTAAAAGATTTTAATCAGTATCCTACCAAGTCCAAATTAAAATTGTGTGTCACTTCCCTATTAACCATATGCTTTCCTTTGTTCCTGTCCTTAGTAGACCTAGCTTTTTATTACAGAAATGCAAGTACACACAGCAACTTGTAGGTTCTGAAGTCAAAATAATAAGAATCTGCATTCATTACCATATTTAACTCTGTTAAACATAATCATATCTGAAAGACAATGTCTGTCAGAAATTTTTCATGCTTTGTAAAAAGAAAAAAAAAATTAGTTTTAACATTTGAAATTTTAAACATCTGATGTGGAAGTTTTTTAAAAGTAATTTAAAACAAAATTTTCAATGTAAGCCAGGTAGGCAGTTTGAAATATGATATTTTGTCAGCAAACGTGACATAAGAAATTTAAAATGTGGGCATGCATAGAATAATAATCAGATCCAAATTCACATACGTTAAGGTAGAGTGGGATGCCATCTCACTTTAGACTTCTACAGGAATTTTTTGTCTAAGCTAAACACATTTGACTTCCTCTGAAATCAATGAAGAAAAATAAATAGATTTTGTTTGAAGTTTTTCTGAGTTGTTGTTAAACAAACATGTATTTTATGCTAGAAAATTGCAGACATCAACTTTCCATTGAAAATAATGAGAACGTAGAACAACATACTTACATATGTATTAAAGATGTCCACTCTTAATCAGATTAATCCTACATCTAGAAATTATTTGCCCAGGTTTTCTATGATATCAATGGATTTACAGAAAGTCAGCAAGACTATTATTATAAGATTTTTATAAAATCTCTGGAAGGGATGACCATATTCAGTAACTCTAAACAGTACCTTACATTAGCTGGGACCATAGATCATAGTAGATGTCAGTAAATTATCTTCCATTCCTTCACCAAATCACCATTCACCTTCCTTCTATGACTTCACTTCCACACTCCCCACTCTTAGATGTATTTATACTGAAGTTGCCACAACCTGCCTTTTGGTTTGGCAGGATGGAGTAAGTGCTTGGTATGTGTAACTATGATCTACTTAGCACTATTTTAATCAGGATACTTGTATGAAATGTGTGACTACATTTTCTATTAGAATCATCTTTATGCTATAAGGAAGAGTATGATTTTTAAAAAGATTATTTGTGCCACAGTCACAATGCCTAACTCCAGTCAGTAGCCCTTGCTCTGGATGCATTCTAGAGGACAATCCGTGCTTTTTTTACCTATTCAATGGATAAACCAAAGCTTTTCTAGAGAGAAATTTAGAGCATGTTTGTTAGTCTCTGTCTCTAAATAATTATCTAGAAAATTGTCGTGGTTTAGGGTCAGGGCAGCCCCTAAGACCCAACAGACGCTCTCTGTTAACTCCCCTCCCTTCCCAAAGGGGAAGAGAAAAGGAATAAGGGAGAGAGACTTAATGATTAGAAAAGGAAACTAGAACAGCTTTAATGATTAATGATAATAAAAGAGAATATGTACAAATATATACNGTAAAATCACTGAACAGAATTAGTCCTGTTTTCACCCAAACCAGGACAAAAATACTTTAATACTTTTTTTATTAACCTTACTGATTACTTTAATTAAAATCTTCAAATACATAGTCTAGGCATGGTCTGTAAAAACAAGGAGACACACTTCATTCTTTCTTTCTCAGAAATGCCTACAGTGTTGTGGATTTATATGAATTAAAGCATGTTCTTACACTGGGAGGGGAAGGTAACACAAAACAACAAAAAAAAAGTGACAAGTGATATTAGAGGTAGGGAAAATTCATTAAGCAGCTATCTCCCCGGCTCCTTGCTTTATGATTATCTATAATTAGAATGTTTCCATTCTATTCAAACTGCAGCTTCTTTTATTGCTATTTATCGCATGTATCTCAGACAAGATATAGATTATTCTTTTTGACTATGACAAAGCATAAAGAATACTTTCCTAGTAGCTTCTTGTTAAGNGTCTCTCTCCCTTATTCCTTTTCTCTTCCCCTTTGGGGAGGGAGGGGGGTTAACGGAGAGCGTCTGTTGGGTCTTAGGGGCTGCCCTGACCCTAAACCACGACAGACCATCAGCCCTGTACATTGGCAGATATAACTGTTGAGTTTGATAGGATTACTCCTGCAGTCAAGACATACTGCTGCTCACGCTGGCTATGTAACAAATATTTCTGCCTTTGATTTTCCCTTTAAATATCATAAAGTTGACTTAATTTGGTCCATGGAGAATCCTTAAATGCAAGGCAGTGTCCAGGTGATATCATGTCTATAAAAAAATCAATGTACTTTTGCAACTCTACCTCAACATATTAACTTGAAATCCACCATAAGGGACATACGAGGGACTCAACTGTAGTAAATATTTGATTATTATAAAGACCCCAATGGGAACGGATATCAGCAGATTTTGTATATTTATTGTGTAGTATTGCTGTATAAGGTTTATTTATGGGCTGAAATAAGCTAGACAAAGGAAAACAGAAACATCACCTATTGCCTGAAATAAATAAAATAATAATAATAAAAATAATAAAGATGTAGTACTGAATGAATCTCAAGGAACAAATTAAATGTAAAACATTTTGGGGGAGTTTGGCATGAATCTAATGTAATACTGTATCAGTAGTCCTGTAAAATATGTTATTCATTTCCAGAGGCTATTTGCAATGCAAAATTTGCATTCTCTATTTTGTTGCACACAACCTTTTCAAAAGCTGTGTCTTAACTTTTAGTGTCTCCTCCTAGAAAATCTTTGAGAAAATATTCTGTTTCTACATCACAATTGCCTGTGCATGGGAAACTACTTAGCATTTTTTGTAAGGTCAGACAGTGATAAGCTGTTGGATCCTGTGCAATCTTCCTGAGTACAGGCTTGTTGGCAGAAAAAAAAAAGTGCTTTTCTGATGATCTGAGTTTGGAATCCTAAATTTGTGTACATACCATAAAAAGGCAGCTGTATAACATAAACGCAGCACAGAAAGTTTTTAAGCACAGCCACAACCTTATCAGTGAGATTCCTAGAGTAGAAAATGTGAAATTCAATTTTGCATAAAAGGACAATCACACATGCAGCAACTTTACTGTATTAAAGAAGAAGGTATTTGGATAATATATATAGTTTGTTAAGATAAGAAGTCTCACATAAATGGCAGGAGGAAGTATTTTTTTCACAAGAATCTTAGGTGTGCTATTCTACTTAAAAAGGAAGTGAATTAAACAATTTTTTCTAGCTCTGCTCACTGAGGCACTGGAAGATTCATGTAGATGTTAAGCTGTACATGAACAATTAAGGAAGAAAATGTGCAGATGTGACAAGCCTTCAGATTTTTCTCTCATAGCTTTTCACATCAGTCAGAAAATTGCCTTTCTGTTTCTGTCAGTTAGTACTGTATGTTACTTTGCAGAAACAATTGATTACTGAAGTTTTGTGTGGTTTCTATTGTTTAACCAAGCTCAGAATCATAGTTAACACATTACAGCATGTATGTTAGTTCAGTGATGTGGAAAGCTACATGTATGTTAGTCAAGTGATGTGGAAAACTACACTACTGACATGAAAGGGTCAGAAACTAGATAAAATCTAAAAGAATCTGTGTTGTGAAGTCTGAGTGAGAAGAGAATCTTGGTCTCTTGAGAAATGAGATAAGAGATACTGACATTAGTGTGTTTCATTCTCTAATCTGGCCACAGCAGATGACACTGGCAGTAGAGAAGTCTGGAACTGACTAGAGAAGTCAGCCTCAAGAATAGTAATTTTCAAGGAGGGAGTTGCTTAAAAATTGCTAAGAAACCACTCCATAAGTAATAAGGGACAATTTAATTGCTTGACAGTTATAGACAGTGTCGGACTGTCTTTTTAATTTCATGAATATTGAGATCTCCATCTAGCTGAGAATTGTTGTGGACAGTATGAAGAAAATGAAATTATTCATCTGCTAAAGTATTTTATCATTTTGCCCCTGTTAAATTTCTCCATCATTTTTTATAATCTATCACAACGTACTGGAAGTAAACATGAGATCAGGCTTTTCAGCTAAATTAAAAGGAGGAATCACTGGGATGTTAACACTGCATAGGTTTCAGCACAATAGTAAAGATATTCTGTCTTCACATATACATTTCTGGTTTTCCACTGTTCATTTTGTTCATAAAAAGAAGGGATGAGGAATAGTAACTAAGTAAAACTGTGGGTAGTGAAAATGTGAAAATTTGCATATCAGAACTCTGTACAGAGTTTAAAAAAGCAGATTTGAGATTTTGCGTAGTTTTGTATGTAAATTTACACAGGCAAATGCACTGTTTCTCAAAATCTCATCAATCCTATTTAGATATCAACACAGTGATGTCTTTCTGATGGCCCTCAGAATTTTCTACCTTGTCTATCTTTGGAAAAAGCAGTTTAAGCAACAAATTTCCTCATCTTACCTGGATCAGAACACCAGATTTCTGCTACTGTGATGCTGTGCAGATGCAGTAGGCATCTACTACTGGATAAGTAGCCTTTTATTCTAGCAGCTACTGCAGCCAATCTGCCAAATATTATCAGAATCAGTGACAAGTCTAGCCATGGTAGGCAGAGATATTTGGTTCCTGTCACTGAACAGACTGGAGAGAAAGGGCTGTCTTTAAGGGCAACAAGACTGGAAAGAGTTGTTATAGTGCAGCACATTAAGTGCAGATTGCATGGTACATACTTTAGACCCCATCTACAAGGTTTGTCAGATCTAATGTATAGTGCTGCAAATACGGCTGAGTCTTTACATAGAAAATATATCCAAGAGTTGAGTTAGGGAATATCTGACTTATTAGAACATAAGAAAATAATACCCTTACATGTTCTTCTGCTGCAGGGTAGCATTTCCATTTAAGCTGAGAGAAAGCAAGCTGTTCCCCAAAATGACAAATATTTTCTAGCTTTAACTGTATATTTTGCAGACTTTCTTTTATATGGTTTATTAATCTTTGTTAAAAATACACTCACTGGATGTTTTTAAATCTTTTAACAATTGAAAGAAGTCCACATAAGTCTATGACTGACTTACTTTGGCAATAATACCCATATGACAGAATATCTCATTCCTTCTCTAGTTTCTTTGTATTGTTTTTCATATAAACTGTTGGTCAATACAAAACAGAAATATCTTTTTACTTTTTAAGGAAAAAAAGAATAACAATTTCTTTAGTTTTGTTCTTCAATTTAATCTGGGTCTGGTATTCTTATACTATTTGCCTTTTAAGCTACTTTAGTTGCTATGAAACTAATGTTGTATTTAAGTATAAAACATATTGGAACCCACAAGTATACTATAAAATCAGTTTACCTGCAATCTGAAATGTGTACTTTAGAATGTGAACTCACTCTGAAAAGCAAAATGAAAAAATAATTTTTAAAAAAAGCACACCAAAACACTAATATCAGTAGTTAACACTGTATACTC
Organism: Chloroceryle aenea; assembly: GCA_013399075.1. Taxonomy (NCBI): domain Eukaryota; kingdom Metazoa; phylum Chordata; class Aves; order Coraciiformes; family Cerylidae; genus Chloroceryle; species Chloroceryle aenea. Next base: position 248,917 of record VWZY01011879.1, on the reverse strand, counting down.
CAGACTGTAACAACTATTTTAGGAAAAAAAAATAAAATAAAATAAAAAAACAATGCATACTTTAGTAAAGTTCAAGCATGATATGCTGCTCTGTGAGCATAATAAAGCATCTTTATCTAGAAAATGGCCTACAGAGGATCCCAGCTTCTACAGACAATAATTTGAAGATGCTGTTATAATTTAAATAAAGAATTTAAAAATAAAATTAAACAGACATTCAACACTGGATGTCCTAAGTTTCATCTCTGCTGGTGATGAATAATGATAATCACAATGAGGGACATCTACAATATGAAAAGTAATATGTTTGATAAAATTCTACAAAGAGGAAGGACTTGAGACTTCTTATAGGCTAAAGAGGAACTTTGTCTTAACATCTAACAATTTCAGGAGTTGATGTTCTACAGAATGAGGAGGAAAAGTGTTAGATTGATAGTGCATGTTACAGAATGCTTGTGGGGGACTGTTAATGCCAGATTTGACATGTGAGAATGAAGACTTGAATGGCTCATCTCACTACCCATCATTTAAATTGTTGCTTCAACAGAAGCACAGAAATAAAAGAATTACACAAAGGCAGGTTTAAAAGGGACTGCTGCAGATCAGCTGACCTAGCCTTGTGTTCAAAACAGGAACTTTGGTGAGGTTATCCATGACTCTTCAAGCCAAGTCTTAAATACTTCCAGTGAGAGAGATTCCACTTCTCTAAGTATTCTATCCCAACATTTGATTGTCCACAATTCTGGAGAATTTTTTATTTTATTTTCTAATACATATAGATTCAGTAACTTTGGGCATATGTATATATAATATATATATTCAGTCACTTCAGGCATTTCCTCTGAACTGACTTCTCTGTTGCTTCTTGTCCTGTGCACCTTACAAAGAGTGTAGCTCCATCTTCCCCTTAACTATACTTTAAGTACTGTAAGACCAAGATTATATTTCCCATGAGCTTTCTCCTTTTTATATTGAACAAATCCGGTTCATTCAAACTTACTTGATAAGTTGAATACTCTTCAGTAGCTCTCCTTGTAACACTGTCAAATATTTCAATGTCACATGAACTAGAGGGAACAAAGCTGGACATAGTATTTAAGGGTGAACAAACATGGACATAATATTCAAGATGTCTCAAAATAAACACCAAGCAGAGTGGAATAGTCACATGCCTTGAAATGCAGATGCAGTCCAGGATGTAAGTTGCTTCACTTCTACACTTTTCAACATTACTACACCCAGTCAGGTTTACAGAATCATAGAATCACAGAATGGTAGGGTCTGGAAGCGACCTCTGGAGATTGTCTAGATAACTTAGCAAGGCAGGTTTACCTGCTGGACATGAGCAGACAGTGTGTGCTTGCAGCCCAGATGGCCAATCACATCCTGGGCTGCATTAAAAGAAGTGTGGCCAGCAGACTGAGAGAGGTGATTCTACTTCTTTGCTCTGGTGAGACCTCATCTGGAATGCTGCATCCAGCTATGGAGCCCTCAGCACAGGAAGGACATGGACCTGATGGAGTAGGTCCAGAGGAGGGCCACGAAAATGATCAGGGGTCTGGAATACCTCTCCTATGAGGACAGGCTGAGGGAGCCAGGATTGTTCAGCCTGGAGAGGAGAAGGCTCCAGGGAGACCTAATAGCCACCTACCAGTAGCTGAAGGGAGCTTACAAAAAGACTGGAGAGGGCCTGTTTACGAAGGCCTGTAGTGAAAGGACGAGGGGTAATGGTTTTAAATTAGAAAGGAGTGGATTTAGTTTAGAAAAAAGGAGGAAGTTCTTTACCATAAGGGTAGTGGAACATTGAAACAGGTTGCCCAGGGAGGTGGCTGAGGCCTGCAGACATTCAAAGTGGTGGCTTGGCAGAGCTCTGAGTAACCTGCTTTAGTTGAGGGTGACATTTAGAGGTCACTTCCAACCCAGACAGTTTCTATGTTTCCATGTTTCTAGCTAGAGAAAATTGCACAGGAACAAGCCCAGGCAGGTTTTCAACATCTTCAGAGACGGAGACTCCACCACATCTCTGGGCAGCCTGTTCCAATGCTTCATCACCCTTAATTTAAAGAGGCTTCTCCTCAAGTTCAGATGGAACCTCTTATGTTCAAGTTTGTGTCTGTTACCTCTTGTCCTGGCACCACTGAAAAGAGACTGGTCCCCTCTTCCTGACATCCACCCTTTAATTATTTCTAAGAATTGATAAGATCCCCCCTCAGTCTTATCTTCTCCAGACTAAAATGACCCAACTCCCTCAGCCTTTCCTCATATAAGAGATCAGCATGTACTGCCTGCTGTAGAATAGTCTGTACTAGATGCAGGACTTTGCATCTCCTTTTGTTCAAGCTCTTGTAGTTTTTGTTAGCCCACTCTACATTTTTTCCCTTTTACTCTAATTACCTCAGGTCTCAGGCTGGTGTTACTTGAAAATGAAATGACAGTGTATTAAGTGCTGTCATGAAGATTATTTATAAAGATGCTGAATAGCATTGAAGCCAGTATCAACTCTGGAGGAACTCCACTCTTGATTACTGTCATTAACTATCATCATCTGAACTTGTCTATTTAAACAGTTTTTCTTATAACTTATGGTTCATGTATCCAATCCGTTTTACAACAAATACGTTCTTGGGAGATTGTGTTAAAGACCCTCATCCTTCCCTTCATCTGCTGACCAAGTTTCATCATAGAAAACAATTATGTTGGTTGAGCACAATTTCCACTTGGTAAATCCATATTGCCTCTTCCCAGACATCATGTGCCTGGTAATAGTTGCTCTGAGAAGTTATTCCAGCTATTGAAATAAGACTGACTGTTCTGTAGTTTTCTGGATTTTAGGTTTTGAGCTTTCTGGACATGTGCACAGTATTCATTCTGTGGTCCCAGTTGCCTCATATCTAGTTGCAGGAAAACATGCAAGGGTGGTAGCTGATCCAGACTAATGACTTACCAGTGCTTCTACTCAGGAAAATATTCATAAATGGAACTGTACAGAATCTAGTGATCAGATACAAAGCATGACAAGACAAGCATACTCACCAGCAATCTGATTGCATGTGAGCTGCTCCTCAATTCCCCTATCCCTCTCTTTTCCCATGTTTCTTCATTCCCAAGTCACCTTTACTTCTCCCTGTTTCCACTTTTAGTTTCTTCTCAAAACACCCAAAAATGTACAACGTAAGTCTTGTACATGCTCAGGATGCTTTTCTTCTGCATGCTGTGTCTAAACAATGCTCTTAGTGATATGGTTTTGGTTTAAATAATCTTGCTAGGAGCAGGGAGTTGGATTTGATGATCCTTATGGGTCCCTTCCAACTCAAGAGATTCTATGATTCTATGATCTTATAATGAGTCCTGTACCTCTCAAGTCAGTAATCGTCTCACTCTGTACAGTGATCTAGAGACACTTTTTCATTCACTTATCATGAAGGATGTCAACACTGACATTGATCAGCCTGTGACAGCCCTAGGAGAAGCCATGTCATTTTTCTTCATTTTCTTTGATCAGGTTATTGAAGTTCCTCCATCTGTTACTGTTCCTCTATGCCCTTTTGTATTTGCCAACATAAACCTTTAATTCCATAACCTAACATAATGCACATGAGAAAAATATTTCTGTATTTTGCATTTCACTATCTCTCATATCCTGCTTTTCTCTTATTTGAGCTCACTCTTACAAACAAATTGCTTTCTTTGTTGTTCTGGTTTCTTGCTTAGGGAGATTGAGAAGTTCTGTGCTTGGAGAAGACTCTTTCAGTGCTTCCAGCACTCCTAAATTCCTTTTCCCTCCATGACAGATTCCCATGGAATCTCTCCTATCAGTTCCCTGAGCAGTTTAAAATCTTCTCTTCTGAAGGTCACGGGGTTTATTTTGCTATTTGTCTTTCTCATGTGCCTCAAAAAAGACAGCTGAATAGAGGGGAAGAATTACCACCCTGGACCTGCTGGAAACACTTTTCATAATGCATCCCAGGATACTATTACCCACCAGGATACCATTTCCCACAAGGTCAAATTTTGTGCTCATGGAGCTTGATGTCCAACAGGATTCCAAGATTCTTTACTGACAAGCAGCTTTTAAGCCGGGCTACCTCCAATATATAATAGTATATAGTGTTATTCTTCCCCAGGTACAGGACTTCACAGTTTCTCTTGTTGAACTGTATGGGGGGCCTTTAAGCCCATTTCTCCAACCTAGTCAACATGAAGTTTTACACTGTCACAAGGATCCTTGTTTTGGACACAATTTCCTAAAAAGACTAGATTACAAATGTCTTAACTAAGTTAGGAAGCCTTACTGTCTTTTTGCCACTTTTTGTTCAGTGGATATTCTGTCTCATCAGTAACCTGTAGACTTTATATGGTGTCTCATGGACATTCCAGATGAAACTCATCTAGTAACACCAGACATACAGCCAAGACTTTAACTGCCTGATACATCTGTTTCTCTCTACACTCTTCCATCTGACTGGCAGGATGAAGCAGAAATTACTCTTTTATTTTAGTCCCCAGGACTCAGTAGTCCTTGACATTTTTTCAAGGTAACTTTTCATAGTAGTATATCTAGAAGAGGAGTAAGAGCTTGATGAATCTAGACAGTATCTCCATGACATACTGGATGTCGTTTCTAGGAAATTAGCAAAGTTCCTGAGCATCAGGCTGGCAGATGGGTGCCTCGGTTGCTTACAAAGGGGGACCTCCACTACTAACACTCACTGCTTCTTATTCCTGGCATTTTCTATGTTCTGAGTGGGAACTGAGAGGCAGGCCCATGTCTGTTCTTCATCTTCATTTCCAGCTTTGAGCACAGCTGCTATGTTGTTGCTATGGGGCATGAGCTTCCTGGGTGCCTGGGTCTTTGAATTACTGTCTTTCCTCTCTTCAAGACTAGCTTTTCATATTCTTGTTTTGTTTGTGCTTCAAGGCTTTCACTCTTGCACTTTCAGAGCTGTTGGTAGTATCCCACCAATTTCCTACTCACCTTCCCAGATGCAGCATAACTTAGCAACCTCTTTCTGCAGATCTTTTACTTGATAACTTAGAGAGCATCCCTGCACACATTTTATGTTTACAATACAACAGAACTTTCTCACACTTTTATGTCCCACATCCTTCACTAATGTGAATATAAAATGAGTTTATGAAATAAAATGGCTTTATAAAACTACAAAGGATTTAAGTGTAATGTTCCCAGAGTATGAATAATACAAATTTACACTCTAAACACTCTACCCAGCTGACACATAACACTTCATCACATAGCATATATGTGATTCATACATAAACACAGAAGTGTTTGTGTCTAAACACTACAAAAGGCAACAGATGACAGCAACTATCCACAATTTTTTTTTCAGTTGTCATGTATTTCACTTAAAATGCACAATTTGGTAAGTATTGTATGAGTTCTGCTAAAACCAGAGAGTGGAATTTAATACTATGAATTATGTAAATAATCTTCACAATGTTGGTAGATACCATACAAGTTCTATAGAGATCTGTATCCTTCTGGAACAGCAGCTCAAGGCTAGGCATGATTATCTGTACTTCCAAAGTGTTGCTGTTATATAACTGAATGAAGACCACAGTGAAGGAAAGTGCAATCAATATAGTCAATGAAGCCTGTCAATTTCATTGTAAAATGTTACACATAGTAACTTGGATTGTAAAGATTTAAAGTTAAAATGAGCTCAATCTGTAGTCTGTGTTTCTGCTCTGGACAGGGGGCTTATTATTCTGGACACTGGCAGAACAAGGGTTTTAAAAACAAATGCTATGGAAGCAAATGTTTTTTCTTTTGAAAGGCACAGAAGATATCTGTCACAGGTGTAAAATTTGTATCAGATTCTGTTGATCAAAGACTCGTTACTCAATTCTAACCATTTTTTCCTGGTTTTGATTTCCTTTAGAACATTACTTTTGGGCAAACTTAATATTATCATCATTTGTTACAACAGTATGACCAATACAAATTTTATAATTTATGTGGGTTTCTTTTTCATTTAAATTGTGTGAGTATACACACACAAAAACAAAACAAAACAAAACAAAACCAAAACCCAAAAAAACATGTATATAAACCACATAACCTAATCAATTGTCTTGTCCCTTTAATTGCAAACAACTGATCATGAAATTTAGGCTGTTAAGATGAAGGGTTTTTCTATATTTGCAGTGTATTTTTCATCAGCCTGCTGTCTATAAAGAAACAAAACAAATAACACTAACATATTTGTGTATTTTAAGGGGCTTGGAAAATATACTAACTAAATCAGTCAGCCTCTATCTGACTGATTTCAGGTTGCAATAAGAATCTTTTATCTTTTTCTTCTTAGTGTGATGTTAAAGTCCTAAACAATGGAACTGTATTTCCTATTTACTGCATGAAACACCATGTACGTTCTTTGTTTTGCTAATATTCCATGTGTAAAGGCATCAGGCACATGGCACTTGGCCAGATGGCAAAAATGCACATTTGGACATTCTGCTATTTTCTGGTTTGCCTGTGTTAGTTTTTGTTGTTTCCCTTTTACTTATTTGCTCTCGAATGTGCTCCCCTGTGCCTTTGTTTTGCCATAAAATTGTCTTTACTCAAAGGAACAGCAAGCTGTGTGTTCATGTTCTATAGGTTTGACAATGTTTTCTCTCAGTGGGCTTCTCAGCACCTGCTGTAATATCCATATTCTAAGCCTCCTTTTTCTCCAGTGTTGAAGTATTTTTTATTTCTGGAATGTAAGAGTCAACAGATGTGATGGAAGATACTGAAACATGGTGCCACTGTGGGATTACAGTCGTTGGGGGAGAGGAATCGTACAGAATAGATAACCCACGCAAGACGTATGCTGGCTGTGCACATGTAATCAGGATGATTTTCAGTATACTGACTAAATTAGATGAGGTTATTTATTAGGTTAATCAAATAACTAAAAGTTAACAAAATTACTCAGTTATAAGCTATAAAGATATTATATTATAAGCTATAAAATATTATATTATAATATTTTATAAAGCTGTACAGATATAGATGGAGAACTTTAGAATGTACTTGAACTGCAATTAAAAAAAATACATTATATTATGCTTGCTTGATACAATACACCTTCACTAAACTAAATACAACATAGCTAAATGTTCAGCAGTTCAAGAAGGCTTATTCTTTTTTGAAAACTGATGATCGAATTTACATACCAAAACGGTGTCTGAATCAGAAATACAGCTGTTGTAGTTTCCTTCTATAGTTTATTAAACACTTTTAAGAAGATTTTTATCTCCAGGATCTGAATCTGAACACAAAACTGAAATGGAAGAGGGCAGCATTTATGCAAAGGTTCCCAAGGACTGCAGTTAGTCTTTGGAATGTCTCCCATCAAAATCACAGAACACAACTTAAAGATTAAGGTTCCGGACATCTTAAATTTAGGCACTAAATATGGGTGTCCACAGTAACATAGTCATCTAAGGGCACATTTTAGTCAAAATAGAGGTAATCAGTGCAGCAAAAGGAGTCTTTTGTGAACTAAATAGATTTCTAGACCGTGTTTAGCAGAGTTTTAGTGAGTATGATGACTTCTAAGACTCTTAGTCCCCATGAATACAGCCACACTACAGGGAGCTACAGTTACAAACTCAGTCCCAGACTAGAAGTGAATTTTTTCTCTTAGGCAAACATTCCAACTGCCTAAATATAGGCATCTAGTGGACAGTGTAGTTATGACACACACTCAGATACAATTCAGATGAGTTTATCCTTCTTTCTTTTATTACAGATGTATTTTTACATGTAAAAGAAATATGTTTCCACAGTACTTCAGGACTTTATTTGTAATGCATTATGACTGACCTGGTGATTCTGCTCATAAGGTTTCAATAGTAGGATCTTCCCCATACTAAAGTAGTCACTGATTGCACGGGGAAAGAAACACAGATGATGTGACACTGATAAACTCAGTTTATGAAGTGTAAGAAAGAAACCATCAGAAAAATCTCTACACTCACACATGTACATGTAGACTAACAATACAGTCACAGCTTTTACTCAAGAGAAAAAGTGAGAGGTGTCCCAACACAGGTTCTGGTAGCAGTCCTACCCCCTGCAAGAAACCACTGGTGCCAATCAACCCTGAGGTCATGATGTCTGTTGTGACTGGCTTTCAGTTTACCTGCCAGTATATTAGACCAGGAAGTCTCTTCCTTACATGCACAGGAGAGTGCTGTGATGCACAAACACATTTTGTTTCAGGCACCATTTTATGACAGGGTGCTGCCTGTCATAAAAACATATAAATACATGTTATAACCCATGTGTTTTTGCAAGGTTTTTGGTGTGTTTGTTCTGATCTGGATGCCATGGATTATGATACACAGTTACTAAAATAAGGACATGATGTTCTTGTGTCAACTTTTTTTTTTTCCCAGGTTTCTTTCCTCTACACACTATACTGTATGGAATTGTATCTGTATCATAGCATGTTTCTGTACTGTTTTCCTCATGAACAAAGAAGAAAGGAAATAGAATATAATTAGTTGATACTGTTAGAAAGAATTAAGATTAATTAGGGTAGTACAGCATAGTTTAGATTTTTGTAGCTCCGTAGTTCAAGGCCATGTTGCCTTTGCTATTGCTTGCAGAACACAACTGTTGAGATTTTGATTTGAAAAAGGTATGACTGTTGTAGCTGAACTGTTATTGAAAGTAACAAGTAACAATAAAATATCATGTGATACCAGTCTTTATTTCTGTGGAGTATTTACTCACTGAGTTCCAATTTATTGTAAATGTGACCCTCAGAATCTATCAACAGAATGCAGAAATGCACTTTCAACTTTGAGATTCACTGGACAATGAGAAGAGAAAAACTGTGATGATGATATTTTTCAGGTATTTTCTAATGTGATTTGTTCCTGTCAGATGTTAAAAAGACTTTCAAGTGTGTTGTAAATATTTTTATTTTTGGAGACAGTGGTTATATCTAGAGGAAATTACTTTGGAAACAATTTTCCTGTCTGATACATAGTTAAAAGAATTTTTAGTATGCTAAAATTGCCTCTCAAGTGTCTGTGTTGTATACAGGATACCACTTACACACATGCACACACACACACTCTGAGAAGTATATTACATTGTGAAGCATTTCAGAAATACTTCATTGTGCAGCAGATTGCTCTACAGTGTGTCTAAGCACTCAGGGGTGTACAATTCATCTCTTAAGTGGGGTGGAAAATTAGATAGACTTTATTTGTTTAGGACAATGAAGCAAAACATTCCAAGCAGCTAACTCCTCAGGGAAAGTCCCAAATGAAGATTATTTTTTTAAAAGATTCTTTTGCAATTGCACATTTTATATTCTCACCTCACATTTTCTGCAAATGGTCATTGTTTTCTTGGGAACTGCAGATGTTCAAACTGCATTATTTCAATTAGCTAATTTAATGAGAATTATCTTTGAATAGTGAACTTTTAATGGAGCATTGCAAGGAAAATACCTACAAGTGAAATACTAATCCGTAACACTACAGTCATACCTGTGTTGTCACAGCATTACCAAGCAGTAAATCACATGTACATACAAGGACTGAAACTCATAGTATAGGAAACCCTATGGTACGATTCATGTCTTCACACTTGTTGTAAACTTCAGATATGTAATGTATGGGGAAAATGGATTTTTCTTAATTCTCTTTGGTATAGTAGGAGCAAATAAGCACAGTCTTTAACATATTTATTTGACATCTGCTGTAAGGTTTGGCTCTTCAGAAAATAATTTAAGGTGTTATGGTAATTGTGGTTTTCCATATGTTATTCTATCTTGCTTTATATGATTCTGCATAAGAACCAAAATGGATTTTTGAAAAGCAGAAACTTTTGATGTCAGCTTATCCTTTCCTGAAACTTTTCCACCCAATATCAAAATAAAAATCATCTTGATTGATTGACAATATCCAGTTATGACTACGTTGGAAGGATTGTATCAACTCTTCATGCCACTACATTTCAGTTTTTCCTGCTCTCTTAATTACTTTCTAGTGAAGGAGTACAAGAGGGATATAGAAATTGATTTTTAGCCTCATACATCTTTTGGTAAGGAAAATGGAACCTATGCTGATAGGGATCAGATATTGTCCCAGAAAGACTTATTAATATTATCCTTTCTCTAGAAAGCAATCAGAATTGGTTCTATCCCAGTATAAACTCGTCTGGACCATAACCTATCAATGGCTTAGCCTCATACTTTCACTCAACCTTTTTATCCTGGTAACTGTTTCTTGTCAAAGATAAAAAGGAAAAAAAAAAACAAACAAACAAGCAAACAAACAAAATTAAAAAAAAAAAAAAAACAGGACTAAAGAAAGAAAAATATTGACAAAAGAAAAAAATGGCAGTGAAAAAGTAAACAGAAAAGAAGAAAAGAAAGAAAATAAATTTCAGATTTGTGTTGATTTCAAAAGCTTAATTTGAAACAATGAAAATATTTAATTTTAAATCTCTATCTTTTTCTCTCTACTTCTGTGCTAGAATAGGTTTAGTTTCCTGTATCAGTGAAACAATATTTTTCATTAGCAAACTCCCTGATGCAGGTGGTGAGAGAGACAATGAGGGAAGGTGCACTCCTGGACCTGCTGCTTGTGAACAGAGTAGTACTTGTGGGGGAAGTAGTGGGTGGAGGCGATCTTGGGAATAGTGATTGTGAAATGATAGAGTCTTCAGTTCTTAGGGAAGTAAGTAAAGAGGGGGTTCAGTAAAAAGCCACTTGGACTTCCAGACTTTGACCTATTCAGGAGATTTCTTGACAAAGTCCCTTGTGAGGCAGTCCTGGAGGGTAAAGTAGTCCAGGAAGGCTGGACATACTTCAAGAAGGAAATCATAAAACCTCAAGGTCAAGCTGTCCCCATCTGCCAAAGGACAAGTCAGCAGGGAAGAACACTGGCCTAGCTAAACAGAGAGCTTTAGCTGGAACTCAGGAACAAATGGAAAGTTTATGGCTTTTGGAAGAGGGGGCAGCCATTCAGGAGGACTACAAAGATGCAGCGAGGCTATGCAGGGAGAAAATTAGGAGAGCCAAAGGCCAACTGGAACTCATCCTGGCTTCTGCTGTTAAAGACAATAAAATATGTTACTATAAATACATTAACAACAAAAGGAGGATTAAGAAGAATCTCCAGCCCCTGTTGGATGAAGGGGAAACCACAGTGACAAGGGATGAGGAAAAGGCTGAGGTACTCAATGTCTTCTTTGCCTCAGTGTTTAGCAGTAGAACTGTTTCCTCGACATCCAGGCCCCTGAGATGGAAGACAGGGAGGCAAAATGAGACATTCACAATCCAAAAGGAAATTGTCAATGGCCTCCTACATCACTTAACATACAGAAGTCTATGGGGTCAGAAAGATTACATGCAAGAACACTGAAGGAGTTGGCAGATGTANTGGACCTGCTGCTTGTGAACAGAGTAGTACTTGTGGGGGAAGTAGTGGTTGGAGGCCATCTTGGGAATAGTGATTGTGAAATGATAGAGTCTTCAGTTCTTAGGGAAGTAAGTAAAGAGGGGGTTCAGTAAAAAGCCACTTGGACTTCCAGACTTTGACCTATTCAGGAGATTTCTTGACAAAGTCCCTTGTGAGGCAGTCCTGGAGGGTAAAGTAGTCCAGGAAGGCTGGACATACTTCAAGAAGGAAATCATAAAACCTCAAGGTCAAGCTGTCCCCATCTGCCAAAGGACAAGTCAGCAGGGAAGAACACTGGCCTAGCTAAACAGAGAGCTTTAGCTGGAACTCAGGAACAAATGGAAAGTTTATGGCTTTTGGAAGAGGGGGCAGCCATTCAGGAGGACTACAAAGATGCAGCGAGGCTATGCAGGGAGAAAATTAGGAGAGCCAAAGGCCAACTGGAACTCATCCTGGCTTCTGCTGTTAAAGACAATAAAATATGTTACTATAAATACATTAACAACAAAAGGAGGATTAAGAAGAATCTCCAGCCCCTGTTGGATGAAGGGGAAACCACAGTGACAAGGGATGAGGAAAAGGCTGAGGTACTCAATGTCTTCTTTGCCTCAGTGTTTAGCAGTAGAACTGTTTCCTCGACATCCAGGCCCCTGAGATGGAAGACAGGGAGGCAAAATGAGACATTCACAATCCAAAAGGAAATTGTCAATGGCCTCCTACATCACTTAACATACAGAAGTCTATGGGGTCAGAAAGATTACATGCAAGAACACTGAAGGAGTTGGCAGATGTACTCACCAAGCCTCTCTCCGTCATTTAGCAGCAGTCTGGGCTAACTGGAGAGGTCCCAGTGGACTGGAGGATAGCAAATGTGGCTCCCATCTACNTGGACATACTTCAAGAAGGAAATCATAAAACCTCAAGGTCAAGCTGTCCCCATCTGCCAAAGGACAAGTCAGCAGGGAAGAACACTGGCCTAGCTAAACAGAGAGCTTTAGCTGGAACTCAGGAACAAATGGAAAGTTTATGGCTTTTGGAAGAGGGGGCAGCCATTCAGGAGGACTACAAAGATGCAGCGAGGCTATGCAGGGAGAAAATTAGGAGAGCCAAAGGCCAACTGGAACTCATCCTGGCTTCTGCTGTTAAAGACAATAAAATATGTTACTATAAATACATTAACAACAAAAGGAGGATTAAGAAGAATCTCCAGCCCCTGTTGGATGAAGGGGAAACCACAGTGACAAGGGATGAGGAAAAGGCTGAGGTACTCAATGTCTTCTTTGCCTCAGTGTTTAGCAGTAGAACTGTTTCCTCGACATCCAGGCCCCTGAGATGGAAGACAGGGAGGCAAAATGAGACATTCACAATCCAAAAGGAAATTGTCAATGGCCTCCTACATCACTTAACATACAGAAGTCTATGGGGTCAGAAAGATTACATGCAAGAACACTGAAGGAGTTGGCAGATGTACTCACCAAGCCTCTCTCCGTCATTTAGCAGCAGTCTGGGCTAACTGGAGAGGTCCCAGTGGACTGGAGGATAGCAAATGTGGCTCCCATCTACAAGAAAGTCTGAAAGGAGGATCCAGGGAACTACAGACCTGTCAGTCTGACCTCAGTGACAAGGAAAGTCATGGAGCAGATCATCTTGAGTGACATTACACACCATATACGGGACAACTAGGCGATGAGGTCCAATCAGCATGGGTTTATGAAAGGTTGGTCCTGCTTGACAAACTTGATCTCCTTCTATGACAAGATGACCTGCTTAGTGGATGAGGAAAAGGCTGTGGACTTCTGTAAAGCCTTCAACACCGTTCCCCACATCACTCTCATGAAAAAAAATGTCTGGCTTAGGCGTGGAAGGGTGAACACTCTACTGAGTAAAACACTGGATAGACGGCTGGTCCCAAAGACTGGTAGTGAATGGAATTAAATCCAGCTTGTGGCTGGTCACAAGTGGAGTTCCTCAGGGCTCAGTGTTGGGTCCACTTCTGCTTAAAATATTTATCAATGATCTAGATGAGGAGATTGAGAGCACCCTCAGTAAGTTTGCAGAGGACACCAAGTTAGATGGTAGGGTTGATCTGCTTGAGGCTAGGAAGACTCTTCAGAGGCATCTGGACAGGTTGGATTGATAGGCTGAGGCCAATTGCATAAGCTTCAACAAGGCCAAGTGCCAGGTCCTGCACTTGGGACCTGAGGGTGTTGATCGACAAGCAACTGAACATGAGCCAGCAGGGTGTCCAGGTGGCCAAGAAGGCCAACAGCATCCTGGTCAGTATTAGAAATAGTGTGGCAAGCAGGACCAGGGAGGTGATTGTTCTTCTGTACTCAGCACTGGTGAGGTTGCACCTCAAGTATTGTGTTCAGCTTTGGGCACCTCAGTACATGAAAGACATTAAGGCCCAGAGAAGAGCAACTAAGCTGGTGAAGGGCCTGGAGAACAAGTCTTATGAGGAGCAGCTGAGGGAACTGGGACTATTTAGTGTGAAGAAAAGGAGGCTGAGAGGAGACGTTGCTTTCTACAACTACCTGAAAGGATGTGGTAGAGAGGTGGCACTGTTCCCTACTCAGAAGTAACTAATGATATAACAAGAGGGAAGGGTCTCAAGCTGCATCAAGGGACGTTTAAACTGGACATTAGGAAAAAATTTTTTACTAAAATGGTTGTCACGCATTGGAACAAGTTGTCCAAGGAGGTGGTTGGGTCACCATCCCTGGATGTGTTTAAAAGCTGTATAGAAGTAGTGCTTGCAGAAATGGCTTACTGGTGGACTTGGTAGAGTAGGATTAATGGTTGGACTTTATGATCTTAAAGGTCTTTTCCAACCTAGATGATTCTATTATTCTAAAAGCTTCTACTTTTTCTAAGCCAACCTGTGAATGGAAATTGAGGAAGAAATTAAAAAAGACTGGGCAGTTTCCAAAGCAGAGATTCCCAAAAGGACACAATGCTCAAGTCCCACTGGAAGGCTGATCTGCTCACAGAGATATGTTCAAATATAAGACTTGAAGAGTCTTACTTAAAGAGAATGAGTCAGAGAGGGAGTGATGAATGGTCTCTGCACAGATTTTATATCAAGTACCATCTTTATCTCTTTATCAAATGGAGGCATTTTCACACTCAAATCCAGGTAATGCTTTTACTTTTGCCTTTATTTCACAGCATTTTTCCAAGTTTGCATTTTGGAAGTTGCACAGTAGCTGCTTGTGTGTGAAGCATCTATGTGTAGGAAATCTGTAGGATCATTTTTCAAAAAACACACTTAGAAATGGTTTTGGTTTGGAATGCAGGAGAACTCCAGCATTTAAGCTCGTGCAGCTGTAACGTGAAGATATTTTCTCCTACTACTCCCTAAGCATTAAGGGAGACATAGTCCACATTCCTGAAGACACACACTCATTTTAATATTAATTAGTAAGAATACTCTTTGTAGAAATTCATGATAGTAAAATTTGGTATGTTCAAGATAATTCAAAGGTAGTGTCTTTTTAAAAATTATTTCACCAGGTTAATATATCAGAGAACAGATAAAATAGGTAACTGTGTTACTTATGCCAAAGATGCGTGCCAAGAGTTAGTTTGGATTAATCTAAAGCATTTTAAAACCTTGGAGAAGGGGTGTGTTTGGGGTATTTGTTCATTTATTACTTTTTTTACTTCTATTTAAATTATTATATATAAGATCTCATTTCAAACAAGTTATTTACAGTTTCAAAGGAAAGATGAGTTTACAATGGGCTGTTTGGAAAATGAAAAATATGAGAATTTTTTATCCTTGAAATCAGGGAGATGTTACCCAATATCTTCACTGTGAGCCAGTATTTTTAAAAAACGGTGAAAAATAAGAAAATTTAGCTGGCAGAGCTGAGAGCCTATGTACTTGTCACATTTATTTTCTCCCCTCTAATGACAATTGAATGCTTAACCAAGCAAATTTAGTGTTCAGTTATCATACATTTAGTATGGAATAGTATGAAGTCATATATAAAGAACCTTTCATTGGAAAACTGGTTTTGGTCCTCCTGTAGGCTGTGGCAGGTGGAGAGACTGTTGAGAGCAACACATGAGCGGCTCAGGCTCCCATCAGTGGAGTCTCCTGAGGTCCCCTTGCTCTGTTGCTAAGGAACAGGACAAGCATACAGCTGCTGCTCCTTGATCTGAAAACCACAACACCTAAAATGTGATTGAGAACTCTCTGTTTTAAAGTTTTAAAGCTTCAAGACCAGGATTCCCTAAAGCATAACAGGGAAAGGAAAAAATAAAAGATGGGGTGGGGGGGCAATCTTACTAAAAATGTCTCAAGCAAACTGCTGTGCTTTTAGTTCAGAGCTATGTATAAATACAGCTATTTATAATCTGCTGCTGCAATCATGTCAGTATATTCTGTGCAAAACTCTTTGCAAATAGTGCTGTGACTCAGAAGACAGAATCTTTGTCAAGGGCAGACACTGTACAACTTGGTTCTCCCTTATACCTTTCAGATATTTGTAACCCTAAGAGAGTTATTGGTCTCTGAGCTTGCGATTATGAAGGGCATCTATAATACTATGGCCTTGACTCTTTAATCAAATACATTATAAATAAAAATCTCCTCACTTACAAATACATTATAAATAAAAATCTCCTCATATGGTCACAGTACTGACCAGAACTTTCCTTGCCTCACATAGCTCATGATTATGAAAAGATGTAACTGGCAGTTAAGATGATATATAAGTTTGTAGTTGGAAAGAAAGGTCACAGTAAACCTAAGACTTTTGCCTAAATTAATAGTCTCAAACATGGGAATATAGATAGGACTAAAGATGGCAGATTCTATAGCTTTAAAGTAATGATAGCATTATGAACATCAGAACCTCAAACAGCATTAAAAAGGAGGACACTGAAGCTATAAATTCCTTTATAATTCCTACAAAGCAGTGTGACAGATATTTTCATCTTGCCATACACAAGGTCTGAATTATTATATTAGGCACAAATTATGTTGTGTCTTTATGGTCACGGTTGCATATGTTTCTGTGTATGTGTAAGAAAATATACGCACATATGACTGTTATACAGACAAAAAAATTTGTAGCAAGCTAGGCTTAAACTGTTCTACAAGGTAACTTACTTTGACAAGTACTTCAGGAATTAAAAAA
The DNA here is from genome assembly GCA_013399075.1 of Chloroceryle aenea. Taxonomy (NCBI): domain Eukaryota; kingdom Metazoa; phylum Chordata; class Aves; order Coraciiformes; family Cerylidae; genus Chloroceryle; species Chloroceryle aenea. The sequence continues at coordinate 232,337 of VWZY01011879.1, read as the reverse complement.
AAAATAAAATAGTAAGCACAATCAGTAAAGAGAACATCTAAATACACGAGAACTACTGAAGTGCTAGGAATCTGTATCCAAAGTGAGACCCAATGTCTAGTGGACCTATAGGAGGTGATCTCTTTTCAGCCCTTTCCCTCCCCAAGGGGAAAGAGAAAGGGAATAAGGGAGAGAGACTTATTGATTGGAAAAAAAAGGTAGAACAGCTTTAGTGAAAATAACAATAATAAAATGGAATATATAAAAATATATAGAACACCAACATTGAACCCAAATCCCCTGATTGCAATTATGTCACAGTCACCACTGATGTTGTGGAGCAGACACTGGGAATTCCCAGACTCAGCAGCAAACAGGAACTGGATTCAGGAACACATGATTTGGGATTGAAGGCAGAATGGACAGCGTCATCCTTGGAGGCTGGCCATTGAAGAAATCTTGACCCTCGCGATCCCTCAGCTTTATACCAAATAGGACATATACGGTCTGGAATAACTCTCTGGTCAGTTTAGGGTCACCTGTCCTGTCAACTTTTCCCTGCAGGTGTGGTTTTTTACTTCCTGCAACCCCCAGTGTGATACACAAGATCCAGCAGTGGCCTTGGTCTGCACACCAGTCCTTGGGAGTAAGTATAAACACTGAGCATTGTCACTGCTAGAAGCAGACACTGCCTACAAAAATAAACTGTTAAATTCAGAAAGTGCAGTCAGAAGAGATTGAGTTTTTTAAAAACACTGAAGAGTTAGTTCTGTTCTATCTGAAACCAGGATATCCAAGAACTCCAAATGCTGTTTGAAGAGAAAAATAACATGGCTGTTTTGATTAACTCCAGAATACACTTGTCTCACCAAAGCATTGGAGTTCATATGAACTCTAAATGTAATACCCACTAGAAATACCCACTCTTAAAGGATTGTGGGAAAGGAAGAAGCACAAAGAAGTATTGAATAAGGGCAATGAGACTGAAACATTCATGGACACCACAGTTTCATGTGTTTGTTTTCTTCTTTATGTCAAAAAGAATCATCTTATTTACCCAATTATTCTCTAGAAGCAAATTTCGCATCATGTTGGATCTGCATTGAAGATAAAATTTATGAGCCTACAATTGTCTGCCATAGTGTTTCAGTAAGTATCAGGAGTGTGGTTTTGAAGCACATCTCTTTTATTTTACCACTTACTGTGCTTCGTTTGTCTCATAGAATGAACACTGTGCATGAGTTGGATTTCTTCTGGGTGTAATTAAACTGAAAGATATCCAGGAGCATGTCTAGCTGCAAATGAATATTGAGTCTGTGGAATAATCCAAAGATGTTTCTGATATAAATAAATAAACACATATATAAAGAAATAAAATATGAAAAAAAAAGAATAAATAAAAAAGAAAGTAAAGTCTTCTCAGGACAAAATATTTTGTTCTTTGTATGATTCTACCAACCTGCTTTATCTGATACTGTACGTGTAACCTATAATGACCAAGTAAGTTTCCCCGTAAAGTCCCAATAACTTTTATAGAAGGTCAGTTTAAGTGTTATACATACCAATGGATTGTACAATTCTAAAACAGGTTAATAAAGTAATATGTTTGAATTTGTAAAGTTCAATGATATCCAACACCAACTGATGATCTGGTCTTTTCTGTGGTTTTGTACACAGCAGATGCAGCATTCAGGGTCCTTCAAATAAAATAACTTTGAGATTTGTGTTGTTTTTTTCTAGATGATTAAAATGGATTTTTTATGCGAATGAATGAAATATTTTTCTCCTTTGTTTCTACATATTTGATCTTTCAAACTTGAATTCTAATTAGGCCTAAAAATTGCAAAAATATTTTTTCAAATGTGGTTTTATACTCCATCTAAGAAATTACTGTCATTTAAAACAGTTCTGCTGAAATGATAGATCAAAAGCCAAAGTGAATAGTACTAGCAGATGAAAAAAATCTTCTAAAATGAATTTGCTTGGAAAAAAAAAAATAGTAAATGAAAGCATTCTTCAACTGAGCATAAATTTCTATTCTATGCATAAAATAATGTAAAGTCAAATGTCTCTCACACTGTTTTTTAAGGACTGAACTATTTTTTAAAATATCATTAGTTATGCTGTTATAGATGTGTTAATCTTCTCTCTGTGATTCTGTATGGAAAGACAATAAAATGTTTGTGAATTTTCTGCCTTAGGACCTCATCTTTATACTGTATAGCCACATGCTGCACAACACAGCCATGTGACCATTATTGCCTATATAGGAGAATATCAGTCTTCCTTTTCTACAATTCTTGATCAGGGAGCTACCTGCAGATGGGTTGTTATGAATATTGAATAATGGAGTATGCTGGCATATTTCAATATATTGTTAAATCTTTCTTTTTTTTTTTTTTTACCCTAGTTTGTCTTGGTTTGGACTAATTTGCTTCTGTTATAATCTGTTACTACTTTGTCTAGGAAGCTATGCCACCTTGGATCCCAGAGAAGTAAAAAGGACAACTCTAATTACATCTGATCCTGTTTGTTTTATGAAAAAAGAAAATCAGTAATAGAAAGGTTTTATAGATTTACAAAATCTCTCAATTTTTTCTTGTGAATATGGTGAAGCGCCAATTATGGTGATCACTCCAAAGCTAAGAAGTCAGAGACAAAGTCATAGCAACACCATCTGGACTGCAGTCGGCAGAACTGTCTCACTTCTGAGACAGTGTACAAATCATTCTTTTTTTCAAGAGTATATCAATGGAGATGTTTCCTCTACAGGTTAGGAAGTGCCAACACATGACACTTTTTTCCAACACATGCACGTAGTCTTTAAAATGTAATTTCCAGGGATTTAGACACACTGCTAACCTGTTGGCACAATACAGCTGATGTTTGATATCCTGATATGTCAACAGATTTGGAAATTAATATTAATGCTGAAAACACTTTTATGTTTTGTGTCTGACAGGATCACAGTTGACTCTAAGTGTAATGTACTAATAATCTACCTGCAGCAATCCTTCAGTGTAAAGGTGTCATGAAATAACATATAGAATAATATATCTAACATATTTTCTCTGGTATGAGTTACATGTATAAATCAATCACTGATCAATTGTTTAGTGTGAGTTTTGTCCAGGATCCCAGAATCTCTGATACATTTTTAAAATTTCTTTCAATAGGGCCTAGCATCCTCTTACTGTATATCATTGTGCTGAAACGAGAAAATTAATGAACATTAAGAATCACAGAATCATCGAATGGTTTGACCTGAACGGGAATTTAAAGATCCTCTACTTCCAATCCCATCCCACTCCCATGGGCAGGGACTGTTTGTTCCAGGTCATGTTGCTCAAAGCCCCATCCAACCTGGTCTTGATCACTTCCAGGGAGGGCGCATCCACAGCTTCTCTGGCAATCTGTTCCAGTGGTTCACTACCCTCACAGTAAATAATTTCTTCCTAATATCTAATGTAAATCTACCCTCTTTTAGTCTAAAAACATTAACTCTCATTCTATCACTACACTCATTCTATCACTACACTTCCTGATAAAGAGTCCTTCCCTGTTTTTTCTAAAGGATCCCTTTAAGTACTGGAAGGCTGCTACAAGATCTCCCCAGAGAACATTTCACATTCTGCAGGATAAGAAGTTAATTACTATTATCAATACTTAATTACTTATTACTTTATTATTTATTACTTAATCATTAATTTGATAATATATTTAACACATATTGACCAGATATTTCTCAATATATATTTTTGTATTCAATTTCAGTAAGTCAGATCTGTACTTCCATGTATGACTGTGGGTAAAAATCTGTTAGTCTGATAATTTAAGATCAGTGTGTTTCCAGGCATTTCTTGGCAGTTTGCAGTTTACCATCTTGTCAGTTATCAGACTCGACAATCTTACACACCTCAGTGTGTAATGTCATGTAATTCTCCAGGTTTCTCTAACTTTTACCTTTTGATTGACACAGTGGCTTTACTGTATTTTCAGACAGAGATGTATTGCTTTGGCTCGCTGATTATGTACCTACTGATAAAGAAGTTCCACTTCAGCAGTTTCAGAATCAATAGCAAGAAATGCAACTGCATGCCATATGTTTGCTGCTTACTTGATTACTTTCCTTTTTGGTATTATTGTAGTCTGGGGGGTCCCTAGACATCTAACATGGTAGTTTTTCCTTTTTAAAATGTGAAACTGCTGCCAGGGCACTGGGGGAATGAGATTATTATCATCACCTCAGAAGGACAGCAATAACAAAAGAAAACCTCGAGAGAAAGTGCTTTTATCTCATTGATTTTGACCTGAAGGCTCCATGAAGTGTACATCCGTTATACATGAAAAACATCAACTGGCATATTCACTGATTGCTCTTCCTTTTTAATATATATTATGTAGAAAAAAACCAAATCCATTTTCCTGAGAAACAGTTTGTACTTTGCAGACATATCTTCATTATCATGTGTTGCAACATAAAGGCTTTCCCCATGCCTAGCAGGGAAATCATATCCACAGATGTTATAGAATCCAGGAAATTCAAAAACACCTTCACCTGCCCTTGCAGAGCTCTGTACATAGTTATGTAAATGGATTACATAATCCAGCTGCTCTCGGTTTTTGTCTGGGTCTTGTCAGAAGGTATTTATCAATGTACCTACTTTGATGGAAGTGTTCTGTTTCTTCTCTTCCTTTCTTTTTAGATGACACTAATGTTACTCTCAGTAAGCCCTGATAACCAGTTTAATTTTAAATGAACAGAAAAGACAGATATCAATGGAGAGGAACAGTTACCAGGAAAGCAAAAAAGTGTTTAAGCTTTAATTGAAAATATCTTAAATAATATAAATAGAACAATCAGTGTTTTCAGACTACCAAATATATGTACAATCAGAAGTACTATTACTGAGATCTGAAAAGATGAGATGAAAAAAAATGTAATGAGATATGTTTAGAAGTATCCTGTTCCTCACCCCTTTCTCTAGATTCTGTGAATCTATGTATAATCAGCAATTTTAAAATTTTAGTTATTTAAAAACATACAAAACAACAAAACCCCAAACTCACTCAATAGCACAAGAAGAAGAAGAAGCAGTATTTGTATCTATTAAGACAAAACAAATTTATTTTAGTGAAAGAAATATGTAAAGACAATTTTTAAACTCGACCCTTCAGGTAATTTTGTCTGTCACACTTTTTGCCGTTATCTGTTTCTAGGAATGTAGTTGTGTGTATATAAATCATGTTTAAAATTACTTTAAGTTAAAAGGCTTGTTTTGACCATAATTTCTGAAGCAGAAATAAACTGACTACTACTTAGTCAGAGGGAATAAAATAAAAAATAAAGTATCAGAACAGGTAAGCAGAACTGTTATCAGTTATTTAAATAACTGAATAGTATCAGGTATGAAAACCTTGAAGCTAATCCATGCAGATGATTAGCTGTAAACAACCAATATTGCATAGCTGATCAAATAGAATTAATTTGGAAATACATTAAAAAAAGGCTTAACCTAACTGTATTAGACATAACCGATTCTTTGTATGTCACATAAATTTAAGAAAAAATATTCTAACCAAGGATGTCTGAAGGATATTTCATGAACAGTATCTTCCTGCTGCACTTCTGACAAGATGAGATTGATTAATCAACATTATTATATTAAAAGACTTAGACTGGTAATAGATTTAACAATTTCAGTGCCAGGAATCGTTAACTAAAAAGGTTCATGCAAAGAAAGCTGGATAGTTATCTGGTCAAAAAATATTGTTATTATTAAATTTATTAGATTATGATAATGCCTTAAATATAAAGGGAAGGAAGAATGTAGGAGTGTTACAGGAAAAACAAGAGGAAGTGTTGTCTATTCAGAGACAGAATCAATAGTTCAGCTATGCACTTCTAACTCTTCTAAGGATACGCATAAAGTAATCTTATCAGCATATGTGGAATACAAATCTACATACATTAAACCAACCATTGGATTTGACGCTGTTATAAAGTACGCTACATAGACTGAAGAACACAGTCTTCCATCTTCACATGTGACTGATACCATAGACTGATCCCCAGCTGCAGTTCCAGTATCTGCAGATCCCTCTTCAAAGACTAGTAGTTTAGCATAGCTAGGACACTGCATTCTCTTCAAATTATCTGCATAAAATTATTAGAAGTATATACATTATATTATATAAAATTATATTGTTAATTTATATAAAATTATTAACTGATTCTTTTAGAGGGTGTCCTGGTTTGAGTTAGAACAGAACTAATTCTGTTCAGTGATTTTACTTTTTCAGCTCACTCTCTTCTAATAACTGCACTTTCTGAAGTTAATAGTGTATTTTCACTGTGTCTACTTCTAGCAGTGATAATGCTTGTAGTTTTTGCTTACTACCAAGGACTCCTATGCAGAAAGTCTTTTGCTTATACTTGCTTCTTCACAGACCAATGTCACTGCTAAATCTTGTGTGACACAATGGGGTGCTCTAAAGTAAGAAGTCATGAGCAGCAGACAGGATGAATGACTATATTATCCAACGGTATCTTCCATGCCACATGCATCTTATTTGAACATTTCCTGCAAAGGCTGAAATCTGCATCTTCAACTAAGTTTTTCTAACTGGGAAATATGATTACAGGTGAAAACATCTATTTTGAAAAAATAGACCCCATTCTATGAAATTTTTATGAAGTTTAGGTCCTTACATAGGAACAGCAATCTCTCACAGTCATGCCTAAGTTTTAACATTCTTTAGAGCCACTGTTCAAGACTGGGTAAGAATTCCTGATTTTGGTCAAAGACAATAATATGTACCTTAAGTGTCATGGAACCATAGAATAGTTTGGGTTGGCAAGGACTTGTAAAATTTCTTCCTATCAGTCTACAATAAGCAGAGACATCTTCAACAAGATCAGGTTGCTTGGAGCCCTGTCTAGACTGACCTTGAATGCTTGCAGGTATGGGACATCTACCACTTCTCTGAGCAACCTGTTCCAGTGTTTCACCACCATCATCTTAAGAAATTTATTCTTAAGAATCACCTCCCTTGATCTGATGGCTGTGATTCTTTTGATCAACTTGGTATACACTTGGATTTCTGGGCTGCAAGTGCACATTGTTGCTTTTCATCCACCAATATCCCCAAGTCCTTATATAGGCTTCTCTGAACTCTTCATACCCCAGACATTATTGATACTGGAGCACTGAATCATAGAATCATAGAATCATCTAGGTTGGAAAAGACCCATGGGATCATTGTGTCCAACCCTACTCTATAAGTTCACCCATAGACCACATCCTCCAACAATACATCTAAGCGATTCTTAAACACATCCAGGGATGGTGACTCAACCACCTCCCTGGGCAGTCTGTTTCAGTATCCCACCACTCTTTCCGTGAAGAATTTTTACCTAGTGTCCAGTCTAAACCTACCTTGTTTCAGCTTGAAGCCATTCCCTCTGGTTCTATCACTAATTACCCAAGAGAAGAGACCAGCACTGGCCTCTCTACAATGTCCTTTCAGGTAGTTGTGGAGAGTGATGAGGTCTCCCCTCAGCCTCCTCTTCCTCAAAATAAACAGACCTAGCTCCTTCAAACGGTCCTCATATGATTTATTCTCCAGTCCCTTGACCAGCTTTGTTGCCCTCCTCTGCACCCGTTCCAGCACCTCCATATCCTTCTTGTACTGAGGTGCCCAGAACTAGATGTAGTCCTATGGTCAGATCTAAGGAGATGGCAAACTGAATTTTAAATTTATGGTGTAGAAGTGTAGGGAAACAAGACTTATACCTCTACTCATTGGGTATTTTTATTTCTTTTTTCTTTTGAAATTAAACTAAATAACTTTTAATTTAACACAAAAAGAACTTCAGAATCTTCAGTTTGGTTTTTTTTTTTCACTGTGAGAAAGTGTTTTCTGTCCTTTAGTAGCTGGTAGAAGCTCCTACTGATGATTCTTTTAACATTATAATTATTACCTTAAAATCAAATGCATGTAATAGTGCTATATTTTCCATTCTGTGTTATACACATAATTTAGTTTTTAGTTATACATACTGCCAATCTTACTTAGTGTGCTACACAACTCTTCTTAGAAGCATAACTATCAAGGAAAGATCATGAGGTACTATATATTATTGATTACATATTAAATAGTAAGTAGACATAAGGTTCCCTATAAGCTCTATACAGACCTGTTTTAGAATACAGAGCCTAAAATCAGTATGTTGAAAACTAGCTGACAGTCTAGAGAACAGAAACTGACATAATTGACAACACCATACACTATTTCCTGTTGGTTTTAACATATTTAAAGGATTTTAAAGTGCTTATAAATTTACTAATTCTGCTTACAAGGTGGATACGGCTCCTTAGAATAAACCTCTTTTAATTCAGCATTTACAGTAGAAAATCAAAAAGACTCTTGTATATTACATAGGGATTGTCAATTTTAAATTCTTCAAGAAAATTATGAAAATGTCCAAAGTGAATTTTAAAAGTTTTACAGAATCAGGGGAAAAAGAAGTTGCTAACTAGACAAATTTTGATAAATCCAGTGTAATAGGTTGACATATTCCATAATATTATGCATTAGAGAATAAGAGGATAGAGAAAAATTGACATAGCAGGGCTGCTTGAACCACAGTAGGGGAGGAAAATTATGTTTTGTTTTTATTGTCAATGATTTTCATAACAGATTTGTGAAGAGGGGTGTCTGAACTACTGTATAGGCATAGAGGAGAAAAGTGTCTCATCCAAAATTAAAATTACTCTCTCCAGGTATGACAAGTCAGATATATTCTTGCAGCATACCTTTATTATCTACCATATATAAGAATCTCCGATTTCATTCAGGTAGATATTGAAGTGGCTATTAAGTTAGTTCACTGGAGGGTGTTGAGACACTGAAACAGGTTGTCCAAGGCAGTTGTGGATTCTCCATCACTTATTCAAGAACAGGGTGGATGGGGCCTTTTACAACCTGGTCTAGTGGGAGGTATCCCTTCCCACAGCAGGGGAGTTAGAATTAGATGATTTTTGAGGTCCCTTCCTTCCCAAACCATGTATTTCCAAGTGGAAATACATCTCTTATGTCATGCACATGTATTAATAGCAAGCTGATTCTTATGTTTCAATTTGAAAAAATACTGAGCATTTCTGCTTCATATTTACTTGTTTTAGGTATATTATTCAGTGACGCAGTAATGCAAAGATCAGTATGGACAGACTTTTTTAATATTATTATTTAGAATAGAAAGGCAAAAAATAGAGTTTACTGTTTGTACAATTTCAAAGTTCATTTAAACATTAAACATGTAATTGTTTTCATTTCTAGGAATTCCTCTCATGTTTTGACAACTTGTCAGATGATTGCTCTATAAATATAACATCTTGATGGAAGCTGGTTTTCTATCACCTGAAACCAATCTTTTTATGTTGTTAAGTTCAGATTCTGCTACATACACATCACTTTTCATGTCGTTTTGCTGATGGCATTCACTACTTATATGAATGAAATACACTTGAGATTCAGAAACCTAAGTTCAGAATCTTGATTTAATTGCCCACTTGAGATGTGCAGTTCTATTTCTATATTTAGTTCCACTTCAGATTCTCTATGATATTTGAAAGTCCAAAGGAGGCTTCCAGGTACAAGAGAGGACCTTTGAGACCTCTGTTCTACTTCTAGGGCTTGACTCAGCTGCTGGCAGCTGTATGTCTGGAGTCACCTGCAATGTCCTCAGGTATTTTAACTGTCTTGCAGGTGCTTTTCCAAGTTTGTGTATACCTCTAGGGCAGTAACTAAGAACGAGGCTGCCTAGAAAATCTCTAGTATGATCCATCTCAAAACTTTGGCTCCTTGGTCTCCCTTCACTTGTAGAATCAAAGTAATTTAAAATTTGTAATTTATTGTTACACATGAACAAACATCTGTTAATGAGAAGTATATGGAGCTTTTCCAGACTGCATCCTGCTATTATGAATATTGTTCTTTTCATTTTAGAAAGTCCATCACCTTGCTCAAATAAATATAACATCTTTAATAGAAATTTTTTTCAACAGTTTCTTCAAAGTTAATTTGGAGGAAGCATGGACATGAATTTATGTATTGATTTATTTTAAATAAACAAGCCTTAAAAAACTCATGTATGTCAATGAGTGAGTTCTAAACATCCATTTAAAATGTTCATTGATATCAAGAAGATTGATGTAGAAAACAATGAACTTTATAAAAACAGAAGCAAATTATCAATATCTTCTTTTAACACAGTATTTATTGTAGTAAATACATCATATTTTCCATGAAAATTCAAAGATAAAAGTTAACATCTTGTTGTTTTGGTTTTTTTTTACAAAATCAGCAATAATATGACGGTGGGTTTTTTTCTCCTTTCATTTTCAATATATATTCCCTTCTGAGATAATTTGAACAAAGGCCAGCTGGTATTCCAACCAATACATTTTAAAATTATGTGAAAAAGGGAAATATTAGCAACTTTTTTTTTTTAATGAATCTATTTCATATTTCATCATTAAAAGTTGATAGATTATTATCCTTCTGAATTTTTTTTTTATAAACCTTTTATCTTTTATTAAGAACATGTTTGAGCCAATTATCATATCAAAATAGATTCCTAATGAATTCTCCCTCCATTTTTCCTATATCATACAGCAAATATATAACAGTATTAACCACTCTGTTTTGGTGCAGGCATGCAGTCATCCAAAATAACTTATTAAGAAAATACCTATCTATGCTGATGAATATTTGTAAATTATGCTCACTCTTTTTTGAGTCAAAGAATGGTGAACCTACTTTTTATGTCATTTTTTACATTTTCAGATATTCAAACCAGTCTGGTTCTAGCAAACATACACAGAAATTTTCTAACTACTAAGTATTTTAAGTGGTATACATATTCATTCAAAGCAAACCAGGATTTATTTTAGGTCAGCATACATAATTTTAGGTCTTGCAATTAACATATAATGAAACACAACTTGATGCTATAAGATTTTAAGTTAATTAGCATGGTATAGCAGACTGTATGTAGCACATTTTCTGTAGTAAATATTATTCATAATCACAAACATCTTTCCCTTTCCAGTAGAAAAATGAGCTTTATCTTTAACTTGTCTTGCTTTATGATGTTGTAGCATTCCCATGAAATATATAATTTTGCCTCTTACATAGAAACAGTTCTAAAAAGCACCAAAGAGCAGTGAAGTTTATTTACATCTTTTTAAGTTAAATACCTCTTTTCAAAATCTTTTTGTCTTAGAATCCAAGATTATGATTATGATTAATTCTGCCACATTATTTTAAATTTTCAAGTTTAACTGAGCAATTCCCTCAGTATCAATAGGTAGACGCTACTCAAATAAATTTCTACTGTGGTGATTAGATTAAGGTATTAAGCTCTCAGGGTGTAAAAACCCACATTATAAATTTACTTATGAGAACTGAATATTCATGTGAATATACAGTTGTTGTCAAGTTTAAGTAACTGTAAGTGTTGTACAAAAATAATGATAGTCTACAGAAAAAGGATGGCCTACTGGAGTCAGTGTCAAAGCTTATCTATGATTCATGTTGTGGTGAAAATTGGACTGTAATTATTCTTAAAAAATTGGGTTTATTATATTAAGTAATATAAGAATTTTAATAACAAAAATACTTGAACTCTTTATCATTCTCAGTATGCCATTAGATAGAGAAGCTTAAAAGCATTCTTAGAAGTCCTCCAGTTTATGCATAGGGTAGATAACTTTCAGAAAGAATCAAAAATAAGCAAGCAAGTATTGATAAAACTAGATCATTTAGTATAACCTATTGTATACAACACCTATCCACACTTTTATGCTGTAAAAATACCACACTGAAAGGCTGCAATAGAGCTTTCCTATTATTTCACAGAATGGTAGGGGTTGGAAAGGACCTCTGGAGACTGAGTCCAACCTCCCTGTCAAAGCAGGTTCACCTAGAGCAGGTTGCACAGGGTTGCATCCAGGAGGGTTTTGAATCTATCCAGAGAAGGTAATTCTACAACCCCTCTGGACAGCCTGTTCCAGTGCTCTGTCACTCTGAGAGTAATGAAATCTTTCCTAATGTTGAGGTGGAACTTGCTGTGTTCCAGTCTGTGCCTATTGCCCCTTGTCCTATCACAGGGCAACACTGAAAAGAGACTGCCCAACTATCTTGACATCTGCCCTTTAAATATTTATAAGAATTGCTAAGATCCCCTCTCAGTCTTCTGTTCTCCAGGCTAAACAACCCCAGGTGTCTCAGCCTTTCTTTCATAAGGAAGGTGCTCCTGTCCCTAAACATCTTTGTGTACCTCTGATGGATTCTTTCCAGTAGTTCCCTGTGTCTATGGAACTTGGTAGCCCAGATCTCACTAGGGCACAGTAGAGGGGAAGGAGAATCTCCCCTGACCTGCTGGTCTCCTTGTTCTTAATAACCCCCCGCCTACGATTNCCCCAGGATACCATTGGACTTCTTGGCTATAAAAGCACACTGCTGGATCATGCTTAGCTTGTTGTCCACCAGGACTCCCAGGTCCTTCTCCATGGAGCTACTTTCCAGCAGGTCAAGCCCTAACCTGGTGCACGGTGTTATTTCACCCTAGGTGCAGAGCAAGGACCTGTTGTTGTTGAACCTCACTAGGTTCCTCTCCATCCAATTCTTCAACCTGTCCAGGTCTCCCTCAAAGGCAGTACAGACTTCTGGTGTGTCAGCCACTCCTCCCAGTTCTGTATCATCAGCAAACTTGCTGAGGGTACACTCCATCCCTTCATCCAGGTCACTGATGAATATTTGAACAAGTCTGGACTCAGTACTGACCCCTGTGGAATACCACTAACTACAGGCCTCCAAATAGACTCTGTGCCACCAGTCACAACCCTTTAAACGCTGTTGTTCATTCAGCTCTCAATCCTGTTCACTCATCTAATCCACACTTACTGAGCTTCCCTACAAGGATGTTATGGGAGACAGTATCAAGGTAGACAACATCCACTGCTCTTCCCTCATCTACCAGCCAATCACACCATCAGAAAAGGCTATCAGGTTAGTTAAGGAGGTTGTTAAACCCAGCAGCAAAATACGTAAATGCTACCTTACTACCAGTCCATAACTTTATGAATACAAGTATTTCATAGTCTGTGGAGCACTTGGGTGAGGCTAGTCCAATTTACTGCTTTCCCTGTTATGTTAGAAACTTCATTTTATTCTGTTTAAAAAGAGATTAAAAAAAGCTTTCAAAGGTAATCAAACAACACACAAGATCAAACTATTTCTAAGATTTACACTTTAATCTCTTCATGAATATATTTTTCTTTTCAGCTCATGTTGTTAAATTGTCTTTTGGGGTTCATATTTCTTGAGGGTTTTTTTTTTTTTTTTAATGGGACAGAAAAGAAGGTATGGTTGTGGATGATTTGCTTTTTTTTATCTGATTCCTTAACCACTGACTTATATTCCCAGAGAAAGCAGACCAAGAGAAGAAAAATTATGAAACTGAAGGACTGGAAATGGGATGTTTTAATTCAACCCTTGCTCTGTGAGAAGGCTGGGAATGTTGGATGACAGTACCAGATACTGTCTTCCTTTAAAGATAGTATCAGAAAATTCCACACTGCCTAACAGCAGCCATTTCCAGTCACTTGTACTGCCAACATTTAGTAATCTCTTTCATCTCTTTTCAGTTGTCCTTATTTCAAATTCCACTGAGTTTTTCAAGCTGTTTTCCAAGAAGGCAAGGAGAACAATTCATCACCTACAACAATATGTGATACATTGGAAGTCTGCTGTCATGTTCCCTTTACCTTCCTTTTCACTTTTGTTTTCTCTTAGAAAGCAGACACTTTTACATGTCTGTACACATTTTGGTCTTCTTGTTATGTCATCTACACGAGCAATCAAGACAATTCTGAATTCCAGTTTTGTGTTCTAAATCATAGTGATTCTTAGAGCTTCATGTCATCTATACTTTTCACTTCAAGGGAGTATCATTTGCATTTGCTGGTAATATAAATAGAGACTGAATCCAGGCAAATTTCTGACAGGTTATACAGAAGTCTTTTGGTTGACAGCAAATAGTTATAACTGAAAGTATTTATTTCATATTACCATGTGCATATTCCTATTTATGCTACATTTACTTATGAAGAACCACATATTTGCACTATGAAATTTACTTAAGTGAAAATTTTTGCACTTTCCCTTCATCCACTAAAACAATTTAGTTGCCCAAGAAGATAATTAGACTGTTTTGGGTACAACATTTTCTTCACCACTGCATTACCTATAGTTTTATGTCTATTACACCCACTAAGGATTTTTTTGTAATTTATTCCAAATCATTTCAGACACTGAAGAATCTCATTCCAAACCCTTTCAGAGAATGATAGTTTACAATTGCCTTTGCACACTTTTCTTTTTTCCCTCTTCCCTAAGGGCAAATTTGTCTGCTTTAATCTTCCAAGATCTCCTTTGTCGTCTAAAAGGTAGAGAAAGGCAATTGCTAATGATTTGGAGACTGCTTTGACTAGCTATACTTAAAAGCCAAGGGGTCCATTTCATCATGTCACAGTAACAAACAAAATATCTATATCATATTTATATATCCTTAAAAATACATATTTCTTTTCCTGTCCTTTTTCTAGTCCCTATTTCATGTTTAGTATTTTTAAAGACGTAATCACAATTAGTCTGCATTTAGTGAAGACAAAGGTAAAGAAGGTAATGATACCACCGTCCTTAACTGTTGCATGTTGTCTGTTTGATAATGTTTCTTACTGTTCCTTTATCTTGCTTTCTTTTTATTTATACTGTATTTTTATGCATTATTTTCTTAATTTTTTTTTTAACTCCTGTTAATTAAAATGCATCTTGCACAATAATCATACTGATTTTACAACTATGGCTATTGCTTATGCTTTACTTATGTTCACTTTTATTTTCTTTCCAACTTCTTGCATTTTTCCATTTTGATTTCAGGTCATCCACTCATCATCATTTTTTAAATATTTTTATTAATATCTGGATAATTTTCTCCAGAGTAATTACCGCAGTCTAACAGTAACTGGTCACCTTTACTATTTTTCTTAATTCTCTGATTACATTTCTGATACTATCTTGAGCACTTTCACAAGTCTTATGGAATTTATTTTTTTTTAGAAATTCTGTTCCTTTCTCTTGTGCTTTACATTTTTTATTTGTTTGCTTCACGGTACTTAATTATGTCATTTCATAATGACAACCACCTAAATTCTCACTATTTGTATATTTTCTCACAAATATCTCTTACAAGAAAAAACTAGGATAGTTTCCTATATTACTACTTCATTCATTTACCTTCTTAAATTAAAATTCTACCCATCACTGCTCAAAAGACAGACAGTGAGTTCAACTATACTACTTTTGTTTGTCTATGAGGAGTTTCATATTCGTGGATAAACTGTGCTGCAATCACACAAGCTCAACAGTTAAATTCTTTGTGGTATGGGGGAAGATGGTCCAAGTATAAGTATGGGGAGACATGGCAGATCGATTACATCATACTTCCTCAAAACCACCAGGGTAAGCTCTATGTGCTTACAATGATGGAAGCAACCAATGGATGGCTGGAAACATATCCTGTACCTCACACCACTGCCCGGAATACCATCCCGGGCCTTGAAAAGCAGATCCTGTGGAGACATGGTACTCCAGAAAGAATTGAGTCTGACAATAGGACTTACGACAATTGGGTCAAAGAGCATGGTATTGAGTGGGTATATCACATCCCAAATCATGCATCATCCTCTGGAAAAAACAGTACAATAGACTGTTAAAAACTGCTCTGAAAGCAATGGTGGCTGGAATCTTTAAAAACTGGGAGAAGCATTTAGCCGAAGCCACCTGATTAGTTAACACCAGAGGATCCATCATTTGAGCTGGTCCTGCTTAGTCAGATCCATTACACACAGTAGAAGGGGATAAAGTCCCTGTCGTTTATAAAAGGAATCTGTTGGGAAAAACTGTGGGTATTTCCCACTTCGGGCAAAGGCAAACCTGGGATTGCTTTCACTTAAGGACCTGGAAGTACTTGGTGGGTGAAGATGAAAGATAGGAAAGTACAGTGTGTACCTCAAGGAAATTTAACTCTGGGTGAGAATACTCAATTCAAAGCTGTATATTAATTGCATTATATTAACAGCATTCATCAAGTGGGGTCCAGTAACCTCCTGAGATGAATCTGCAACCTGTGAGTGTGAACTGTGATGAATTCAATCTTTCCTACTCTGAGAAACTGTTACAATAGATCGTAAATCTACAATCATGAATTAAATGAACATTTCTGTAGAAATAAATGATAACTGAGTTATGGGCATGATGTAAATGGTATGGAATAAGGGGTGGAATCTCCTGGTTTGAGTGAGAACAGAACTAATTCTGTTCAGTGATTTTACCTTTTAGTTCAGTTCTAATAACTAAGTGCACGTTCTGAAGTTAGCAGCCTGTTTTAACAGACAGTGTCTGTTTCTAGCAGTGATAACACCCTATGTTTAGAGTTACTACCAAGAATTGGTGTGCAGACCAAGGCCACTGCTGGATATTGTGTCCCACATTGCAGGGTTCAGGAAAGTGAAAGGCTGCACCTGCAGGGAGGAGTGGACTGTGTAAGAATCCTCAGCTCTTCTCTCAGCATATGACTACCTCCAGAAAACACTGTAGCTGTCCTACTTAGAAGCATCTTCATAAACTCTGCAGAACTCATCAGAGTTGAACCTCCAGTGAGAGAGTCAGAAAATACATCTCTACAGTCATAAAGACAATTACTTTTTTTTTTTTTTTTTTCTGGATACTTACCTGGGAATGAATACCATTGAATCAAAAACTACTTTAAATCTTTAAATATACGTTAAAAGTACAGAAATCTGTAAGGCGGAATGTCTCTGACTCAGCACTTCCAATGACAATCTGTTGTAGTCTGGAAAAATGCTTATTAGAGTCAATAGAACTTTTGACTCATTCAGGCCAAAAAAAAAAAGGAATACTAGATTCTGTTACTAAACCGCTTTAAAATTATATAACACAGGAAAGTGTATGCACTCTATAAGTTTTGATCCTGTGTAAGTTCCTGAATACAAAGATTTCTGTCTCATCTGTATGTTAGAAATAACTAGAGCATAACTGGAAACAATTTTTAAAAATAACCAAAGCCTGATATAGAACAGTTAAAAACAAACCCATGAATTTTATTTAATAATACGTGGGGGAAAAACAGTTAAATCAGAAAATCAAAATCTAATAATATTGTTAGATAAGATAAATCCCAGAGCAACTTCATTTTGCATACTCCAAATAAATTATAACATAAAGGTTCTTTATAGGTATAATGAAATAGTGTAAAAGGAGGTGAACACTGAGCAGCAGACAAGAGAAAAGTATTTATAGATGAGTTTTGAAACAGATGGGGAATCATGTGGCTAAAAACCCATATAAATACATGTCACTTTAAAAATTCAGGGAAATGTTGGTGGTGTCAGAATGAAAATAGCATTCTATGTATCAGGACAAACTAAAAAAATCTGAGCAGACAAGTGTAAGTTAGATGGTGACCTGAGGGAGAGAGACAGGAGAGCGGAGTGGGAGAGGGAGAGGAAGGGAGGAGGAGAAAGAGGTGCTTCTTATAGCTACTTACAATTCTTTTATGTTGGTTACTCCTAGTTACCAAGAAACTGAAAAGAGCACAAGAAGGTAGAAGCTAAAAATAAACTCTGTTCGAAACTTTTATTTCTCCAACCTCTTAAAAGTGTACTTTATGCTAAATTATTCTTCCTGAGGTATTTTAAAACACTTCTTGAAAGTTATATACTTTCCTTTCAGGGAAACACTGTCCCATAGGGGGCAGTGAAGAGGCATATCCACCTGCTCTGGTATGAGGTCTTCTACAGGCTGCAGTATGGGTACCTGCCCTGACATGATCCTCTCTATGGGCTTCAGTCACTACCTGTGCCACCAGGAGAAGGAAAACATACACCTTTCAAGAAATATGTTGACAAATACCTGCATCCTTCTCAGAGACAGAATCAGACCAAGTGTAAATTTCTAAGTATTATCTTAGAAAAGGCAAAGGTCAATTACCTTTAAGAAACAAACTACTACTAACTGAACAAAAACTCTTTCACAGCATCTAAACTTTCTGTAACAGCCTGGCTATTGTGTGCCTCAGACCTTGTGTGGTGATAAGGTCTGGAAAGACCTGTCTGGAGGGGAGAGGTGTTGATTGCTCCCATTGTCTCCGTGCCTCTCTTTGGCTCCTTGCAGATATACTTTAATAAAAGGAAGACATAAGTTCTTCAGAGGTGGGACTCTATCTTTTCTTAAGTCCTCCTGATGACTGCATCATGGGGGAGGCGGATGGTGGGATGCCACACTTCATCTAGCTCATGGGGCTCATGCAAATCAACACCAGTTCCTGTGGAAATTGGGAATGCCACCCAGGTATCTTGAGGGTGTAAAGGGACAGAAAAATATTGATTGTTGTACACCCACCACTGAAGAATTGAAGACTTGGACTGATCCAGTGAGATGTTGCTGGATCCATGGGTGGTAAGAACCTTATCTCTTTATTTTTCTCTTACTCACTCTCTCACTCCCCATATCTTTTCCTCTTTTCTAATAACTCATCCTTTTCCTCGAAATTTAGTCACACTATAAAATAATCACCTACGAAAATAACACCTTTATCTATACAGTTTGTTGATTGTTTCATTGGGGAGAACTAATAAATTGTTTTGTTACTGTTCCTTGAAGTCATTGTTGTGACTCTGATGCCCCAGTGGCCCTGCCACACAACGACAGCCTCTTTTGGGGGATCACAAAGATTCACCTCCCTTGTTGTCCACTGAGTAGGTTGAGACATTTTTCAATTGGTGTCACAGACAGGATCCCCTGAATAAGATGTCAAGAGGAATGTAGAGGGGATATCATCTGAGAAGGGAGGATATATCATTGGCAGAACCTAAGTCCTCTGGAGGATGGTCATGGCTACCCAAGTTCAGCATGACCTTGGCTGCTCCCCCTTGTCAGAGGTGTTGAAAAGCTATAAAGTGTGACTGATGTCGAGAGGACAAGGTTGGGCTGAGCTGAACTGACATTCACCCTTAGCTGCTGCAGAACAAATAATGGACTTGGCAAAGGAAAGTAGGCTGAGACCTGGAAAGGGAAAGGCTGTAGTTTTTGCCATTTTAGGGCAGCGTTGATGGCAGCACAGAAAGATATATATGTGTAGTGGAGCAAAAGGATAGAGAATCGAATAAGGTATTAGAGGAATTGGTTAAGAATTTGCAAGCTGAGATGGAGGCTGATTAGGCAACGTGGTTGTGAGTGGAGTTAGCAGTGGAATGTCTGCAGGGCCAGTTGTGTGGTGCTTTCATTAAGGAGCATGAGCTGCAGTTAGAACTAAGTGGCATTGGGAAGATTTTGAGAATGAGTGTAGATACAGTAATATGGCTAAAAAACATGATTTAGTGGTTCAGGAAGTGGCTTGAAAAACAATTTTGATCAGAAATTAATAGTGAAGATTTGGTTCTTACTATTGTTGTGACCATGTTAAAAAAAATAATAAACTTGTGTATGTTTATAACTTTGAATAAAATAATGTGCAACAGTCCACTAAGATGTTAAAAAATGACTGACCTGGATCGACACGTTGGAATTTCCATGAAGAAATTAATTCTAAAGACACTATAGTTCATTACGCATTGAGAATATTTAGTATTCATCTATCTGTTTGCTATCCTGAATCCATGTGCTCACCAGAGAAGGACATGAAAGGCCTATATTCTTTTGGCACTTTTTCCTTGAACTTCTTCCATACATCATGCATTACCAATATTATTCACTTTGAGGTTGTGGGCACAGAACTAATGTGAATGTTGTACAAAAGCCAGCTAAACCAGAATGAACAATGCCAGCTACATGCCAGTGATTTGATTTTCCGATCAAATGTCTAACAGTTCCAGAAAGCCAGAGGCATTTAATAAGCTTGTCTGGCAAGTACGATCAATTTGCATATTTAGGGGATCTAGGAGAAGGAAGAAATAAATGATTATTCATGTATCAGTCAATTCATTGAAAGAAAATGGAAAGTAAATGCAAAACATTACATTAATGAAAATTCAGGTTCCACAAATTTAAACTGTATTTTATACTATATTTTTTTAGGTCATAAAGCTAATGTATCTTGCAATGTACAGTGTTCCAAGCATGAACTAAACAGTTTATAAACCTAGGTGAAATGAGACTAAGATCATATACTTTCCATGTTTCCAAACCTTTTCTGTATTTTTTTTTACAAGAGTAATCTTAAACATTCTGCAAAAGTTACTGCTAATTTCTAATTATTATTTGCATTTTACATAACAGGTAAATAGAACAGTGCATTTTCTAAC
Organism: Chloroceryle aenea; assembly: GCA_013399075.1. NCBI lineage: Eukaryota > Metazoa > Chordata > Aves > Coraciiformes > Cerylidae > Chloroceryle > Chloroceryle aenea. Next base: position 211,905 of record VWZY01011879.1, on the reverse strand, counting down.
AGAAATTGCTACAAAGATGTATATCGATAAAAGTTTCAAATTCCTTCTTGAGACATGAAATTTACAGTTTAAAACACCTGAAAAGAACCACCCTCTTTATTCAACTGAAATACAGAGAGTATTTTCAGGGCCTTAAAAAACCTTTCAAAATTTAAAAAAGAAAAAAATTCTGAGTGGGAGAACAAAACAAACAAACAACAACAAGAACAAAATCAGTGCAAGCTCCAAGTCGTCATCAAGACATTTAGAGAAGTTAATGCTTTTATTACCTCTTATGAAATAACAATATGCAACTAAAAAAAAGTGATTTTTTTAGTACACAAATGAAAACTATGAAAAAAGATTAATGTATAATCAAGAGACTGTACTGGGTTATCTACTATTTAAAGATATGCTTAAAGGATTTCTTTCAAATTAAATGACATTTAGTAGTGTAACCCAAAAGAAATAAAATAATGGAAATTACTTCAAAGAATTTCTAGTTAAGTTTTTTTTGTGTACATATAGATACTTTTCATTAAAAAAAAACCCTTATACTTTTAATTAAAAACATACTTCTTCGAATAATTACAGGGAGATTCTTAAAGTTCATTTTCGAAAAAAAAAATTACCTTTCATTTTGAAAAAAAGGTAAGGTACAACATCTGTTCTTCTCAACAGACATAAAATAACTGATTCTACTCCCCCAACTCAACTTTTAATGTTGAAGACAAAACCCACAGTAATTGCTAAATGTCTAAGCATAACAAAACACCTCAGTATGATCTAAATAGTTTGTGACCTGATCCAAATAAACTGTTTTGATTTTTCTGCCTTACTTTATGCACATTTAATAGTTTTTCATAGGGCACCTCTGTTAATCCAAACAGCTTTTCTTGATTGACCTCTACTCCTCCCCCACACCAGTGGGTATGGATGTAGTTGTATTAGCATTTGTAAGGCTGTAAGAAGTACAATGCATAGCAAGGAGCCTCTTTAGAACTTGTACAGATTAGTTTCATCAAAATACAATGCACCCTTCCATGCAAATTAGAAAATAAAACAAGTGAAACAGCATGTATGGTGGTAGCACTAATTAACTTGGAAATATAGACCATCTCAAGAAGGAAAACCAATTACACTAGCTTGTCATGTAAAAGCCTTGCTTTTATAATATTATATAAGAAGTGAAATGAAATTGTGTGATCTCAGAAGGCATTAATTGAAGACTTCAGATATATTTGTTTTTAATAAAGTTAAGCCAGAAATATGTTTACAGAGCCAAAAACCCTGAACTAATGGATTGTGTAAATGGCATTAAACAAACATTCATCATAAATATTTTCAAACTGCTGGCAATTTTAAATCTGAAGCCAGTTTATGCTGTTTGAGACCATTCCAAGAGTTTTGTATGTCTTGTGATTATATCACTTATATGTTTATTAATTGAAGTAAAATAATGTCTAAATAGAAATATTGTGCAGTTACAGTTGTCTCCAAATCCACTGAAAAGAATACAGATATTTTGTAATAAAAGTCCTAGGGAAAATACTCTCAAACAATAAATAAGCACTGACATTCCCTCACTTCTGAAGCTTGTGGAGAGGCAGAAATGTAGTGAGAAACACTTGTGTTGAATATAAACAGATTTAAAAGCTTTCTGAGAAAACTGGTGTCCAATGTTATTTAGACGACTAGAAAATATTTTTGGACAATCAGAAGGGACCATTTTACAAACACTACTGGCACTACAGATATGCGAGAGAAAGAAGAAAAACAGATATGTCTTTGTTTTGTTCTAGAAATCATAACAATATGTCCTTAATTTTAGAAACAGAAAATTTAAGTGCTTCACTAACAAAGCAAATAAATTTCTTTTATGGTCAAAAGCTGGGATGAATGTTAACTGCCTAAGAACAATAGTGTACTCTTATAATGAGAAACCATTATAAGTGAAAAGACTGGCATTTATTATTTTTTTTAGTGCTGAAAAGAATTTACAGCATTGCAACTTCTACCTTGAACTGCCTTAGTTTCATCAGTTAGAGACTGGTATCAGTTTCCTTCAAAGTGTGTGTTGTTGACTAGAATAAATGGGTGGTATAAGGTCAGTAATGTATTCAGCAGAAGACATAACATGCCTCAGTAAAAAGCAGAGGTTTTATCTCAGTATGTTATTAGTTCATTTTCGACAGAAGCTCTGCCTAAATCCCAGTACAAATCAAGGTAATGATATGTACTAATGCATTTAAACCTACTTAATTAGAGATTCTAAGAAACAAAACCAAACAAAATTAAAATGGATAGAACATGGCAAAAACTTGTTGGAAGGATTCTATTAGCAAAACTTGTACAAATGTCTTATTTTGACATTCTGTTGTTTTCTAGTTGACATAAGAGGTCCTCCAAGATCCTTTGCCCAGGGGAGAGCTCACATGAACAGTTCTTAGCAAGAATGAAACAAAAGGAATAAATAGCTCTAGAATATATTATTGTTTTTCTGAGGCCTGTTGTCAGTTGTGGTGCTCCCAGGAGGCTCCTGAAGAAAATAGATTCTGATAATAATTTTAACATTTCTCCAGCTGAAGTGTTGAATAGATTTCTGTACCACAGACATAAAATTGTTGAAATGAGAACTCCTTTTAAAAAGATCTAGTTTTAAGGCTGGGAAACGGAGTCAGTTGCATGAAAATACCCACACAACAAGGCCAACCAAAGGAAAACAAGGAGACAATAGCAAAATAGTAGCAGGAGTAATTTCAGTTCATATTTTAAATCAAAGTGGACAGAGTAGAATAGTAGAATTATTAAGATGGACTAGTTTTGGCTAAAGAGTAGTCATTTCCTCCTTCTCTACTAATCCCTTAAATATCAGTATTCTTTTACATATACAGTCCATGGTACTTCCTGATATGTGAACCACAGCTTGTCATACATGCCTGGCACTCCCCAGTTCCTCACAGTACATCTATACCATGCTGTAGCATGCAGGAAATCTTTATGGTGCTAATTTCCCTCACTGTGTATTTGCTATGCACTTGAGTGTGTCACTGGTGTGCTTAACAATGGCCTCCTGACAAGTAGAACCCGGGCTGAAGTTACGCACTTTGGAAATGTTCCTCTTGCAATGGGGATGTCCAGTCAATTAGCACTTTTCTGTCTGTATATGTAGGGTGCATGCCTCAGACCACCAACTGACGTGAGTGTCATTGCTTGTAAAGTTGTCATCTGATTGTGAATGTGTAGAGTCACAGAAGATCAACTCGTGGTCCTTTTCTCTGCTTTTCGTATATTGTTAATGAAGATGCATCCAGGGTGCAATTGTCAAGCTTTTCTGCTGCTTTATGTTCTACTCAGAATAAAGCTTACCAAACATTGTTTATTGTATTTAATAGTGAAATTAAGAATGTGTCCTTTTTTTTTAATTCAAAGGATTTGTATTTCTACAGTTTTGGTAAAATAAATGTTAAAGACTAAGTAATGTGGGCTTTTTTTTGTTTGTTTAGTTTGGGTTGTTTTTTTTTTTTATTTTAATACGACTTTAATCACTAATTGCTTTTCATAGCTGTTAGCCTCTTTCACAAAACTAGTTTGTGCTTCCAGAATGGAAAACTTCACCAACTTTGTCCTCTTTCCTCCTTTTTCTCCAAAGGTCACGCCTTGAGAAAATTGCATCCTTGATACCTACTATAAGCAGTTAGTCATTACTTAGGATGAAGCAGCACACTATATGGTTTGAACTGGAGAAGTAATGCTACACATAATTTTTGGAAAGTCTATTGTACGTAAACCAAACACAGTAATTTCTACCCACTGCTAGTAGATGCAGCTAGAGATAAAAGGTAGAATATCCTGAAATAGCAAGAACACAAGGAAAGTAATTCAAAAAGAAAGATCGATAAACATTTTTAGATAACCTTTAGTACAGGGCAGGGGTTAATATGAGGGAGAATCCAGGGTTTTCATCATTTTGCTTAATCTCCAGGTCTTTTCTATTGCCTACATTGTGGCACAAATCTCAGAACACATGTAACTAATTATATGAAGGACTTTCAGCTTATATATATATCTTTCTTGAAACCACACACCCTGTTACAACTATACACAAGCTGCACAGGAGAGTTGCTAAACAAAGTAAATCTTCAAAGTGCCTCAGATATTAGAATTGTCTTATTTCAACCAGTTATTTTGTCCATATGGACAGAAAGTCTCTAAATAGTCATGCTCTATTTTATCATGTAGATCTCTGCACATGTGCTTTTCTTTTACCAACAGTGTGAGTACTTCTGCTTTATAATCTGTTATCTGGATCTTCCATAACAGTACTGTAGGATGTCAAAATAGAATCTCCATGGATTTTTGCAATGCTATACTCAACTGTAATACATAGTAATGAACCATCTGTCACAGCTGAACATTTACTATCTTAATCTGAAGGAAGTAAAGACATGGTGGGTGAGATACAGCTCCATATTAAAATGTGAAAATTTGTGTGTCTACATATTTATATCTATGTGAGCTAGGTTAAAAAAAAATCACAGTCTGAGTCACATCCTCACATATCTCTTGTAAGGTATTTAGTATACATGATGTCCATCAAGGAAATGCAAAAAAAAACCCAAAAAAAACAGATTATGACTTGTCCATTTCAATGTCCTGTGAAGGATGCAACTCTGATCACTGCAATTGTATGACATAACATGGCTGGTTCTTCCGCATTTGGGTCCAGACATATCTAACATTCTCATGTGCACAAAAAAACAATATCACTGAACAGGCTTAGTTGTAAAAAAACAGGTCTTTTTACATCTGAATTCTGTGCAGGATTATTTGATGATGAAAATTATTATTTATTAGGCTTTAAATACACCTTGGAAATGAATTTACATTTTTAGTTTTTCTCTGAAACTTCTCTGAAGAAAAATCTACCAATTGCCAGATTTTAACTTATATTTTTAAAGCTGTTACTAAGACACATCGTATTGTAAGGTTTTGTAATCTGTGGTACTCATAGGAAATGAGTCTTTTAGAATTTTTTTTCTCAATTAGTTCTGTATGATATTCCTTTAAATATGTAATGGCTTTCCTGTTATAAAGATGTGATAGTAAGGAGAATGGCATTATGTTTATACCAGAAAGTACAAAAAGAGAAAATGGGGTTGGGCATACATGGCAATAAAATGAGCTACCCAGAGAAAGCAGCATACTGAAGAAGAAAGTATACCGAAATCCTTTGGGAATAACATTTAAACCCATAAGGATCATTAAGGCCCATGAAGGCTGGACAGAATTATTTGCTGTTGTTTGTGGTTGCCAAAATCTTTGGGCTACCATGGGAAACCAACAGAGTCGCTGTTGATCCATCTGCAGAATATGCTATGTGCCAGCTTGCTTTATTGGGTGGTCAGGAAGAGGTCTTCTGCAACAAAGTCACAGAAGTTTGCAAGACAAAATAGCAGGGTGGATTTTTCCCTTCGTTACATTTTTCCAGGTGTTCTTTCCACTGAGATTATTATAATTCTTGTGCTATTGTTTTGATGCTAATATCAACTGGTGCAAAGACCAAATTTATTTATTCACCACCTGGTGCAGGATCTACTGGCTTCTTTTGTTTTTTTCTCCATTACTTAGGAAGTTAAATTGCTAATCACAGATGGTTTCAGCTCATGAAAAAATGAAGAGCATTACGATTAAAATAATCACACAAGCAAGTAAGGAAACAAACACAGTACTTCTGAAAGCTGTCCCTGGGAGTTTCTTTACTAAAGGGAAGTCAAGTCTGACTAATCTGCTAGATGTCTTTAATGGTGTGACTGAATGGGTAGATGCAGGGAAGGCAGTGGATGTTATCTACCTTTACTTCAGCAAGGTTTTTCTCACTGTCTCCCATAACATCCTTGTGGGAAAGCTCAGGAAGTGTGGATTAGAAGAGCAGACAGTGAGATGGGTTGAGAACTGGCTGAACAATGGAGGTCAGAGGGTTGTGCTCAGTGGTGCATAGTCCAGCTGGTGATTTGTCACTTAGTGGTGTTCCCCAAGGTTCACTTTTGGGCCCAGTCTTATTCAACGTCTTCATCAATGACCTGGATGAAGGCATAGAGTATACCCTTGGCAAGTTTCTGATGATACTAAACTGAGAAGGGTGGCTGATACGCTGGAAAGCTTTGCTGCCATACAGAGAGATCTGGACAGACTGGAGATCTGGGCAAAGGAAAACCTGATGAAGTTCAACAAGGGAAAGTGTAGAGTCCTAGACCTGGGGAGGAACACCACCATGTACAGGTACAGGTCAAGGGTAGACCTGCTGCAAAGCAGCTCCATGGAGAGGGACCTTGGTGTCCTGGTGGACAGTAAGTTATTCATGGAACAGCCATGTGCCCTTGTGGCCAGGAAGGCCAATGGTATCCTGGGCTGCATAAAGAAGAGTGTGGCCAGCAAGTCGAGGGAAGTTCTCCTCCCCTTCTGCTCTGCACTAGTGAGACCACATCTGGAGTATTTTGTTCAGTTCTGGTCTCCCCAGTTCAAGAAGGACAGGGAAATACTAGAGAGAGTCCAATGGAGAACTGCAAAGATGATGAAGGGACTGGAACATCTCTCTGATGAAGAAAGACTGAGAGCCCTGGGGTTTCTTAGCCTAGAAAAGAGAAGGCTGAGAGGGGATCTTATTAATGTTTACAAATACCTGAAGGGTGGTTGTCAAGTAGAAGGGGCCACTCTCTTTTTAGGGGTGCCCTGTGATAGGATGAGAGGTAATGGTAACAAGGTGAAACACAGGAAGTTCCGCCTTGGTATGAAGAAAAACTTCTTCCCTGTGAGAATGACAGAGCACTGGAATGGGTTGTCCAGAAAGGTTGTGGAGTCTTCTTCTCTAGAGACTTTCAAGGCCTGCATGTATCTGTTCTTGTCTGACATGGCCATAGGTTTTCCTGTGTTGGCAGGGACGTCAGACTCCATGATCTCCAGAGGTCCCTTCCAATCCCTAACATTTTATGATTCTATGGTTCTAGACATATCTAGTAATGAATAAAACCAGTCACCTGCTCTTGTTATAGATTTGCTATTAGCTTTCAGAAGAGCAAGAACCTCCTCATAAACTTACACATACCAACATATTACAGCAGCTGCATTACTTGAAGCCTGGACAATGTATCATTCTGAACCAATAAGAGAAGGATGAAAATATTCAGTTATACAAGCTTTTGATATATGTGTTTCCTATGTTTTCCTTGTTTGAATACTGACCATAGCCGCAAGCTTTACTTAATTTCCCCCCACCAATACTAGCCTTTTCTCTTGTCCCTCCTGCCCAAATTCTTGTATAAGAATTTGACATCCATTCATCATCAGAAGCAGAATGACACACTGCTTGTGTGGAAAAAATACAAAGCACATTAAAGACAGTGGAGACATTCCCAATGGATTCAGTGGGTTTTGAATGTCAAAAGTCTTGATAAGAATTACAGGAACATATTTTTTTATTCCATATATTGAATATGAAACGCCACTGCATTGTATAAGTGCTTGTATTCTGGACATTCAGCTAATCTACTCAGCTCAGTTGGTATCATATCTAAATAATGTTCACTGAAGCGCTAGATTTGGAAAAGAATTCTGTTTACTTTACTCTAGGCACATGATGAAAACCGTAAAACATTTGTCATGACTGATTTATACATAAACTTTATTTCATGTAGGTTTAGTAGCTCAGGGCATATGTACTCACACCACAGATTTTGTCTGTACAAACTACTAGATTTTAATTTTACTACTAGGAAAATTATTAATTACCATTTCTCGATATAATATTAACAACAGACACTTCAGCAAGAACTTCAGCAAATTCAAATCTTATACTTACTGGCAAGTACACTGAATGAAAGTAAAATGCATTGAACTTAAAAATTCAATCTCTTTGATATCACTCAGCAATCATTTGATAATGTCACTGCAGATACATTGTCCGAAAAGGTAAGTGATTATTTTTATGGAAAATTACCATTAAAGCAAATTAAGATTAACAATTACACAAAATACAGATTACTGGCAACAGTCCTCAATATCTGGTCCCTGATTTTCTGGTTTCCCAGTTGTCTTTCTCTTTGCTTCATAGTTCATTTATCAGTTTAGACAAGTGGATATATGAATGGATTGTTATTAAAGAAAATAAGTTATTTTCTTTTTTTTTTTTCCCCCTCTCTTACACAGGTATCCTGAGAAGAGAATAGGGACACACCATGGATATGTAGGAACGGGGTCAGGAAGGCCAGGTCATGCCGGAAGCTGGACTTGGCAAGTGATGCAAATAATAGAAAGAAGTGCTTCCTGAAATATGTTCACCAGAAAAGGAAGATCAAAGAAAGCATACCCACATGAGAACCAAAACTAGCAAGTTGGTAACAACAGCCAAGGAGAAGACTGAAGTACTCAAGAAATTTTTTTGCCTCAGTCTTCACTGGCAACCTCTCTCTTCACACCTCCCAAGGTGATGGACTGCAAGACAGGGAATGGAGGGGCAAAATCCCCCCTCACTGTAAGAGATCAGGTTTGTGAACACATGAGGAACCTGAACATACTTAAGTCTATGGGACCTGACGAGATACATAGCAGAGTCCTGAGGGAATTGGCTGATGTAGTGGCCAAGCCATCCATCCTCCATCATATTTGAAAAGACAATAGTCGGGTAAGGTCCCTGGTCACTGGAAAAAGAGAAACATTCCATCCATTTTTAAAAAGGGTAGAGGAGGACCCTGGGAACTACTGATTTGTTAGCCTCACCTCTGTGACTTGGAAGATCATGAAACAGCTGTTTCTAGAAGCTGTTTAAGGTGTTTCTCTGTGCAGGTGACACTGCAAAATGGGCTACAATAGTGCCAGTCCCTTGAAGGTTGTATGGTTTGCAGAACAATATAAAACTCTCCCAAGGAGCTCATGATAATAGGTGTGGTAAGAACAAGCTAACACCACAAATGTGACTTTGGAATATCCTAAAAAGGGAGAATCTAGTGGGCCTCACACCTTTTTTTTTTTTTTTTGTATGACATATTTAAAGTTGTCTCTCAAGGTATGGAATACCACAGTTATTTGTGTCTTTCAACTGAAGCAAGTTTCAGCATACAGGTGAAAAGTACTGCTTACAGCTATTTAAATGGAGTAAGAAATAATAATATGTTATCTTTTTGTCCCCTCGAGGAGGTAGAAGGTTTTGTTTGTCTATTTATCTGTTTAGAGACATAATCCATTTGTCCTTTCTTTGACAATTTGGAAAACAATTTGAATATGTGAACATAATATACTTTAATGTACTTTAATGCACTGAGTTTCTGTGTTTAAGCTGCAAATGATATCATACTATGTTTTCAATTAACTTTTAACAGAAACTCCTTGCAATTGCTGTGGCTAGGATTCCCATCACAGAGGACTAGTATCTGGGATCTGTTTCTAATTTTACAAATATATGAGAAATGTAAGAGGCAAGACACTTAACATGTGATATTGTAATGGTATACTGTTTTATCTCAATCTTTAAGATAAAAAATTTTACAAAACTACTGGGCATTTCTTATTTCTTATTTTCTTTTTATTCTTATTTTTAGTTTTTTTATCTTAAAAGACCCTATGGCTCACAACAAATTCTTCTCATTTTATTGCATGCTATGAATTTCTAATCACTTTTATGTGATTATATCTACATTAATTTTTGCCTACAGCTATTAAAAAAAAATAAATCCTGTTGCTCTTTGTTGACAAGTTGTTTTCATGTATGAACTTGTTTGTTCTCAAAATTGTTTCCTTGCTCTCCACAGGAACAGAAACTATCTTTTTGTTTTGTAAGAACACCTTTGAAAAGTGATCAGCTGTCTTTTTACAATCAACTAAAGAAAAGAAAGTAGTTTGGATATTTCTATTTATTTCCCTTGATGTTTTGCATTTCCAATTCTGAATTAAATGTATGGGAAGTCTGTGGGGTTTTTAAAGAAAAGGGATTAAGAAAATAAATTATCTGGGTTTGTAAAGGTGTTTTTTAGGAGGAGAGGATGTGAGGTTTTTTGGTTTTGTTTCTTTTTTTTGAGGGTTGTTTGTTTTTTTTTTTTTCCCAAGCTGAAGTAATATAGTCTACCTTTCCTTCCAGATGTGTTAAATCCAAGGGATTTTCATCGTTCTTTATTTACCATATATGAAGAGACTGTACATTCAGAAAAGTCTATTGACCTGCAACATACTCAAGACCATTGCTGCAGTGCAGAGATGGATGAAACGGAACATCCATGCATTACAGATGTGAGGATATAACCAATGACATTCTCTGGATTTCCAAGCATTTTCAAGCATGGAGAGAACCAGGAAAGGTTAAACAAGCAAACTAACACTAACGACAAGACAAAAAAGAGAAACAAAACATGTTTCTTAAAACTGAGGTGTATTCTGCAGTCAAACTAATATTAATAAAATAAAAAATACTGGTAATGAAATACTGTTTTGGAGTTTCTGATATGTATAGAGGGTGTAGTGATAGGTTTCAAAATCATAAATATAGCATGGAACTGGGTACAAAACAGACTTAACTAAAATAAATAAATTAGCTTGACGTAAATAGTAATATACTCGTATTTGATCTCCTCCAGGCATGTTTAGTATAGCCTTTATGATATCAGATGTACAACCATGTGTGATTAATATTTTGCCCTGAATAACATTTACACAGTCTAATAACTATTAACTGCTGGTCATGGAGACTGAGGAAGTAGGACAAACCTTTGAAAGGCAGTGAATATTAAGAAAATTTACCTATCACTGTTCTTCAGAAGCTTTTAAGTGGAAAGATGCAATTACTCCTCAGTAAACAAGCTATGACATGTGGCAAGTTCAGGAACACCATGTGGGTAACAGCTGAATACTGAAAAGAATATGTGTATTCTTTTAACACCCACGGTCAATATGTGTAACTTTATGCAAGATGGAAATTACAGGAGAATCACACATTATCAGTGAAGTGAGTCATGGCTGATAGAGACAAACTAAATATATGGCAAAGCTGAACCAGAAATTGTTTAAGTATGGGGTTTTCTCCTATTATTTTTGTGGATATTAAACTAAGAAAAAAAATGTTTTTTTAATAGTTATGATTTTTATATTTCCTCTCAAATAAAAAGAAAATTATTTATTAGTTACTGCATTTCAAATATACCCTAACATTCCTTTAGTAAACCTATCAATTATATAATCACTAATTGAATTCCTCTAATATAAGGATTAAAAAGAATATTGTTATGAGAGACCATAGGACAACAAGTTATATTTGTTAACAAAGACTATGAAAGGGTTTTTTTGAATATAAGTACTTTGGTATTTTTCAGTGTGGCTAGTGTTAACATATTGTTAAGAAAAGCATATCTAAAAGTAAATGCACCATCAAATTCCTTGTAAATATCCCTCTACTGTGGCTGCGCTACTGAATTTCTGTTTCAACCTCCCAAAAGAGGAAAAAGTATGCAACTGGTTTCTCATCACTATAAAAGGGGTCATTATACTTTGTAAGTTGCTGTTAAGGTTTTCAAATGACTGCCATAATAAATGCTTCAGCTTAATGCCTCTGTCCTCCCTCCCCCTGTCACAACATTAAGACATTTCTTGTTTAAAGCTTTGTACAAAAAGTTCTCAGGTGGCAGAAATAACCCAGCATACTCGATTTCAGCTGTATGTTTTACCATTAGTTGACTTTATTTTGGTTGATTCTTCTAGATAAAAATTTATCACTTATATTCTGTTTTTATTATCAGCCATCGAAAACATCTTTCTGATTTTACACACATTTATTTACATAGGCAATTTTTTATTTAATTGCATCTGGAATTTTTCAAAAGGACAACTGAAATGAATTAAGCATATTTGAACTAATTGGAAGGGCAGAAATGTTATTTGACTGCATACCTTTAATCATAAGTGAAAGTTATACCTATCAGAGTAGAGATGCAATGGATCCTGAAGCCATAAAGTCTCAATAGTCCTCAGAAATTGTCTTACACAGAGGCCTCCTGCATTTGCCTGATAGTTTATAAACAAATATAATTTTTATTAGAAAAATACATCATGATCTACTTAGAAGTGATTTAAATGTTTCTCAAGAGAATTTAATCAGCTAATTATTTCCTTACATTTTTTTTCAAATAATTCAATAATTCTAATTTAAACCTTCTGTGTTGAAAATAAGTAATTAAATTAGCATTACTAATAAAGTACAGACAGAATGCACCTACTTTATTCAAAACTGGTTACTCTTTCTGTCTATGATCATAATACATCACTCATATCAACCCCCTCAGTTTCTTCACACACCTGTTATATTAGTGTCAGTATTACTACAGAAGAATGAGAAAATGTGTAAAGAATAATACCTGTGTATTCTATTTTTTGAGTAAAAAAAAAAAAAAATTAAAAAAGGTGTTGACATTAATTCATAGACTTTTTTAATTAGTATTAAAGCAATATGTAAAAAACACATAATACTCTAATTCTATTTAGTGCATCACAGACTGTGTTTCCTCAGGTTCAAATGTGCTTTCCATAAATAACCATGTCCCATAGAGGTTTTCTCAGTTTTGAAAGTCAATACATTTTTACCCCACTTATTCCTTTGATACCAAGTCCCAGATTAATCCAAATACCTTCCCTGATGATAAATTATGTGTATGAGAAATATTCCTTCCTATGTATCCGATTACCCAGAATCAGAACAAGAGATTACCAGTGTGCAACAATGGAACAAAATATCTGAAAGTAAGAAAACAACAAAAATGTGATTGAATATATATTTTTTAAAGTTCATTTTTTGCTTGTTCATTGTCTCTGCCTCTCACAGAATCACAGAATGGTAGGGGTTGGAAGGGCCCCCTGAAGATCATCAAGTCAACCCCCCTGCCAGATAAGGACTAGAGCACATCACGCAGAAATGAATCCAGACAGGTCTTGAAAGTCTCCAGAGAAGGAGACTCCACAACCTCTCTGGGAAGTCTGTTCCAGTGTTCTATAACCCTTACAGTAAAGAAGTTCCTCCTCATGTTGAGGTTCCTGTGTTCCAGTTTGTGACCATTGCCCCTCATCCTATCACAGGGTACAAGTGAAAAGAGGTTGTCCCTGCCTTCTTGATGCCCAGTCATGTATTTAAAGACATTAGTAAGATCCATTCTCAGTATTCTCCTCTCCAGACTAAAAAGCCCCAGGTCTCAGGCTTTCCTTGTTAAGGCAGGTGTTCCTGTCCCTTGATAAGCCTTGTATCCCCCCACTGGACTCTCTCAAGCAGATCTCTGTCACTCTTGAATTGGGGAGTCCAGATCTCGATGCAGTACTCCAGGTGAGGGAAACCTCCCTTGATCTGCTGGCCACACTCTTCTTTATGCACCACAGGATACCACTGGCCTTCTTGGTCACAGGAGCACATTGTTGTCCCATGGAGATCTTGTTGTCTGTCAGAATTCCAAGGTCCTTTTTCATGGAGCTACTCTCTAGCAGATCGCTTCCTAACCTGTACTGGTGCATTTTGCTGTTCCTTCCCAGGTGCAGAACTCTGCGCTTGCTCTTGTTGAACCTCATTAGGTTCCTCTTTTCCCAGCTCTCCAGTCTGTCCAAATCTTGCTGAATGGCCACACAGCCTTCAGGTGAATCAGCCAGTCCTCCCAATTTCTAGTCATCGGCAAACTTGCTGAGAAGGCACTCTGTCCCATCATCAAGGTCATTGATAAAGATGTTGAACTGTATCCATCTCTCTTAGTTTAAAACAGAATTTCCATCTGGGATGAAGCTCCAGCTTTTAAACAACTTAGTTATTTATCTGACTACAGATGTTCACATGTGAGACAGGTTATCTAAGGTCACACTGAATTTAATGAAAATCTAATGTACATCTATTTGTGTCAACACATAGGTGTCTAGTAACATTTGATAAGTCTTAGAGCTTAATATATAGTCTTGTAATAGAAGCAGACATAAGAAAAAAGTTATGGAACACCTATGTGATTTTGGAGTTACAGACTGATACCAGTCCTGATTTGCTGGAGTATCTCTAACAAAGTTCTGGAGGCCTAAATATGTAAAACTACACTGAAGCTTCTTTGTTAAAGAGTGGTTTTGGCTACTCTGACCATCACAAAGAAAATGTTGCTAACATAAATCAAAGGGTAACCTTTTCAAGTCCAAGATGAGAGTCTTGAATCTTGTTTACATTCTTTCATGCTTAAGAAAATCTTTCCCCATTTCTAATAATACGGTGTTGATACAATGTGATAAGGCAGATGGTCATACTTCCTACCCTTAATACTTCAGATTATTGATTTCTGTTACAGTCTGAAGGCATGCTGTTAAAATTTTATGAAAATTGAATTCGAGATTGTTAATTTATTACTAAATCTGTAATTAGCATTATTCTTTGAGAACTTTAGAAAAACTAAGTGTGATGAACAGGCTGCTGAATTCTGGAATAGTATGTTTTTTGGGTAGGAATTATATAACAGATCCTTGTTTTTATAGGATTTCTGTTGAAAAATAATAATAAAATACTGTAATACTGTCTAGTGTAATTGCTTGACACAGTTATAGAATCATAGAATCATAAAATAGATTGGGTTGGAAAAGACCTCCAAGATCATCAAGTCCAACCCCTGATCCAACACCAATTACTATATCATGGCACTAAGGGCCATGTCCAATCTCTTTTTAAAAACCTCCAGGGATGGTGAATCCACCACCTCTCTGGGCAGGCCGTTCCAATGCCTGATTACCCTCTCTGTAAAGAATTTCTTCCTAGCATCTAACCTAAACTTCCCCTGACAGAGCTTGAGCCCATGTCCCCTTGTCCTGTTGGTTGCCTGGGAGAAGAGACCAACCCCCACCTGGCTATAACTTCCCTTCAGGTAGTTGAAGAGAGTGATGAGGTCACCTCTAAGCCTTCTCTTCTCCAGACTAAACATTCCCAGCTCCCTCAGCCTCATAGGACTTGTGCTCAAGTCCCTTCACCAGCCTGGTTGCTCTTCTCTGGACCTGCTCCAGCACCTTATGCACCTTAGACACTCCAGTCTACATTATGTTTCTTGTCGTAAGATCAACAATTGCATATGTTGCCTTTAGTTAACTTTTTGGAAGACTGAAACTAAGAAATTAGTTTTCTCTCTTCTTAGCTATTTCTATTCATGCTTTCAATGGCTTCTCCTTTAAATAAGGAAGAAATTTCTTTTTAAATTGCTATGCCTTGTTGCCATTTAACCCCAGTAGGAAGCTCATCCTCACTTAGACATTTGCTTATTTCCCCACACTGGGTGAATGGAAAGAGAATTGGAAGGGTAAGTGTGAGAAACCACATAGGCTGAAATAAAGACAGTTTAACAGAAAAAGCAAAGGTGGACACACAAGCAAAGCAAAATAAGGAATTCAGTCACTACTGACCATCAGAAGACAAGTGATTAGATGTTTTCAGGAAAGCAGAGCTCCATCATGCTTGGTAACGCAAGTAACTTGGTGTGGAATATCCCTTTGGTCAGTTGGGGTCAGTTGTCCTGACTGCGTCCTCTCCCAGCTACTTATGCACCCTCAGTCTAATTGCTGGCAGGGCAGCCTGAGAAACAGAAAAGGCCTTGTTTCTATGTAATCACTGACCAGCAATAGTTAGTGTATCAGTGTGTTATCAATGTTGTTTTAGTCACAAATCTAAACCATAGCCTCATATGAGAAATGAAAACTTACTGCATCCCAGACAAAACCAGGACACCCCTAGACTTCTAATAAAATTCCAGTCCTTGTAAGAGATAAATGAACTTTCCAAATAAAATTGAATTAAATAAAAGATCCACTTCTTCCTCATTTTTTTCCAGACACTAAGACATCTTTTCCATTACCTTAAAAAAAAAAAATAAATAAAAGGAACTACTGATCTATGAAAATATATGTTTTATATGATCTTATGAGTGGAAGAGTTAAAAACTCCATTTTGAACGTAAAGGTGGTTATTTGCTTTACTTAAACTAGTATGTCCAATTTTATTATTTTATTTCAAACTGTGTTTCCTGGTTTCAACTGCAATCAGAATTCTTTTGTTTCTTTAGCCTAAACACGTTTTTGACACATTGAATCATTGCAGCTAAGCAGCTTCAAAGTCTTCAATTCAGATACTCAATCTCATTGAAACACTTACATTGAATCAGAAACTAGGACAGACAAACAATCGAGATTGTTATTCATTAGACTTGATGTCATTTGAAAACCTCTCCTGTACCCTCTCCAAGATCCTCAAAGCACATGAATTTACAGTAGTATATAATGTTTATATATCAGAGGAAACACTGCAATTCATTCTTTACATTATAGCCTGTTGTATTAGTTTCTGTACAAATATGTAAGAGGAAAATCAACCTAGCAGTGAAATTTGTCACTTGAATTGTCAATGCAGAGACTCAGTTGTAGGCATGTAATGTCAGAAGTACTTATTTTATGAATTTGTTCTTTATGGAAACGGGTGCAAGCCACTACATTCCATAGCTTCAACCCAAAAGAAATTTAATAGCTGCCCAAATCTTTCAGGTGAATAAAGAAACTAACTTGGCAACATGAGCTAGCAGGGTGTTTTTTAATACCCATTAGGTTCAATGCTTTGAGTTCACTTTATAGAGGATTGGGAAAGGTATCACAGAATAGTAACATTCACAAGCAACAAAGATGGACTATATTAAAATGAATAACCTAACGTGTTGGGTTCCCCCCGCCCCCCCAAGAAAATGTTTAAGTATCAATATTTGGTTTGACAGTGATAACTCTGAAATAAGAAGTTCTTTGTAAGACAGAAATGTGACAGGAAAATACTTAAATTACTATTAAATTTTTACTTTTCGTTTAATGTACTGTAAATAGGAATGAACAAAAGTATTTCATCAAATACTTAAGACACAATTAAGTAATGCTGTAATGTTTTGGATAATATGAAAATAGAAATTGAAGTATACTCTAATACACTGAGTTTATGTGTAGCTAGCATGTAACTCAGGCATGATTAATGTTTTCAGATATTTACTTGGAGTATTGTGGAGGTATGATATGCAAGCTACAGAAACCATTAATCAGGCTATTTGGTTCTGAACACATATTAGCTCATTAATTTTCCTGCAAATAAAATGTGCTTCCACTGAGTCAAAATTTTTCCTCAGCATTGTGTGAGTCAAAAGGTTGATATTCCAACTTCACTTACATTGCGTTCTGTGAAGGTTCAATCTGCAAGCTATTAAGCTGAGATGTATCAATCAGAGTTAAAATCCAAGTCCTCGCTGGGTGCATTTGATTGCAATCAGGAATCATCTGATCATCTAACTGAGTGTGCTGGAAATAATATATACCCTGAATTTCATGGTATCTCATTTAAAGGATCTATAATTCTGTCCTCCTTCACTCTGAGGGTTCTGGTTTGCAGTCTGGTTGTTTTCTTACTTATGCAGTAATCCCTACACGAAGCAAAAATACATTATGTCTATAAATACGTCTGTGTATCATACATAAATGTCACAATACACACAAGCACACCATTCTATAAATAGCACATATTAACATATACAATATTATACACAAACAATATTTAAGGATTATTTTAATAAGAATGGAATTAAAAAATCAGTTAATCTAGAAATAATATACATTTCTGTTTTTAAGACAATCCATGGCTAACTAGAACTTACATACTCTGTGCTTTAATCAATTCTTCCTCCTTGTTTCTAAGATTCTGATTTAGAAACTTTTAATAAAGAATAAAATGTATTTCAGACATGTTTTAACATAAGTTTGCACAAGTCCTAATAATTTGTATTATTTTGAAGACATAGAAATAACAATACAACAATATTTAAGTAAAATGTATTTTTGGTATACATACATCATTTGATGATAATTTTACTCCCAGTTTTGTCTTCCTGACTTTGATGTGCAGATTTCTGTTATTTTAAACACTTGTTATATAAAAAGGATATTTTTACATCCCAGCTGTCCCTCTCATCTGTAATGATGCTGTCCTAATCTGAAAAAGATTTCTATGTGCTTATCATTAGGGAAATGAATTCTTATAATAAGATACTGTATTAATATCTTCTTTTTAAAAAAGGTGGCAAAAATACTGTTAAATGGATATTTTTACTCATGTATTATTAAGCAATAATAGCAGCTATTCAGAGATGCCACCACTTTTTATTTCTGCAACAAATGCATTTCAGAAAGAAAAGAAAACTCATAACTCTTTATAAGGACTGTGAAAACTCTGCAAGTACTCTCAGTAAAAACAGAGATAGTACTTGTTTACAAGATGTATTATTTTTAGGTCAGTTAAGATAAAGCTTTAGTTTCTTTTAGGTATCAGATGTGTTACAGAGTGCTATTAATATAGTAAAATATTAAAACAATGAAAAGGGGGGGTATAAACCAACTTTGGGATTATCATCCAGTTTCCATATTTATTTTTTTTTTCAAACAAACCACATTCTACTCCTTTTTACAAGAAATTCTCTAAATTTCTTCCAAAAGATGGACTTTCACTATGCAAATAATATATTGTACAATTGATCTTTTGATCCAGGTGGCTTTTGAAAGTCCCTAGAGTAGGAGAAACCACAACCTCTCTAGGCAGCCTATTCTAGTGCTCCATCACCCTCACAATAAATAAGTTTTTCCTCATGGTGAGATGAAACTTCCTGTGTTCAATTTTGTGCCCATTGCCCCTCACCCTGTCACTGGCCACCACTGAAAAGAGACTGGTCCCTTCTACTTGACACCCACTCTTCAGATACTTGTAAACATTTGATAAGATCCCCTCTCAGTCTTCTCTTCTCCAGAATAAACAGCCCCAGGTCTCTCAGCCTTTCCTCATAAGAGAGATGTTCCAGTAATATTCCCCCCACCAGGTGTAGGACTCTACACTTATACTTGTTGAAATTAAAAATCTTTCTTGGATTAATTTTATTCCATAAAAATGCCTGCTTATCCTCACTATGTGCAAAGAAAATATAGGATAACTAACTCAGAAGTAGAAATCCAAATTACAGATTTTTTCATTTGTTCAGATGACTCTTATTGATTGGCTGTCTGGTGACAGACCTAGGATTTTATGCACCTTAGTCCATGAAATGAAGTCACTGGATTCTTGACAGGTGACTGGTAGTATACCATCATGTAGGTTGGCATCAGACTTCTGTCAATTGGAAAACACTACAGAAGTCCATTATGACTTCTGAATTAAAGTATATAAGTAATAACATTCCCCGGATTAGCCATTAAAACAGTCTAGGCCTAACCAAATTACATTTCTTTATTTTCTTCCCTATTTTTGTGATAGCACTGATACAGCATAGTATTTCATTTTGTCTGCCTAATACCGCAATAACTCTTGCTTGAACTGTAGTTTTTCACTTAGCTATGGCATCATGCTTACTTGAAACCATATTTTTGGTCTTCTTTATTATCAAATTGATTTTGTTGATAAGGATTTGTTGGTTATTTAGTAATAATAGTTCTCATATCGTTTTTCCTTTCCTATTTAGATATAAAAAAATAAAAATAAAAAAAATAATAATAAAAAAGAAATACTACTGATTTCAAAGGATAATCTATGAATCATGGCCAGAAAGGCATCTATTTACTTCCTTATTATTATAAAGTGACTGGACATGACAACTTCATCTACAGATATCCAAATTTAAGGCAGGCAGATTTCACCTTACTAAGCCTCTATAAAATGATGATAATATTATATTAGCAAAAAAATCATCACAGAATCATAGAATGATTTGAGTTGGAAGGGACTTTTAAAGATCATCTAGTTCAACCTCCTTGCCATGAGTAGGAACATCTGTCACTAATCAGGTTGTTGAACATGCCATCCAACCTGACCTTGAACACTTCCAAATATGGGTCATGCACAACTTCTTGGGAAGCCAATTACAGTGTCTCATCACCCTCTTTGTAAAAAATATATTCATTATATCTAATTTAAATATACCCTCTTTCAGTTTAAAATTATTGTCTCTTTTCCTGTCATTGCAGGCCATGGTTAAAAAAAATCTCCATCTTTCTTATAAGCCCTCTTAGGTATTGAAAACCTGCAGTAACGTCTTCACAGAGCCTTCTCTTCTCCATGCTGAACAGCCCCAACTTTTTCACTCTTTCCTCTTAGGATAGATGTTTCACCCCTCTGATCATTTTTGTGACCCTTCTCTGGACCTACTCTAAAAGATCCCTGTCTTTTCTGCACTGAAGACTCAAACACCAACTGGGTGCAGTACTCCAGGCTGGGTGTCACCAGAGTGGAATAGAGGGGCGGAATCACCTTCCTCAATGTGCTGGCCATACTTCTTTTTATGCAGATAAGAAATGACATTCAAAAATGAAATGTAATTAACTTTAAATACACACAGTGTTATAAAAATAAGGATCTTTAATAATTCAGAGGGAAAAATATATGAGTAGTAACCAAATTCAAAATATGGATTATGATTCATCTTTGACATACAGAAATTCCACTATGTGAAACTGAATTAAAGGAGACTAGATTGTAAAGTTATTAGATCCTTACTTAAGAAAATGAGACAAATAAAAAGCNGACTCTACACTTATACTTGTTGAAATTAAAAATCTTTCTTGGATTAATTTTATTCCATAAAAATGCCTGCTTATCCTCACTATGTGCAAAGAAAATATAGGATAACTAACTCAGAAGTAGAAATCCAAATTACAGATTTTTTCATTTGTTCAGATGACTCTTATTGATTGGCTGTCTGGTGACAGACCTAGGATTTTATGCACCTTAGTCCATGAAATGAAGTCACTGGATTCTTGACAGGTGACTGGTAGTATACCATCATGTAGGTTGGCATCAGACTTCTGTCAATTGGAAAACACTACAGAAGTCCATTATGACTTCTGAATTAAAGTATATAAGTAATAACATTCCCCGGATTAGCCATTAAAACAGTCTAGGCCTAACCAAATTACATTTCTTTATTTTCTTCCCTATTTTTGTGATAGCACTGATACAGCATAGTATTTCATTTTGTCTGCCTAATACCGCAATAACTCTTGCTTGAACTGTAGTTTTTCACTTAGCTATGGCATCATGCTTACTTGAAACCATATTTTTGGTCTTCTTTATTATCAAATTGATTTTGTTGATAAGGATTTGTTGGTTATTTAGTAATAATAGTTCTCATATCGTTTTTCCTTTCCTATTTAGATATAAAAAAATAAAAATAAAAAAAATAATAATAAAAAAGAAATACTACTGATTTCAAAGGATAATCTATGAATCATGGCCAGAAAGGCATCTATTTACTTCCTTATTATTATAAAGTGACTGGACATGACAACTTCATCTACAGATATCCAAATTTAAGGCAGGCAGATTTCACCTTACTAAGCCTCTATAAAATGATGATAATATTATATTAGCAAAAAAATCATCACAGAATCATAGAATGATTTGAGTTGGAAGGGACTTTTAAAGATCATCTAGTTCAACCTCCTTGCCATGAGTAGGAACATCTTTCACTAATCAGGTTGTTGAACATGCCATC
>VWZY01011879.1:155096-182118 GCA_013399075.1 Chloroceryle aenea | reverse complement strand
TTTGTATATATTTGTACGTATTCTATTTTCTTATTATTAATCATTAAAGCTGTTCTAGTTTCCTTTTCTAATCACTAAGTCTCTCTCCCTTATTCCTTTTCTCTTCCCTTTTGGGGAGGGAGTGGGGTTAACAGAGAGCATCTGTTGGGTCTTAGGGGCTGCCCTGACCCTAAACCACGACATTTCCCTTTCCATTTAGAGTTTTATTGGGATCTACTCTTCATTAACCATTCCTGTCATAAGTGATAATGCACTAAAAACCATGACTTTATGATCACATGCTGAATTTAACTTCATCCTGCAGGCATGTTTCTTTCTCTCTCCTTCAGTCCTCCTTTCTCCTCTTTCCTCCTCTTCTGTCATTAACAATAATTGATTTTTTTTTAATGCACTCCTAAGAAAATTCTAAGCTTCTGTAATTTCTGTTTCATAGCCACTAAAAATCTCTAAATCTATCCTAGTATTTGGGTCAGTTAAAAAAAGATGAAAAATGTCAGTCTCTAAGAAAACATTCAGTACATCATTAGATATTTCAAGCACTGCATCAAAATAATGCAGTCTCACCTTGCCTGCAACCCAATAAAAATGTAAATTGTATGCAAATATTAAGCTCCAACATCTGTAACATGTTATGTACAATTGTATGCTCTTTGGGAGCATACAATCCAGTCTGCATTGTCTAGATTTAATGCAATAGATTGATGCCTAAAATAAGAATATTTGTGGTGGAGTTTATTAGTCAGACATAAATTAACTGTAGCACTTTCCTGCAAAGTCCATGTATTTCTGCTTTCAAACAACTTATCACAGCAGAAGTATACATTTATAGGAGAGGAAAAAATGTATGTAATAAATTAAATTCTTTGACAACATGAATGATCTAAGCATTCTTTGCAGAGTAATTTCAAAAATACATGTACGTCAAGAACATTTGTCCCTTTGACATTTGAATTTACATTCTATATGCAGGGCAATCCTTCATTCTTTACAATTTCAGCCACAAGAATTGTAAAGTAAATTTCCTTGTATACTAAGGTGGATTATAATGCCTCCCAGTCAGTTATTTTTGGATTCATACAATGGAAATTTGTCAGAAGACTGAAACCTACTTAACACAAGGCATATATGAATTATTTAAATAAGATGACTTAACACCTGACAAAACCAATGATCTGGCTGCTAAGGATTAAATAAGAAAAAGTTTTCTGGACATGTGGGAGACAAGAACTTAAAAGTTCCAGTATGCCCACATGTTGGCTTTAGAAGCGTTTTTTGTTGGTTTTGTTTTTCATATGTCTTCTGATATGTTACCTGTATTCTAAGCACAACCTGAGTTTGAACTGATCAAGTTTCCTGAAGAGAAGGCAGCAAATTCCTTTAAACATTCATTATTACCTACACAAAGGAACCTTTCATTCAATCATAGCAGCAGTAAAACTGCAAGAGCAAAGTTTTGTTTCAGTCTTTATATATTAATTTGCTTACATATAAAATCTTCACATCCTGTATGCAAAATTGTTTGAAGGTACATTCATTATACTTTTAATTACTTGTGCAATTGATATACTCAACCAAATTTGACACAGAATCACATAATTGTCATATTTGGAAGGGACCTTAAAGATCATCTAGTTCCAACCCCCCTGCCATGGACAAGGGCACCTCCCACTAGATCAGGTTGCTTATTGCCCCATCCAGCTTGGCCTTAAAAACTTCCAGGGATGGGACTTCTACCACCTCTCTGGGCAACCTGTTCAAGTGTCTCACCACCCTCATGGTAAATATATTCTTCCTAAAAATAATGCTGTGAAGATGAAGCAGGAAACAACAGTTTTAAAAATAGTTTAACCCTCAAGAACTCTATGAAAGTTCCGCTAGAGCTGAAGGAAAAGTTTTATACTTCATATGATGACAAATTTATTATTTAATAGAATAATCCTCCAGTACGACTGTTACATATTCAGTGTTGTTTCCTTTGTAAATCTTCATCTCTTCTGGAGACTGTCCAAAAGAAGGACTGAAGAGATAGTGGTCTTATGCAGACATATAAGCTGGTTTTATTTTCCTTCCTTCTTCCTTACTGTTGTCTTTTGGACAGTTAGTATCACAGCAGTAGTATTTTAGTGGAATCAGATGTTTCTTATTAAGTCATCAGAGATTCGGAGTGTTTCCTTTATATGCCGCTTGCCAGCACTGGATTGTTTATTGTGAAACATGAAGGATGTTGCTCCCCTACCATTCTGACATGGCCCCTATCACTGAACACTACCTAATAAAACCTCAGTAATGCTCTGTGTGTGTACAAACAGACTGACTATTTCATGTTAGGGTGACGCATTTTACATCACTGAAAAAAGTTTCTCTCACATTTCTTTCCTCACCCTTTCCCTCCCCTAAAGGGGTCAGCACTTTTTAAATAGGTCAAACACTAAAAACATCATGAATCCTTGAATATGAGTCAGACTTCTCTGGCTTAGAGCATTCATTTTAATCTCATCCTTAAGAACATACTCTGCAGTTTTGATGTACACCTACATTTATCCTATTTCTTCTTGTCATGGTTGCAACAGAACTTCCCTATTGATCTTTGCTGACAAAATAATATTTTTTATTTTTAGGAATGCCCACATTAACTGTAGTGGGTTGACTTTGGCTGGTTGTCCAGTGCCTGCTAAGCTGCTCTGTCATAGTCCTTCCTCTTCACAACACGGGAAGAAAATATGATGAAAAAGCTCTTGGATCGAAATAAGGACAGGGATATCACTTACCAATTGCCATCACCAACAAAACAGACTTGAACTGGGGGAAATTAGCTTAATTTATTGCCAAGTAATGATAGAGTAGGATAATGAAAAATAAAACAAAACTAAAACCACCTTCCTTCCACCCCTCCTTCGCTGGCTCAACTCCACTCATAACTTTTCTACTTTCTCCCCACCTTGAGTGGTGCTTGAAGACAGTGAATGGGGATTGCAGTCAGTTCATAATGCTTTGTCTCTGTCTTTTCTTCCTCTTCACTCTCTTCTGTTCCATTGGGATGTCCCTACCATAGGATACAGTCTTTCATGAACTTCAGCAATATGGGTGTCCCATGGACCACATTTCTTTCCAGAAAACCTACTCCAGCATGGGGTCTCCATGGTCTGCAGCTTGCTTCAGGGCATATCCACCTGCTGTGGCACAGGGTTCTCCATAGGCTGCAGTGTGGATATCTGCTTCACTGCGATCCTCCATGGGTTTCAGGGTCAGCATGCTTCACCTATGATCTTCTCCGTAGGCTGCAGGTGAATCTAGTGCCTGGAACAACTTTTTCCCTACCTTCTTCATTGACCTTGGTTTCTGCAGGGATGTTTCTCACACATTTTCTCACTCCTCTCTCACACAGCTCTTACACAGTGGGTTTTACCCTTTCTTAAATATGTTATCACAGAATCTCCAGCAGTGTTGCTGATTGGTTCACCTTTGACCCCAGTAGAGGGTCTATCTTGGAAATGGCTCTATTGGATACAGGGGCAGCTCCTGGTGTGTTCTCAAAGAAGCCACCCCTAAAATCTTGCCACGTAAATCCAATACAGTAAGAAATTATAATTTGTTTCCTTATTTACTATTTACTGGATGCTAGTTAAAAGGACGTGACTGGGTGGCAGAGGGAAGGTTGCACACTTCCCAAGTGCTAGTTGGTGTACTCTGGAGCAAGCAGCAAATCTGCAACATTAATGGTAACTGGAAAGAACAGTCCATAAAAAGGTATACTGTCAATCCTCAAAGATAATGAAAAGAGGTTTTCTGCTTTTGGATGTTTTGGTCCTCCACACCTCATTCTACCTTGTTAAACCCCAATGCCCCCCATTTCTTCTGCTGAGGCATAGATTAATCTGCTAATGACTATGATTAACACACATAATGAAAAAGTAGAAGATCCATGACTTCTGACCATAGCCAGTGTAACTCTATTGGCAGAGATAGATGAAAAAAAAAAAAAAGAAAAGAGGAAATTAGCTTAATTTATTACTGATCAAATTAGAGTAGAATAATGATAAATAAAAAATAAATCTTAAAACACCTTCCCTCGCCCCTCCCTTCTTCCCAGACTTAACTTTACTCCCAAATTCTCTACCTCCTACACCTCCCAGCAGTACAGGTGGATGGGGAATGGGGGTTGTGGTCAGTTCATCACATGTTATCCCTGCTGCTCCTT
This sequence comes from Chloroceryle aenea, assembly GCA_013399075.1. Taxonomy (NCBI): domain Eukaryota; kingdom Metazoa; phylum Chordata; class Aves; order Coraciiformes; family Cerylidae; genus Chloroceryle; species Chloroceryle aenea. The sequence continues at coordinate 177,920 of VWZY01011879.1, read as the reverse complement.
CCTCCTCAGAGGGAGGACTTGTCACAGTCTACCCCTGCTCAAGCATGGGGTCCCTCTCAGAGGAGACAGTCCTCTGTGAACTTCTTCAGTGTGGATTTCTCTTCCAGGTTGCAGTTCTTCATGAACAGCTCCAGCATGTGTCCTTTCCACAGGGTACGTTCTTTCAGGAAAAGACTGCTCCAGTGTGGGTCCCCCATGGGTTCATAAGTCCTTGAGAAAACTTGTTCCAGCATGGGATTCTCTGTCTCCAGAGGACCACACACCCTTCCAGGAACCTGCTCCAGCACAGACTTCCCACGGTGTCACAGCCTTCTTCAGTCATCCACCTACTCTGGTGTGGGGTCCTCCACAGACTGCAGATGGCTATATCTGTTAATATCTATGGGCTGCTGGGACATAACCTACCTCACTGGTCTTCATCATGGTCTGCATGGGAGTCTCTGCTCTGGTGCCTGAGCACCTCCCTCCCCCACCTTCTTCACTGATCTTGGTATCTGCAGAGTTGTTTCTCTCACATCCTCTTGTTCCTCTCTCTCAGCTGCAATTGTGCAGGGCTTTTTTTTAACTCTTCGTAAATATGTCATCACAGAGATGCTTCCTCCACTGCTGACTGGCTTAGTCCTGTCCAGCAGCAGGTGAATCTTCGAGCTGACTGGAATTGGTTCTATTGGACGTGGGGGAAGCTTCTAGTAGCTTCTTATAGCGCTCCTGCTACCAAAACCTTGCTACACAAACTCCATACAAGGCTACAGAAACAATGAGTAGAAATGTCAGAATAATTATTTTCCATCAAAAACATCTATGATAGTTAGGTTGAATGGCCATCTGGAGAAAGTTACTTTTCCTTTGAATATATAAAGACAAAAAAAAAAAAAAAAAAAGTTTCTTTTTTGGTTTTCTACACTTAATCAAAAAAAAAAAAAGTTTCATTTTTGGATTCCTAAACTTAAGTAAGAAGAAAGTCAATGTTAATGTTTAAAACTTTTATGTAACTCACTATAACTGGAAACCAAGATGTAGAAATCAGATAAATCAGATTTGGCAAACTGCATGAAATTTCTTACCCAGATAAAAAGAAGGGGAATCCCTTTGCTCTACTAGCAAGTTGATTTTTGTTTTTAACACTAGAAAATACTCATGTGTGTGACTTCAAAAGCTACTTCTTATTTTCTCTGAAAGCAAATTGTCAAAGTAGCATTCAGAAATATATCAGCAATAGTAGATTATCCAAATACTACACAGTGTAAGCAGCTATTTGAACATTTACAGATTAAAATGTTGTTCTTTACAAACATATTTGATACATACAGAGGGCCTGTTGACTGATTATTTTGTATCACATCTGTTTGAAAGGCATCATGCCCATTCACTAGCTCATCAAACTCTTGCCCAAGGGCAAAGATGCCAACCAAGAAAGCACTAGTTAAAAAAAAAAGGCCAGCCAAGAAGATACAGTAGACTGAAATAACAGACTTGGAGATAAGGAAAATAGGAAGCTCTACAAGATACTTCAAATATGGGTAATATTAAACGTGAAACTCAGAGTGGGAGAGATTGTTTTCTGAGACAATTTGAGTTGCTGAAATACTATCTAAATAAGAAGCAATATGTTTTGTTAATTGTATGACAGTAGGGACAAATATGTGTTCAAATCAATATAGAAATAAGTATTACCTCTGTTAACAAATGATACTGAAAACAAAATACTGATGCTATTAGTAAGATGAAGAAGCAAGCAGATGGTGATGCATGCATTTATAGTACTTCACTCAGCCAGCATTTGAAGCACTTTAATTAGTTCAGCTGTCCAACCCTCTTTCTCCCCCATGTCATCCTTCATGTATTATGTCAATAGACAAGGAAATATTAGAATTATTATTCTTATGGTACAGATGAAAAAAGTGGGACAAAATGATATAGAAGTCATAAAACAAGACAGTAGAAATGCCTTGGATAATACACCATTTTATTTCCAGTCATGAGATGTCACTTCAAAGAAAAAAAAGTTAAAAAAAAAAGACAGAGAGCTTAAAGCTACAGTGTATAAAGAAAAGCAGATTGATCTGGATAACTAGAGATTTAACAAAGAATAAAATTATGCTTGTAAACACAATAATGAGTTGTACTTACTCTTTATTTTAAGTTAGATTAATAAATAACACAGATACTTAGATACTATTCTTGAAGCTATTTGGAATAGTTACTGTAAGGGACACTGGACCAGAACATTTTCAATATCTAAAATATAGTGGTTCAGATTTAACTAGACTGAGAAGTAATGGACATTGCTTCTCAGTATGTCAACATACTGGACATGATCTAGATCCAAACAATGAGGTGAGTTTCTGTCTCCTGTGTAAGTCCCAGACAAAACCCCAGATGCCCTGTTCTTTAGCAACCCTATAATTTGCTTCAACTCAGTTAAAATCTTCCTAGTGGACTGTATGGTTTGTTGTTTTGTTTTGTTTTGTTTTGTTTTTAAGGGGGTTTGTTGTCTCAGTGGTTTTGTCTTGTTTTGTTTTGGTTTGGTTTTCCTTTGGACACCCATCTGCAATCCTGACATATCCAGGAGACTGGAAAAATAGAGGAATGTCAACATAAAATTTTCTATTATCCATGTTTGGGCAAAGAGCCACTCAATAAAATTTTTTAGAAAAATGTATTATAGTCAAGCTACAGCCAACTCAGACATAATCTGTTTCCAGTCTTTGCCTTCAGCTCACACTAACATACTGCTATTTCCTCTTCAGAATGGCAGTATATGTAACATTAAGCATTTCAGAAGAAACAGCAACAAACTGTAATTACGCCTGGTGAATGTTAATACTAACAATGTATGATTCAGTATTACAAGAAAAAAGTCTTTTGAGATCACCAAAAACTTAAAAGTTTTCAAGCTGTTAAAAAAGCTGGGGGTCTTGGTGGCATATTTTAACTCCTTTAAAATCCCCTGGGATTTTAAACCCTGGGACACCCTGGGAGTCTCACATAGCTTTGTTCAGTCACACACCATAGAACACAGCATGTAATGGGAAAAAACCCCAATCAAATCATGTACACAGGTACATACACACTTGTTGATAGTAATATCCATCACAATAGCCTTGTTTATCTGAATAGTGTTTACTTCTATTCAGTTTTACTAATTTCAGTAATATCATTTCCACAAATGAAAGTTGTACTGAACACAGCATGCAGTGTTCAACCAAAATTTTCTGTAAAGAAATGCAAGTGCTTTCAAAAAAAATCCCAAACCTCCAACAACTCTAAATCATCAAGAGTATTCTAATTAGTAGCACAATCTCTGCAGGACATTAAAATTTTTGATTCTTATGGGATTTTTTAATTTTGCTACTAAATTAAGTCTATAAAAAGAAAAAAAAAATTACTTTGCATCAGACTCTGATAATCTGTGAAAGAAAGAAGGACAGTTTCTCCAAAGGAAATAGTGAAGCAACAGATATGAAATTTACTGTCCTATGATTATAATGGAGGTGTGGGTGGGTATCAGGACTGCCTGTGTACACTTCCAGTGCTCTTAATTCAATAATTCCTTGGATGGTCCAGGATCTCCTCAGCTAATAAACTGCATAGATGATCTAATGGACTTGTTTGATACAGTGAACAGATGTGAGACAAGGTGACTGACTGAAGTCCAAAACTCCACAATAAAATTTTAACTGATTAGTGTAGGAACTAATCCAGTATGAATTTCAGGCTGTCCTGTGGATTGCCTCAGACAGCTCCTGTTGTGCCTAGACCAATCTGAATGTTTCAGTCCTTTGATCAACACCCTGGATAAAATCCCCATGAGCTTTTTCTTCTCCAGGCTAAACACTCCCAGATCTTTCAGCCTTTCTTCATATGGGAGATGCTCCAGTCTCTTCATCATCATTGTGGACTTTCACTGGTCTATCCCACATATGTCTGTCTCCATGTACTGGGGAGTACAGAACTGGACACAGTACTCCAGGCTGTGGGCTCTCCAGTGCTGAGTAGAGGGGAAGGATCACCTCCCTCAGCCTGTTGGCAGCACTCCTCCTAACACAGCCCCCCTTTGCAGAAAAGTGGCTTAGTTGCAACTTGATGTCCACCAGCACCCCTAGGTCTTTTACAACAAAGTTGATTTACACATGAGTGATCCCCAGAATGCTTTGATATTTTTAAAGTGAGTCATTTTAGATTTTTATGCAATTAACAAAAAATTAAATATATCCAGAGTCAAGACTGCACTTTCTGTTGAATTTTATGAGGCTCCTCTCAGCCCATTTATCCAGCCTGCATTAAACATTACAGTATTTTGAATCTTTTCCACTTAAGAAACATATGAAAAAATTCAGATTTGCTTCAGGTAGCGAAGAATCAGTTAAAATTCTGAACATCTTCTCTGGACTGTTTAACACATCCCTAATGAGAAATGCTTGTAATCTGCAAGGTAAATTTGCATAACAAACTATTTCAAGTAGTTCTGTTTAATCTGTGTTAATTACTCATTTTTTTCCCAACATTGTTTTAAAACTCCTATCCTCATATTAGTTTGTCACCCTTTATATACTCAAAATCAGGATGCTTATTTATTTTCCCCTTTATGAAGCATTCTTTGAAGCACATATCTTACTATAAAAAGAACAATCTCTTTGTATTCCTTGGAATTTTAAAACAGATTTCTGTGTCAGACTGACTGTGTGACTGTGTGACTCTGTGACTGACACTGACTGTGTCAGTACTAGTTTTACAATTATTATATAGAATTCTACATAAAGATGAGCTTAATATATAAAAAGGAGCTGCGTTTTTTTTTTATATATAGAAAGTCAGAAACAAAACCAAACCAGTTTTGTATTTTTAAGTCATTGAAAATACAACTTTGTTTTATTTTTTTTCTGATTTTTTTCATGTATGTAAGGCACAGAATATGAAGCAGCTATGGTCAATTTTTAAAAATAATCATGACATAATTAAACAGACATCTAGGACGAAATAGAGAGTAGACTAGTTAGGTATTGCTAAATCCGGTAGCTGGGAAGAGGCAAGGCTTTTTCATCTTCTTGTTACTAATTCCCACCAGTAGAGAGGCTGAGCATATGTTCTTGATGGGCACACACAAACACATCTGTAGAATACTTAGCTACTTATAAGTACAGACAGACACACAGATTAACACAGTCAGGAAACACAGCACTCATGTGAACACAAATAGCACCAACAGCTTTGTTCCATTCCCTTTTATGGCAGTTCAGGATAAAGGTCTGTTAGTGGATCCCTTTGGTAAGTGACATTCCATCTTTCCCTCTATCCTCTTTCTTCCCAGTTGCTGGCATCTTGGCATGTTAGTCACCAAGGTCTGCAGCCACATACCAGTTCCTCAGAAAAGGTCAACTTGCATGTGTACACACAGGATCCCTCCAGTGACTCCCCTTAATTAAACACTTTGCCTACCTAGTATCAGGCCTTTGGATCTCGTCTCCAGATGCATCATGCATGCACACATACATGCAAATGGGTTCCTCAACTGACCAACAGTCTCTCCAGTAGTTGACTTGGAGCTCCTGTCACCTCCAGTAGCCGACTTGTAGACTATCTAATCTCTCCATCTTCTGGTCTTCACAAACTTGTGGCTCCCAAGACAACTTGCTGTCTAGTCTGGCTTGGTATTTCCTAGTGATCATGCACCAATGTATATACCCTCACTTTCTCTATCTGTTGGTATCAGAGACATCTCACCCATGATCCCAGTCCGTCTGCTGGGATCTGCATCTCCATCATAGAATGGCAGGGGTTGGAAAGGATTTCTTGAGATCATTGAGTCCAACCCCCCTGCCAGTGCAGGATCACCCAGGGCAGGCCACACAGAAACAGATTCAGGTGGATTTTGAAAGTCTGTAGAGAAGGAGACTCTACAACCTCTCTGGGAAGCCTGTTTCAATGCACTTTCACTCTCATAGGGAGGAATTTTTTCCTCATATTGAGGAGGAACTTCTTGTGTTCCAGTTTATGCTCATTGCCCCTCACCCTATCACTGGGCACCACTGAAAAGCGACTGTCTCCTACTTGACAACCACCCTTCAGTTATTTGTAAACATTAATAAGATTTCCTCTCAGTCTTCTCCAGACTAAACAACCTCAGGTCTCTCAGCCTTTCCTCATAAAAGAGATGCTCCAGTCCCTTAATCATCCTTGTACCTCTCTGTTGGACTCTCTCTAGCATTTCCCCATCTCTCTTGAACTGGGGAGATCAGAAGCAGGCACAGGACTCCAGATGTGGTTTCACTAGGGCAGAGTAGAGGGGAAGAAGAACCTCCCTCGATCTGCTTGACACACTGTTCTTTATGCACGCTATTTATGCATACTGTTCTTGTCCACAAGGCCACATTGCTGTTCCATGGATAACTTACTGTCTGCCAGAACACCAAGGTCCCTCTCTTTTGGAGCTGCTTTCCAGCAGATCAACCCCTAACCTGTGCTGGTGCATGAAGTTATTGCTCCCCAAGTGTAGGACTGTTGATTCTGTCCTTAGCATTGAAACGAATTGTTTAATGGATATCAGCAACACTATAACATAGCATGGAAGCTATTTTGAAACATGCTTACATATCTTTATTCCAATCATCGACAATTTTCTACCTATGTCTAAAGATGGGAAAACAGAAGTTAGAAAAGATTAAAAGCATGATTTGCAAACACTGCCTTGGATATTATTTCATTTGGGGATATAAGAAAATGCAGATATAAGTGATAATGCGATACCTAACTACGTACATGTTTAAAGAAAATGCAAATAAGTAAGCCCTCATAATTAATTTACTGTAAGACAAAGAAGCATATCCTTTATAATGTAACTGAAATAAATTTCTGTATAATTTCTTTGTGAATTAAAAGTAAATAGAACTAAACTGCACACTACAAACATTGTCCAAGTGACCACTGAACAGTATAAAACACTGAGAAAAGAGAAAATTGAGACAGAGAAAGGGAATAGTATCCATAAACCTGCTGTAGACTTGGAGAATATTCTTTGAGTAGTTTATTGAAGTATAAGACTTGATTATATTACAGTATTATGAATCTGTACAGTCATCTGTCTTTTTCAAAGGAATTGTGAATGTAGATTGAGATTGAAACGAAAATATCTACAATAATTTCATACGCTTCTAGTCCTGAATTTTTTTTCTGACACTTTTCCTTGTTATGTGGACAACTGAACAGCAATAATGATAAACTCCAAATTAGTGCCAGATTCTGCCAAGCCCCCTAATAAAAATATTTTTTCATTCATTGCAGTGAGAGGTGCATTCAGACTTTACAACCTGTGTTTCCACGGTAACATATCTTCTGGGAATCTCCAGTACTCCCTTTTTGAACAAATCCTATTTCTCATGTTAATTTCTGGAGAAAAAGTATGTAGGACTGCTTGTGAGAAACTGTTTAAAGGTGAAGTCTCCACATGGTTCTTCAGAGTTAAGATAACCTTCTAGAATGCTATGGAAGATGTTCCCCCATACATTCGGTTCTATGCTCAAAATAAAGAAAAATAGGGCTTTGAAGCATATTATGGAAATATCTATCTTAAATCTCCTGAGCTATTAAGATGCTCCTGGGAACAACTGCAACCCTCTTTATACAGTTCCATGAAATACCTTCTAGGACACTGCATTTTCCATCTTTTCTCCATTAAAAGGCTTTTGAAAGGAGATGGCTATAGTTTTATCTTCATAGCATTCATTAAGTATAGCTAAGAAAAATATAAACCAGAATTGTCATTATTTTTCTCTGATTACTATGGACACTTCATAGAAAAAAGCCAAAACAATACAAAACAAAACAAACACAAAATAAACAAACAAACAAAAAAAAACCCACACAGAAACCCCACACATTATTAGAAGAGATCATTAATTTGAAGCTATTTATTTAATGCATCTGTGGGCAGATCTGTGGTCTGCAAAATTATATTTACAAAGAAAAAGATTAAATTCTATCCTGTAAGGCATGCAAATCATTTCCAGTTGACAAAAATGTGGGGCAGAAACCTTATTTAATTTTAATAATCTGAAACTTAATCATACTTGGGCATCCTCACAAAGCAAGTCTTATGCACTCCTTCCCATGAAGACAGGGCTTTCTTTCCCAAGGAGTCTCAGAATTTTTAATCCTCTTGTATATCTCCATATCCATAAATATAGAGAGCCTTAATGTCTAGATACCTTTGTTTTGGAGAAGCGATATTAAATGGGAAGATTCCCATCCAAATATATATTTTATCAGTACTGTTTCAGTAATTATCTATTTATTATTTAACTTTTTTATTAAATTGATGGAAGTGGTCTGTAACATGCCACCTGCCACAGAATAAAAGCAAGTGTTATGAGAGTAAAAAAGCTCTAGAGTGAGAAATAAACTATCATGCTTAGCAAAAAATTCTTCTTAGTAGCTTTTAAAATTGCAACTTTAAATACAGGCAATCTATGATATCTCTATATCCTTCCTGAAAATTAAAGTATAACAGATGTGTTTAATAACAGGTAAGTCTTGAGAGCAGGAAACAAGCATGGTGGTAACACGGACTTTTCATTTGAGTCTGAGAAGAGGAGAAACAATTTTATATAAAAAATGTCACCATCGGAAGAATGAACAGCTCTACTGGAGAAATTCTTACAGGAGNACCCTAAACCACGACACAGTGTTAAACAACTAATTTAGGAATCAAATGTGATTTTCCATATAACATATGATTCTATTGAAGTTAACATATTCTGTCTCTGTTTTAGACAAAGATAGGGATATGCAAATCAGTTATATGATAATGTTGTATAAATTATCCAGACACAACAAATTTTAAAGCCAATTAACCAAAACAGAATGGTGATTTTTTTTTAACTCTCCCTTACACCTTTCTCAAAACTGAACTTCAACATAATTTTATTTTTTTTTTTTTGCATGACAGATATATCTAGCCTCATACAAATTAGTCTAGAAATAGAAATAACCTTTTCACTGCTAAAGTGAGTCATTTTTGATTTTTATGTAATTAACAAAAATGTAAATATTTTACATTTACAGAGTAAGCACAAATTATTTATTTTATATTGAAACTATTATTTCAAGATGAAACAGTCAATGTAATATTTAGCTGTGCAACCCACTTACCTTGGGCATCTTGTCAGTAAATTTTCCAAAGATTTATTCTATTAGGGTAAACTACTTGGTGACACAAGGCTACTTTTTTCTGAAATAGCCTATTTTTCTCTGAGACTGCACTTGTAAATGTCCTTATTATTCTGATAATTTGTTTTGGCTTTGTTTTGATTCGGATAATTTCCAAGAAATATTCATCTTTTTTGGAAATAGTAGTTAGAGAGAGTAGTCCTCTAGTACCTGTTGTTAAAAGATTAAGCTTGAAGTTCATGATAAATAGACTAGCCAGTAGAGGTGTTCTAAGAACATGGTTTACTTTTTGCATTTTTCTACTTAACCTTTTTGCAGTTTCTGAAATACATTATAGGAAATTCTATATTTGGTGGGTGTAAGGATAGTCAGTTACGTGTTTTAGAAGTCCAAGCAAGACTGTACTGCGCAAGGGAGGCATGCAAGTGTTACTGTTATTCTTTCCTCGGTTTTAAGCAAGAACACTACAATATTCCACTGAAGTTTTGTTTCTAAAAGATGTCTTGAGACATGTCTAAATAAATGCTTCTAGGAATAAAGCTTTATCTTATACAGATTTCCTTGAATATACATGATTATGTAAGTAGTCATAAAATAAATAAATAAATAAATAAAAGTCTAGAAGAAATGGAGAAAGACAACCAGAATAAATGGTTGGGTTTTTGTTTTGTTTTGGTTTGTTTTTTAATTTTCCTTTCTTAGCTATCAAGGCTGCCTCACCTCCTTGCAAAGCAGACACAATACTGAATAGAAAGGCAAATGTAGTCATCAATCTCATATACCTACCTAAGTATATTTGCATTCTGTTTCCCCCATTTTTGTAGGTTGGCTTCATTAAATAAAACCATTAGACCCCTCTCCGCTTATGCTACTCTGTTGGTGTGTACAAACATAGTGTGTTTGACATATCTGGGGCATGCTGGATTGATTCAAATTTAACAGATTATTGGCATCAGCAGACAATATATTAGATATATTTCATGTAAATTGTGCCAGCAATCTGTGTGCTGTAACATGTTTGACATTTCTGGTTGTCCTGTGGCCTTGTCAAAACTGAACAACATGTCAGAAGTCCTCAAGCTCCACTTGAACAAAATTTATTTGTAGAAAGAAAAAGAATTATTTCGGCAAACATGAACATATGATAGGCTCTTACTTTGAGCAAACTTATTTTCTTATAGAAAATGATGAAGCTGCAGGAGATTGAGTGTGAAACAGCTTCAGAAGTGTTACCTAGGAAACTCTTCTAGTCAGAATTGATAATTGTTACATTCTGCTCCTTTCTATTTGGATAGATGTACTTCACTCTTTCTCCTCATACCACAAACCCAAGACAATACCAAGACATGAATTTTTATAGAACACATTTAGGTAAGGCTTAAAGTTCAAAACACTTTCATTGCAGACACAAAAATATTACTTTTTTATTCATTGCTAAAGCATTATGGTTGTTTTATTTTTAATTCTTAGTTTCCTAAAATAGCCCTTTTTTTATGTCAATACATGATATATCTAAATTGTAAAAGTAGGTGGAAGGAGATTACCTGCTCCTTTAGGGGCAGCGAGTCAAAGGAGACATAATCCAGAAGATACAAAGTTGACCAGAAAATTATAAGACATGTCCTGATAATAACAAACCTGCTCAGTGTCATGAATTAGTAAGAATATGTGAGGTGTGAAAATGTTTATTATTTCATCTGGAAAAATAAGGACAGAGAGAGAGGACACAGAGAAATAAAAACCTGACCAATTAGAATCAACAAAGACAATAACCAGAAGCAAACCTGGTCAGTCACACTAATTGATGTCCTATCAAGAAACTGCAGACAAACCAGGACTTTGTAATGAATGAGGATGCAAACCTGAGGGTCCTGCATGTTATGGAGGTCAGTGGGACTATGCCAACTGATGAGACAATGGGGAGGGGAAGGGAGAGTAGAGGGAAACAGACAGGGAGGAAGTCATAAAAGGGCTATAAAAAGCTTCAGTTTTATGTAAAACAGGACTGGTCAGCAAGCTTGTCTGGCTGAGCTCTGTGCCTGATCACCATAGCCTGTCCTGTCTTCTTTTTAAATCTTTTCTTCACTACCTCTCACCATAATATTACTCTCCACCCTTTGTGTGTTTGTGTGTACTGCAAAGACTCAGTACCAGGTCAGACCTGAGTGTGTGCGACTGAAATTTGGTGTCATCCACTGGAGTCAGATCAGAGTAGTGGGCACTGCTGTCCAGTGGTGTCAGCTAGGGGAAAGCAGCAGCTGTGTCTGCAGATCACACTGGTGTTCTGGGGCATGGGGCTGGGCCCCAGCTATTGGGCCAGGAGTGGTCCTGGGATGGAGCATCTGGAGAAGGTGGCAACAATCCTAGCATCCTAACACGAATCATTCCCAATTTCACTGACCTGTGGATGATTAACTCTAGAGGTATTTAGGAGCAAAGAACAATTACTATGGTGATGTATAATCTCTCACTAGTGCCATAGTCTTCTACTCCCAAATCACTAATATTATTTGGTTTGTTACACTGAAAATCTTGTTACGGGAAAAAATATGAGGAGCTGAGAATCTACTGTCAATCTGACATGTTTTAATAGTACAATAGTCCATATAATTAGTTTAATTACAAAAATACTCATTCCTGGTCTAGGATACTGCAGTAAATTTCAGTAACACAGATTGTCCTGACTGGAGAGGTATAAGGTTTGTGATGGAGTTCTTGTCCTCTTTGCTTGGAGGAGCATGATATGCTCACTTTGGCCCTCACTTTCTGCTTAGACTGGCGTTCTCCTTAGCTACTTTGAGATCTGAGTGTTCATTCCCTGCCCTGTACTAGCTGCCTTCTGGAAGTCTCTAGAGGGGAGGGCAGGAAAAAGGAGAAACCAGCTCAAACAAGCCTGGCTTGGCCCCCTGGGTGACACCTGCCCTGCCCTCAGTGGTAACACAGAGTATGGATTCCACTGCCATTTGAACTTTCAGAAGTACACTGACTAGCTTGAAATCATGCTCACCAATTCACACCCGTAATGGAGAAAATTACAGTGCCAGACTGTTCCATTTGTTTTCTACAGTTAACAGTCAATTTCCTCCTGTTTTCTTTTCTATAGCTGTAAGTGAAGAAAGGGAAAGAGAGAACTGTTTCTATGGAAATAACAAAATTAACAAATTTTGAGTTGATGTGTATTTCTAGCACTATTGCACTAATAGACTGATTGCTTAGTGCTGAAAAATGCTCACAGAAATTATGAACCTACATCATTAATTTTGCAAAATGGTGCATCATCTCTTTTGGGGAGGGGGGGTAAGTACTCTTGGTGCTTTGGAAGAAGAGGTTTGTGCCTATCTCTCATAACACAGCTATTCTGAAAACTGATGATTTCTATTACAAAACTCTTTGAAACACCTCTAAAGCTGGAATCATTCAAGATTTATGACTGCAGTTGTCCTGTCTAGAGGTGCAAATGCCCTGTGAAACCATGCAAGGAGAGCTGAATTACACTGTTTTGACAGAAAGAAAATCTATTTGTTTCCTAGAGAACATTATTATACAGATCAATTCCCCATTCCCTCTTCTACCTTATAAATATTCCCACAGGCTAAAACTTTAACACAAAAAGATTTCTGTTGTCCTAAGAAGAAATGATTCCTCATAGGCATTCTTGTGTCCTTCTAAGGTTTGAAAGCTGGATATGCAAATGGTTTCTTTTAAATTATAGTGGCAATATACTATATATGTCCTATGAATTTATTATTACTATTTACCACTTTTTATTGTTGTAGCATCTGATGGATTCAAGTGGAGATCTGTACTACTTCTAGAATGACAACTTGCTAGAGTTTGAAATGATGTCATTTTACCATTACTAATTTCATGCATTTCCCTAAATGTAACATATAACAACATAAAAAATCTTTATTGAATGAAATGTTCAGAACATACTCCTATCTATTCAAAAGGACTTTTTTCTGGATTAGGAGGTGTAACAATTCTGCGAAGTATTTTTCTAGACATTCATTTTACAGACAGACTGGGCGAGGGGGGGGCCAGAGGGAAGGTGGAAAACCAGTTACATGGCAAAATACCTATTTACACTGGGTGGATATGAATTCATTTTAATGTAACATCTACAATTATCTTCATCTCAGAACAAAGAAGAAATAGATACAGTAAGATAGGAATTTATGATTTTCAAACTCAAAAAGCTTATATTTCAATAGTAGCATCCTTTATGCAAAGATAAAATGCTTAGATAACACAAAAAGTTTTCGAAAGTTACAGAATGTGTGATACTTTTATTTACAATAATTTTGTCATTTTGTGTCTGTTTTTAATACAATTCAGATAAAATAGTATGTATTTTTGCTGTCTTTTTATATCATGAATTCTTTCACAAGAATGGCAATACAAGAAATTATATTACTTCAATATAAAACATATATTAGAGGCAGTATGTGTCTGGAATTTTTATTATTATTGTAAGGACAATGTTCATAAAAAAAATATCTTAAGAGAAATTAAATATAAGTTCTTTAAAATCAAGTTAAATTAATATGTAGTTGGATCAGATGACTGATACTCTTGACAAAGGATACCTTTAATATCCAATAGTACTTCTAGTGATTTAAAAGGAAGTTATCTCACTCGGAAGTAATGCAAAAAAACCTGTACTGATTCACCATTGTCATTAGTTTTCCTTGGATTTGATATCAGTCTTACTCTTCTTTCATTCTCGGGTATGAAAAAGTAAGGGAACAATTCATTTACATATTTAGTGTAAAACTCCAGAATGTCTACAACATAATATTTCTAATCCAGTGCTAAATTTGTGGTAAGGGTTACATGATTGTGTGTTCATGGAAACTCAGGATCTAAACAGTGGCTTGTGAGATGTGCTGAAGTATGCAGAATAGTTTACCCTTAAATGCACTGCCTGGTAGCATATTTATCAGAAAAAGGACTTAATTAAAATGGAAATTATATTTTCGGATAACTAAAAATACAAGCCATCTAATTATTCAAAAACTTAATTACCTCTATGAGGTAGTTCCAGATAAATATCCTACATTAAGTTCCTGTTATTCAAGTATTTCTGTTCTGAGAAAGAGTACTCCCTTGTTCTATTATGATTTATTTAGGTGGTATCAGTTTAGTGGATGTAAAAAGAAAAAAAAAAGAACCATTAATTTTCCCTGTACAGTTAATGCTTCAGGAGAAACAGATAGATATGACTTAGAGTTTAGCACTATTACAGCATACTGTTATTGAAGTATTCTTTAACTAGAGCTCATTACCTAAGACACAGCAAAGCACCTAAAGCTCCACTAAACCCTTCCTGTACTGGAAGAAGACAGTTTCAAAGTCCTGCTTCTCTATACAGGTTTTCTCTGCTTTCTTTAGAAGATAGTAAAGAGTTCTTCCTTTTTATCACCACCCTTTATACAACATAATAAATACCATTTTTCAATAGCTAAAATATATTCAAAAGTATCTTCACAGGGTTTTTATCTGTGAGAGGGAACTATTTTGCAGTCAACTGTTGATAGCAATCTCAGGATCCAATATCATTTCAGGGTGTCTATAAACCAGTAACTATGACATTCTGTTGTATCTTGATTTAGATGGGTTTAAAACAAATGTTTGTTCACATCTTTAGGATGGGAACACTGGATATAGGGAGTGTTGGACTGAATTCCATGATCTGTGATCTTTCAGTGATGACTATCTGAAATTATCATCACACTCTAGTACATTGACTAGAATAGAGAGAGTCAAGCAAAAACCCACATTAAAGACTTAGAATTTCTGGTAGATTAACAGGTGGAGCATTTATGGGAATGTTGAGTTGTGTGAACTGGGCTTTAGGTGCCTAAATTTATTGTTCTTAACTGGTGGAATTTTATCATTAGAACATTCAGGTGACAGAAGAGATTTAATTTCTATTCACTTCATTGTTTTGCTGATTTTTGTTTAGTTAGGCTTTTTTATAAGACCAAAGAATGTACAGTATAAACTGCAAAACAATGACAGTAGGAAAGACACCTTAGGTCTACATTTCTTAGTTATGTGTTGAACCCATTGGAAAACACATTCTTCTTTCAGTAGTGCTGCCTTCTGAACTTAGACATGTTCTTGACTTCACAGTTGTCCAGTTTCAAAATAGTGGATAAACTGTCTTCTGATAGGTGAGATTTTAGAGATTATTTTTCATAGGGAGATCCTAGGTGTCCTAACTTTCAGTGAGCTATAGTTTTACAGAAATCTATTTTTCATCTCTGTTGCTAAGTGCTAAAGATCTGGTTTAATCACTCACCTGATTTCCCCTTTCTACCTATACTCTTTCAGGAGAGGGAATGAGGACAAGTTATTCCATTTTCAACATCAGAAAAACTCGTGTCTTGAGAAACTTATGAAACTTTTTCTTCTTCAGTAGTACTGATGCTCACAGTAAGAAATGAACTATCAAAATAAATACTTACAAGTAAGACTTTGGAAAAGTTGTGGTATCATGAAAAAAAAAAAACAACCACCAAAAATAAGTAATTTAATACGATGCAAGGTACAAACACTGAATAAATTATACAAGGTCCAATAAAGAGTTTAGAGTGGATATAAATAGCTTGTGATTAATTATACTGGTAACTGGGAGTGTACCTAAGAAACAGAAGAGGAAGAGAAAAAGTATCCTAGCATTTGACTTTTCCTGAATACAAATGCTCTTCTATTTTTCATATGAAAAAAAAATTTAGATCAGGAAATATGNAGTTTAAAAAAGGGTTGTCAGTTTTTCTCATGTATCCAGTACTTATTCTGCCATTTTGAAACCTAAAAAAAAGTGTTCATTTCTTTAATATTCCTACTGTTAATTTACAGAACATTTTTGAGAGAACAAGGACTTTACATCTCCAATAGTCAGAAAGATCTGCTCCAATATTCTTCCTAAACAGTGTAGATGTAGAAGAAAAATGACAAAACAAAATCTGATGTAATTACCCTGTTTTAAACTACTTTTCTAACATAAAATTTCAAACCAGTATTTCTACTTCATTACAGCTACTATCATGACATACATATTTTTTTCCTAAATGTATCTGTAACCTCAGCTGTGAATTTCCTAAGACATCGATTCCTCCTCACCTTGGTAGCCTTCTTGCATTTATTTGTCTGTGTTGTAAAAGATGATACATATTGCTCTTCTGATCAATTAAAGTTAAGCATAATCCCCACATTTTAAAAATAACTATTATCACTCTAAATTTAACAGAACTTATAATATTATATAGGCTGTGATAGATTGATGTTGTAAGATTTCCATAGCTTTGAACAGAAACAGTATCTCCCACTAAGATAAAAATTTAAGAGCCAGAATCTGAACTCATTTGTGCCACCATGTATTAAAAATAGATATATCACTTGACAGGTTTCAGAACCTGTACTTCACTCTCTCAAAGTGTATTATTAATTGTACTAGCATAATGATGATACATAATAGGTAGTAACTTTTGAAAATTATAATACTATCTCACATCTTTTTATCCTTTAGATGTAATTTTCCAATAAACACTGATATTCTACCATAGCTTTTCCTTACTTCACATACTCTAGATTTGCTTTCCTGAAGCCATTTGAAGCAGAACATTTCAGAGTTGAAGATAATTCTTGAAGATCAGTCCAAGACCTTTCTTAGAGGGTCNAACAACAACAACAACAAAAGTTATAGAGTGTTCAAGAATCTACTCTGGTGAAATTTTATAAAATAATTTTGATAGTGAATCAGTAGTTTTGTAGTAATTAGAAAAAATTAGTTGGAAGTGGCTACCAGAGCACTGCCTGTCTGTCTGTACATGTTTAAATGCTTGTGTCTTCTAATGGATCATGTATTTTGTACAGTGGACTTTTCAGTGATCTTAGAGCTGTTCTCATGAGTCACTGGGTTGTGCTAACAAAACCATAGCTTAAAGGCTACTGAAGAAATACGGGATTGTATCACAGACTCCCAAAAGAGCAAGCACAAACTGACAGCAGTAGCCTTGAAAGTGCAAGCATGGGACAATAGCCAAGGTCCCAGGCTATAAACACAAATCACTAGTGATTAATTACTGATCACTAAAGGAACACCACCTTGGCAGCTGGGTGAAACTTGTTTCAGGGTTAAAAGAGAAAACAGAGAAGATTTGTAAAACACACCACATAAAGAAAAACTTGGATGCAACATGGACTTTCTGTCTGAGTGAACAAAGAGGAAGTAAGTAAACTGTTACCATGTGGTTTTAAGAAATTACTTAAGCAAATCCAGTAGTGAGGAGGAATAACCCTCACCATCAACACCACATCCCACTCGGTAAAAAGCAGGAGGAAACACCAAGCATTACTTTGATATTCCTCCTGGTGAGGAACAGGGATGGTGACTACTTGAAATAACAAAGCTTTTAACAGGCACCAGAGAAAGAATTGCTAGTTTATATTTGTCAGTTTATGTTTGCTATTTGCAATAGGACCAGGTTTTTAAAGAACCTATGTTGCCTGTGGTATTTTTTTTTTTATTGTAACTGTATTGTAAAGACTTAAATAAACCATCATCTGTGTCTTAAGTGTGCTTCTGTAGCCTACTTAAAATTGTGCAGAGTATGTAATCTGATACTCCAACCCTAAGAAATAGTCGTTAAATTGTGAATGCAACAGTCAATTTCAGGCAAATTTGCTGTGTCTGTAAATGCAACAATATCTACACTTTAGACATTCCTTGGCTTTAATTCCAGTTATTAAATTGAAATTAACATTTTATAGAGCATGGAATCTGTCATTTGGATGTAATTCAAATAAAGATTCTTGATGGAAGGTCACATCTTAGAAATACATTTGTATATAAGGTAGCTCTTATCCACTGTTGTGCTATTTACCCTTCCCTTTCTTCAAAAATACATATGAAAAAGGATACTGTATGCTTCTTAGATTCGCTGGAAAAAAACAGTTGATAGATGAGTTCCAGCAAGACTGCTGAAGAAACAAACATGATACTGTCTTTAAAGGTTTATCTGAAGTTATTTGTATGCCATTACTGAAACAAGACTATGTTTAGTTATATCCCAGTCTTCCCAAATCTAACACTGTTTGAGTCTAAATGCCAGGCAATGTGGCTACGGCAAATGAATTAATTACTGCTGTTCTATCAGTTTTGAGCTTCAAAATGTTCAAATTATTTTTTGTTTAAGCTGTTTTAAAGAGAAAAGATGAAACAAAAATGTACATGTACATAAAATTGTTGATTAGATGCGATTTTTAGATTCAACATTCAATTTTTCCATTTAAAAATATTTAATTTCTATTTTCTTTTTTATTATTAATAATAGCCTTTTTTCTGATTTGTTTTTCTTCTAGAATTTGGATCATTATGTCACTAACTTAGAAATATGATTAAATTTATTTATTTTATTTAATAAGTAGCAACTGACAGATACAATGAAATGTGAAGTATCTCTTTTTATTATCATTATTTGAAGGAACATCCAGCAAAATAAAGTGTCAATAAGGTACTCAACATGAAAAAATTGCCCAGATGTGAATGTGAAATTTCATAGATTTCAGAAGCAGAAGACTTTTGCCCATAGTTTCCTGGTGGATTCATCAATCCACTTTTCCTTTTGCTATTTATGATAAAAATACCTGAAAAAGAAACAGGTCACTAGAAATGTAGACTGAAATAAGATATGAAATATCACTCCCTACAGTGAATAAAGACCTTTGCAATACCTAACCAAAATGTCTTTGAATGTGATCACTAGTACATACTTAGAATGTGTACTTTTTCTCTCAACTATTTGTGCATTATCATATTGTGATTATATTTGAACTATATTCCTAAGTTTTGCTATGAGATTACATGTGTGGCAGAAGCAGCTATTGAAAATCTATTTCACATGCATAGTTTTTCTTATACATTAGAGTAGTTAGGCTCGTAAGGAATGAAGTTGGATTAATTTCTTATTTTTTGACAAAGCTATCCTTTTCTAATGTTACATACTTAAAACCTGATTGCTTAATAATGTATTGTCAAGTCATTTCCCAGACCAAAATTAGGCTGACAGATACTTAATTCCTCCAGTCCTCCTTTTCTTTAGTCCTTAGGGCATGAATATTCTTTTTCTATAAATTCTATAAAATAAGAAGCATTACTTCAAATATCTTTTTGACTAGTCTGTTGCTTTAGGGTCAATTTCCTTACGCTTTGCTGTACTCAAGATAACAGAAAATTTTTTTTTGCTTGTTCTTTCTGCTGGCCTATATTCATATATCCTTGTCAAAATTATTTGTTTGCGGTGTATGATTAAAATTAATCTGTTTTTTTCTGTTGTTGATGACTGAAGCAACTACAAATATGTTAAACTATTGACCATGTATGCTTTAAACATACATGTTTTATTTATTTAGTCATTCTAATATAAATTCAAAATGAACACTTAATTTATAATAATATCTTCTGTATTTTAAATGGATTTTTTAAAATGTTTAATTATACTTCTAAGTACAGAAGTAATTGTCTACTTGAGAACCTGTAGTTTTCAGTAAAACAGTTGACAACTTCATATGAAAGCTGATACATATGTCTCTTGAAAATGAAGATATGTTGGAATTCTTCAACAAAAAAAATCTTATCTTCTTCAGTTCAAATAGGCAAAAGGAGGGCTATAATGATATTTAATGTATATGGTCATTAATAAAACTGCAGACTCTCACATTACAGATTACATCTTAATAATGAAGAACAATTGTATACTCATGTCTCAGTGTAGTAATTTTTATAAGAAGATGTGTCATTTTCTATGAAGAAGAAAAGTTATAGCTTAGTTACTCAAAAGAGCTGAGCAGAAACAGATCCTTCACAAAAGATGTGCAAACTTGGAAATTACAATACTTAACAACAGTAAGTGCATCTTGTGTCCCACTAAACCTGCTTTCACAATGCAGCAAAGTTACAACTTGTGATTCGTTATTGGCCATTCTTTGTTCAATTGACACATAAGGTAGGAGACAGGTCACAGATTAAAAAATCTGTAAAGTATATAGTACATATATATAGGACATGCACAATGATGTGTGCATGTAAGCAAGCCATCTAGCCTCTTATTATAGACAAGATATATGGTTTCAATACAGTCTTGAAAGTTGGTCAGTGTATGGGACACATGGTTTTGATTTAGGGAGAGCTCAGTAATTCCATTAACTGTTCTGATTAAATATCAGTAACCAATGGGATTTTAACAAACCTGGCTCATATTTACACATCTGTTTCCAATGCTTTAATCTGTAAGAAAAATCCTGGGTTTAAGGCTTATTTCATTTCCCAAAGCATAGATGTTTCACACTGCCTTAGTTACCCTGAGAATTACCTTGTGGACATTCTCTTCCCTTCCAAAGGTCTCGTATCTACCATTTGTTCTGTGTCGTATCTGAAACCTCATGGAAATTTCTTTCTTAATGTGGAGCCTCTCAAGCTCACTGGATGCTCCCCTGTGGATGATTGTCTTCATCTGTTGCTCATATAGAATCATGTTTTACAGAAGCTTTTATCACAAACTGTAAATATCTCCCAAGGTTTCTGTCAAAAATTAGCCAATATAACTTGTTAACCAAGACGGAGTGATAATTTGTTTATAATTAGCATAGTGTCTACTGTTTCAGACTTGACTAAGTTTAATAAGAGTTCCTAAAAATTCCTAGAACAGAAAGTGGTCACTTCCTGAACCCTTACTGATTTGTTGTTTTGTCTGTCAAAGACCACATGTGAATCCCCTAGAAGCAGTCACTAGACTAGATCTGAGTTTCAAGTGATTGATTTGACGTTTCATTGGGGTTGATTCTGTTTCCTGTGTAACTGATCTAGCTTTGTGATAGATAACCAATCAAAGAGAAGGAGGAAAACAGAGTATTTAAATCTGGGCTACAGAGAGAATGTAAATATTGGACTAAATATTTTGAGGAATCATCAGGTAGAAAAAAAAATAAAATTTTTTGCAAAGTTGTTTCCTTTAATTGAAATTATTTTCTCACACACTCAAAAAAAAAGGCACTTAAGTGCTGTTGTAGTTAACTGGAAATGTCATATTGTATTCCTTATTTCCTATTTTATTTGAACACGACTCCTAAAAGAATTATATTACCTTATATAAATAGAACCCATTGTCAAAAGAAATAATTGTATGAAAAAAATTATCCTGATATATATTTTTTTGGGATACATTACAAATCTTTGCAAAGTGACATGCTTAGTCTCTTTATTGGAGGAGCCCCATAAATATATCCAAAATTCAAGATGTAGGTTGCAGCATATACCTTATAAAGTTTTTACAAAAGCATAAAAAAGAATCTACCATTATTGATAAGCAGCATCAAAATAAAATTTTTAAAATAGACAATAGATATTAATGACATATAGCTCATACTTTGACTTCATTGAAATTATTTTTATTTTCCTTTTTAAAAAATAAATACCCCTTTGTGAAGGTATAACTAATCGCTCTATGTTTAGTTTACTTGAAACAATATTGTTCTGACACACTATATGGCATTTAAAATTAAACATTCATATTTTAATTTTTCTATAAATTGACAGTGGTCATATTTATACTGCTAAATACATTCTCTGCCTCCAAGTGTGAATGACACAGTACAGGTCATATAGATATGCTTTATTGCCCTTCAAAGTTGGGTGGTTCTTGTCAAACTGTTTAGTGCTAATGGTTCCTGCCCAAGTCAAGCCCTGAACTGTGATCAAGCATTTTTTCAGAAAGTGGTGTTTGAATCAGGTTAATCCACACTAAGATTATACTTAAAATTTAACAGTCAAGACAACAAAATGCCAATTTTGCAGCATTTACTTTCTTTACTTTAAATAGCACAGATAGAGCAATTATGTACTGTATGACTCATTCAGTAAGGTAAATCTAAAAATACTACTAAATTTAAAGGGACTAATTACTTTCTTAAAGTTATGTACTTAATCTTCATATTGGATAAATGCCATAAATACAAAGAAACCAGTTCCATCACATCAGGAAGTGTAATCTGTTTCAGGTAATCTCATAATCCTAAAAAACACTGTAACATAGGATCTGAAGTTGACATATGGTTAGAAAGAGATGACTGGGTAGATCATGACTACCTGACATTTTCCAACAAATTATAACAAAAAGGAAGTGGACAATACCTTTTGTCTGAATCTTAAGATTTGTCCTTGGATAACCCATAACAATATTTCTGTTATTATTTGTGGATTTTTTTTTAAAAAAGCATGAGACAGTATGCTACAGTAAGAAACCAAAGATAGATTAATCAGAAAATATTACAATATTTTAAGTAGAAAAGACATGATGTCTTGAAAGGAAACAAATATTCAAACTACCATTGGGTAAGTAGCAAGGTTGATGTTTAATTGTTTTTAATTAACAACAAAAAAAAAAGGGTGTGTATTTGTTTTTTCCCCTCTTCCCTGAAAGGAAAGCAATCAGACAGCAAAAGCCCCATATAAAAATATCCAAATCAAAAATAAAAAACATTCCAAGGGAAAGTTTAAAGCCCTGAAGACCTAAAAATTATGCTCTTCTTCAAATTATGTTTCTTCTCTGTGCTGATCTTGCATCTTTTTCTTTTGCCTCAGTGATATTCAAG
>VWZY01011879.1:114450-142673 GCA_013399075.1 Chloroceryle aenea | reverse complement strand
AAAAAAAAAAAAAAAATTACAAATTCAGTATTGGTGTCCCTGGATGGTATGCAAAATAAGTACACTCTAAACATACTTAAAGAAGAAAATCTGTATACGTTTCTAATCAGGAATTATGATAGTTGAACACTTTTAAATTCAAGATTTATATCTAGTTTTGTGTTATCAACTTGACAAGTACTTATAGGAATATGTTATTAGCAGAGTTTTTATAAGCTTTCTCCTTCAAATTAAATGCAATTTCCTTGAGATTGCCTCTTTATCCAGGCTCAATTCCCAGCAGAACTTCAACAAACATTAGAAAAATTTCAAATCAATGCAGAGGCAATTGCTTTGCTTAGAAAACATGAAGAGAACAGCTTGCATATATATCTAACAGAAGAGCATGCAGTTAATTAAAGGGAAAATAGTTAGGTGGAAATATGAGTATGTAAAATCCTCTCCTGAAGCAAACCTCTTGATAAATTATTTATGTCTATCAGTTGTAGCATTAGTGACAATAATAGAATGAAATGAATCCATAAAACTGTCTACTGGTGGTGGTTATAAACCTTTACAAGCACACACTCATCTAGTTTAAGAATAACTAGTAAGATCTCAAAGCCAGGCAATGAAAAGATCAAGAAAAGAAATTTGATTCAAAAAGCTTAGTTCGATCATTCTTTTTGTATAAATTCTGATGCAATCTTTACTTGCACGAACTTTTTGCATTACACACAAGACATCGGCAATGTTCCCTCAGTTCTTTTGTTTCCCCGATATTCATCGTATGGCTTTATTTACTTGTCATGGTTTAGGGCAGCCCCTTAGACCTATAACAGATGCTCTCTGTTAACCCTCCTCCCTTCCTGAAGGGGAAGAGAAAGGGAATAAAGGAGAGAGACTCAGCAATTAGAAAGGGAAACTAGAAGAGCTTTAATGAAAATAATAATCATAAAAATGGAATATATGCAAATATATAAATGAGCAGTATTTAACCAAATGCACACCCACACCACCCCTGGAAATTCCATCAACGTCACCACTGATGTTGTGGAGCAGGCACTAGGAAATTCCCAAACTGGGCCCAGTAGCAGATGGAAACTGTGTTCAGGAGCTGGATTCTGGTACTGGATTCAGGGACATGCAGATTGGGATCAAAGGCAGAATGGACAGAGACCTCCTAGGATGCTGCCCATTGAAGAAGGAACCTGAAGAGGACCCAAGCTGAGCTGAGCAGGGCCTTGACCCTCATGATCCCTCAGCTTTATACTGAATAGGATGTATATGGGCTGGAATACCTTGCTGGTCAGTTTGGGGTCACCTGTCCTGTCCACTCCTCTCTGAAGGTGCAGACTTTTACTTTCTGCACCCCTCCCTCTATAGGGGACTAATCCAGGACACTTGCTAGCATGGAAATCAAGACAGTATTTATTCACTGGGAAAATAGAGGGATGAGATGTATGTTATGGAGAGACTAAATCAGAGGTAAGGAGTGACAGAGGTAAGAGATGTCTATGACAGTGATCCAAATGTAAATCTGTAATCTGGAAAGTAAAATCACTGAACAGAATTATTTCTATTCTCACTCAAACCAGGACATTACCTTATTCTGATATAAAGCATTTATAAATTAAAAAATTACTGTTTCACATAGTTTACCTTTTATTACAAAAGTATGGGAATACTCTGTTAGCTAACATATATTGTGACTACATCACTGTGACAGAGATATTATTACCCTGATTTTAAGAGTGAGGAAAGACCCAACAGCCAAAACTTCAACTGCCCATTTTGACAAAGCTATGACATGTTTTTTTGGACTGTCTAGTGTGCAGTATTCTATACATTCATAGTCCATTGACTCAGCACTTCTACGAAGTGGACTACTGCTTTTCATTACTATCCCATAAAATGAACATTATTAGCCACAAAAAATAGTTCACATTACATTGCCCATATTATAACAAGGAAATAGTTATAAAAAGCCTCAGCTAGCCATATGTCATTTAATGCATTCTTTAGATGTCTAAGTAAAGAATGGCAAAAATTCTCATCACCTATTGCTAATTCATAAGGAAATCAGGGTATCCATCTGAAACAGAGTAGTGTAGATACCCTAGGTTTGCTTAGATAATTAATATTGTCCCAAAAGCACTGGCATGCTGCATCCAGGATCTCTATCAAGCATGGTTTCATCCACATCAACCTTTGAATCTAGTTTAAAACTCTTTCAATAAGCCCTGCTAATCTTGTCCCAGGATCGCCCTTTGAGACAAGTGTACCTCATCTGTTGACATATAGTTATCATGTAAGGCAGAAAATTAAATATACAATAAACTTATCCAAGAAAGAGATCATATTATTTCTCTTTCCTTATACACCAGAGGAGATAAAGAATGGTCTCTATATACGATAAATACTCAGAGAATATAAACAGTCTTTTGTGTGAAAACTGAAAGCTATGCTATTCACAAATATTTGAAGGAACAGATTATCCTTGTCTCTCAATGGAATTTTTCTTTTCTTCAAACCTATTCAGAGTAGAACAGAATACAGTCATTCAGAACATGAGTACATTTCTGCAGAAAGCAGCATTAAAACTTTTTTTGTTGTTGTTATATAAATTTCAGAAAAGACAAAAAATATTAGAGTTCAATTGACATATAAGATGTGTCAAACAGGAGATCCTTGGAGGTTTTCAAGACTCACCTTGAAAAAATTTGATCTACTTTATCTAACTTTACCTTGTTCTGAAGCCTTGCAGACTACAAAATGTGTGGGCTTCTACTAGCAATGGTAATAAAATATTTCTTGTGCTACTGGCCTCAGTGTGCAAGAGAATATGCATCTGCCTAAGTTCTTTTTTTTTCTGTTTCAAACCTACACAAAAAATGTGATTAGTACAAAGTTGGAAAAGAAATTCAGATGTGTACAACATGAAACACACTGAGACGTCAGTGTTCAAGTGACATTATTCATTGCAGTCAAAACTTTCATATCTTTCATTTAATTCACATAGGTTCAGAGTGACGGAAGAAAAGCTGAATATTCAGGCATGACATAATTTGATGTTGAAGATATAGTTATCTGTGTTATAGCAACTGAATAGTGTGAATTTTGGAAACTAGCACTGTTCATTGTGCCTATATCTGAAAGAACAGCCTGTAGATCAGTTATAAATTAAATTTGCTCTACATCCTACAAGTCTTCTATCTACACAGACCGAAGATTTCTGTGGGTTACTTTCAACCAGCCCATGGTGTCTGCATCTGATGGGAAGTTTTTACGTTGAACATATTTGAGTATAAGTGTGTTCTGTGTGCCTTGAAGGATGTGCACTGGCTGTGCCAGAGTCTCTTCTTGAAGGCTCAGTTTATACACGAGTCTAAGGTGGTATGTTCAATAGTCTCAAAATGATTCTCAAAAAAGAGTGTAGACAAAGCTTGTATTTCTAACAGAGACACACAGGCCAGGTACCTACAGGATTATAATTCTACAGGAGTATAATTCGGGGAAGCAAAACTATTAAAAAAAAATACTATTTGGAAAACTAGCTTTAACAAAAATAATCTGGAAACATATTAATTTCTTTTTGAACATTTGCACAGCCATTATGAATAATTTTTTCTTTCAGTATTACAAAGTCTGTGGCATTTCTGAAGTTCCTTACTTCATTATCCTCTTCTGTTCTCCCAAATTTATATATAAATAAATTGTGTATTGATAGCCCCAAATTACTTGAGTCAATACCTTACTGAACTGTAACAAATTTGTTAGAAAAACATCATGCTGGTTGCATAACTTATATGAGAGTAAGGAAATATCACATTAATACATGTGATAGAGGAGTACTTGGAGACTTAGAGGTTTAGTGTCTTTGCAATACAGACTTACTCTTAAAAAATCATTTCAGAGCTCTTTGTTTGAGTTCTGGCTTCTAGTCTGCCAAGAAAAAAATATGAAAATATGAAGATAAATGTTTTGTAAAGGACACTGTAATCAGACACCACTTTTCAATTCAAGTGTCTAGTGTTTGATTTAATTTGTTAAATAAACTCAGTAAATATGTACTACAATGAGATAACTCTTTTCAAATATAATATGTTTGACACAAAAGCGTCATAGAAACTTCAATAAATCTTTGAGGGAGAAGAGAGAAAATAAGAGAATAAAGCTTCTTACAGGTTCATGCAGACAAAATCTGTTGGTGAGTATATCATTTGTATTAAGGTAATGTCATGTTTGGTCTTTCTTGAGAGCTGATGATTCAAGAGATACCATGAGCTACGAAGAATGAATAAATGACCAATTTCTTGTGTCAACATCTTGCCTTGTTAAGCTGTTAAGATCGAAGTCTGTCCAAGAACCTGTAAACCTGAGAGAGAATAGATATTTTCCTCCCTATTAAGCTCCTTTATTCTCCCATGTAGAAAACCAGAATAGTTTGCCTGCAGCATTCTTAAAGTAGCTTCCTTATGGTCATTTTTCTGTTGTGTTTTTTTTTTTTTAATTCAACGTTTTGTGCTTTGATATGCATCCTAATAAATCCTGCTCTATCCTACTAGCATTCATTAAAAAAAAAAAAAAAGAGAGAAAAAAAGGAAAAAAAAAAAAAAAGAAAAAGAAAAGGAAAAAAAAAGCCTCAGCTAGGTTTTCTTTCATGACAATAGAACTATCATTCTTATCTTAATTTCTCTGAGGCTGAAAGAGGAAAGTTTGCCAGTGCAGAGGAAGCAATTGTTGCAGGTTTTTCTTCTACCCTCATTTGTTGAAGGCTCTCCTTTTCTCACTAGCCCTATTTTCCTGCTCTGTTCTCTTTTGCAAAAACAGAGAAAAAATAAAATAAGAGAAAACTTCAGTTTAAGTGATTTTGAAGCATCACAAGCTTTTTGACTTTCAGATTACCCAATCTCCACCCATGTAATTACAAATGTTGTATTTAGATTCTAATAATCTACTTAAGGATGCAAACATTGGTAAAGATGAAGATGTTCTAATACTTTAATTATTACTGTTGAATTCTTCTGTTTCCCTAGCTTCTGTAGAATTAAGAATAGAAACTAATTTGGATGTTTTGAATTGCTCTCTGGAAGACTCCGTGTGTGCCTCTTTTTCACTAAGGATTAAAATTCTAAGCACTGTATGCTACATCCCTAAATTAAGGCAACAGAAGTACTCTTAGCCCACTCCCCTAGCACTTTTCATGACTGTATTGTTTTCTGGGGACAGACTTAATTTTCTTCATAGTAGCTCATATTGTGCTATGTTTTGGATCTGTGACCAAAATAGTGCTGATGACACACCCATGTTTTAGCCATTGTCTAAGCTGTACTTACACAGCGTGAAGGCCTATTCTGCTTCTCAGGCTGCTTTTCAGTGAGTAGACTGGGAGTGCACAAGTTGGGAGGGGACACAGCTGGGACAGATGATCCTAACTGATCAGACTTACCCCATACCCTATGATAGCATACTGAGAAATAAAGATGGGGAAAGAACAAGGAATGGGACAGGGGGGCAGCGGTACCTGGAGTTATGGTGTTTGTCATCCCAGGAAACAGTAACACATGATGGAGCCCTGCTTTCCTGGAGATAGCTAAAACCTGCCTACCAGTGCAAAGTAGTGAATGAATTCCTTATGTTGCTTTGCTTGTTCACCTAGCTTTTGCTTTACCTATTAATCTTTCACTATATCAATCTCCAAGCTGTCTCCTTTTTAAACTTCCTGCACCTGACTGGGAGGAGTAAACGAGCAGATGAGTAATGCTAAACTGCCTATTGGGGTTAAACCATGATAATGATGAGCTACCTGCAAGATTGAATCAAAGTGGATATATGATATAGAACTGGTTCAGAAATAAGGCAGTCAAAAAAAAAATGATATAAAGGAAAATAAGTAAAAGGTAATATTGGAAAATAGAGGATGCAAAAGAGAGACTCTATGGCTACAACTATCCTCATAAGCTAAACAGGACAGAGACACTAGTTTAAGTGTATGATAATCTATGGTGGGTTTTTGCTAGCACACTTTCTGACAAGGTTTTCACCTTTACCAACTAATGTTCTCCCATAAGAACACAATTTAGATTACTAAAAAGTTATTTAGGCTGCCTATAAACTCTTACCATTATATAACTCTGGCTATTAACTCTTTCCATGTATAAGGTATGTTGAATTTGCCTACAAGAAGATTTTGAATATAACACCTTCCTCTAGCTTGTTTTGAAATACTCTCTCGGATCTGTATTTGCCAGTAAGAGCCAGACTATTGATGTCTCAAATCTTGTGTGGTGATAAGATCTGGCCAGAGAATGAGCAAGGCCTGTGTCATGTGGTGGTCATATACCAGAGCAAGATTTTGATTGTATTCTTGGGAACAGAATTAAGACTCAAAACAAAGTCAAGTTCCAAGTAACTTTATTTTCCCAACAACAAGTTTGCAAAGCAGAGAGAGAGAGGGAGAAGGGAAAGAAAGGAAGGAAAAGGTCAATTGTGATAGATATACCACCACAGGTCAGCAGCGTTGGGTCAGTCCAATTCATTTCCAGTCAGGGGAGAATGTTTGTATCATCAGTGTTAGTTGTTCCTGCTCTTTTATTGGGTCATCATTCTTCAAAGAACTACTTAGCATATTGCAGGAGCTGTTTAGCATGATCACACCTACACAGGGCAGTGGTACGCATGCCCAACACTATCTCTTAGGGGTCTTCAGCAGTTTCAGGGGTGTCCGGACCCCTTGGTCTTCCAAGCACTGGGTCTGGGCACATGTGCAGGGGTTAGGTTGCAGTTCTCAGAATTATCTCTGTATTCGAGTTTGTAAGGAAATATGAACTTCTAGCCTTGTGGTTCAGTCATCGCCCAGTTTGTGGTTTGAAGTCTGCCCACACTGGTGCACCAATATTGAGGCATACAACGAACAGTCTCTCTCTCACTGTCTCTGACAGCCTGCCTGGAGGGAGGAGGTGTCAGTGGCTCTCAATGGCCCTTAATGCCTCTGTCATCCTCCCCCCAGCTCCTTGAAGATAAGTTAACAGTAGGAAGAGATAAATTCTGAGTAGGCTGGTTGAAGTATTTTCCCTGAGATTATTTCTACTGCTAACCACTTCGACTGCACCAAGGGGACATCTATAGAGTACAACGCACCAATAGAGGTTCATCCAAATTGACACTGCCTCTCTACACTTTCTGGGTAAATTGGGGATGCCACCCATATGCCAGATGTATAAAGAGACATTGTAATATCGATCTGGGGTGCACCCACTACTGAAGAACTCAAGATTTGGACTCATCTCAGGAGACATTACTGGATCCAAGTGTGGTGATACCTATCTCACTCTCTCTCTCCCCCCACCCCTCATCTTTTCCTCTTCTTGTTACTCACTTTTCCTTTCTTTTGCTTCATATTTAATTTCACCATAAAGTAGTTGATAAGAAAATAACCTCTTTTGCCAAAATATCTTTATCTGCACTGCTTGTTGATTGTTCTCAGGGAAAACCAATAAATTGGTTTGTATTGTTCCTCTGAGTCATTGTTGTGGCTCTACCTCCCCTGTGGCCCTGCTGTGCAGGGACAGCCTCTTTCAGGGGATCATAATGATTCACCTCCTTGCTAATCCACCAAGTGGAACTAGACATTGCCCTTATGAAGAAAATACTGGCATAATCAACCTTCCTAATTCACCTTTGGGTGAATTCCTGATCTTAAAGTGAAGAAGGTCAAATTTTTCATATTCATCTTTTAAAATCTAGAATGTAGTAACATGATTGTATAGGAGGCTAAAGACATGAAACACTGAAACACTGCTACCACCATGGAAAAAAAGAAAAAAAAAATCAGTCTCAGAAAAGCTGAAGTCTGAATTTATACTTTAAAAAATAATGCATGGAAAATTTTAGATACATTAGGAATTAAAAAATAAAATAAAATACAGAGAACCATTCCTTCAGTGATGGTCTTCACCTAAGTGAAAATGGAACATGCCTAATGGAACTTAATTTTAGGAAAAAGAGAGATAGACTTTTAAAATTTAAAACTATAGGAAATCTGAGATGTTCAGATCATGGTATTTTTGAAATGGAGTCATAAAGCACAGTATTTCAGAATAAAGTGTAAGAAAATATTTTATTAAGTATAGTACATTGAAATTGGTTCTTGAAGCAATTCCAAATATATACTTCTGTACAAATGCTACCTGTCTAAAAATGAAGGCCTTAGATCCTGCAGACCAGTTGTAAATGAAGTAAGAGGGATTATAAATATTTTAAATATTGGTTGAGAAGATAATCAGTGGGATGTAATATGACTTGGAAGAAAAACCTTACAATTGTATACACTAAGTATAGTAAATTAAGCAAGTACAGAAGTGATGTTATGTGCTGGAAAAAAGAAAATACAACATATAAGGTAATTGTACTTAACTTTTTGACCCTGAACTTGACACTGAAGGTGAATGTGCTATTCTGCTGATGTAGCCAGTGTTATTTTTGCCATGTGAAGTGTAGAACCATAAATCCCCCCCAGTCTAGCATTAAGGACAATATCTGTTCTTATCCTGACACTTGCTAACAACTGTTGCTGTTGTCATAACCTCAGGTTTCTGTAGCAGTGCCTCCAGAAACAATTTTTCATCTTATACACTTTAATTATATACTAAAAAAAAAAAAACAAAAAACCCTACATCTTACTTAATAAAATGTATTGACAAATAGTGTCTTTCTCCTTATGTCTCATCGTTTAAAAGACAAATATGACTATGTGACCATACTTCTACTGCATACATTTGAGAAATTCATAATTAAAAAAAGTCCAAAACCAAACAAATGAACATAATTCTTATTAACAAGCCACTATTCTTGGAGTCGTTATCTAATTAAAGATTTGACAAGAGGGATTTGAAGACAAAAGACTTTTTATCCCCTCAAGTATTCTCCCTTCTTTTGTATGATTTTCTGGCTTTTATCAGATGTATGTCTCTATCACTACATCTAAACCTACAATCTGTAACATCTAATGATAGGTATGTGTGAGTTTGCTTTCATATCAGCCTTGTACGGGAAAATAGTAGCTGTAGATATGTTAGCATTTTATCCTGTTTAATAAACAGTGCTGAGTGTAAAACCATTACAACTGTCCTGGTTTGAGTGAGAACAGAACTAATTCTGTTCAATGATTTTACTTTTCAGCTCAGTTCTTCTAACTAACTGCACTTTCTGAAGTTAGCATCCTGTTTTCACAGGCAGTGTCTGCTCCTAGCAGAGATAATACTTCATGTTTATAGTTAGTACCAAGGATTGGTGTGCAGACCAAGGCCACTGCTGGATCTTGTGTACCACATTGAGGGGTGCAGAAAGTGAAAGGCCGCACCTGCAGGGAGGAGCGGACAGGGCAGGTGACCCTAATCTGACCAACGAGGTATTCTATCCCATATATGTTATATTTAGTATAAAGCTGAGGGATCTGGATGGGCTCCTGTCTCTTCCTCCCTCATGGACTGCTTTGCCAGATTTCCTTGGTTTGGCCCAGGTCCTCTGTCTGTTCCTTCCTCAGAGCATCCAAGAGGACTCTGTTCTGCTTTCAATCCCAATTTGTGTGTTACTGAATCCAGTACCAGAATCCAGCTCCTGAACACAGCTCCCATCTGCTGTGAGGCCCAGTCTGGGACTCCCCCGGTGACTGCTCCACAGCATCAGTGGTGATAGTGACCTAATTACCATCGGAGGGTTGGATTTGATACTGGTTTTGTATATATTTGTATATATTCCATTTCTATTATTATTATTTTCATTTTTGTTAAAGCTGTTCTAGGTTTTTTTGTTTTGGTTTGTTTTTTTTGTTTTGTTTTGTTTTTTTGTTGTTTTTACTCACTAAGTCTCTCTCCTTTATTTCCTTTCTCTTCCCCTTATGGAGGGAGGGGAATTAAAAGAGAGAGATTGTGATAGGTCTAAGGGGCCACCCTGACCGTAAACCATGACAAATATTCATAATCCCTAAAAATTTTGGTTTATTACATCTTTAAGACAGTCACCTAGTCAGGCTGCTTTTGTCATCATNTATTCTATCCCATATATGTTATATTTAGTATAAAGCTGAGGGATCTGGATGGGCTCCTGTCTCTTCCTCCCTCATGGACTGCTTTGCCAGATTTCCTTGGTTTGGCCNGTGGCCCCTTAGACCTATCACAATTATAGATATACTGAAATGCCAGTTCTTTTTACATTACAGATCCTCTGTTCAAAATTAAACCAGATAAAAGAACAAATTGAAATTTGAACAATATTTATAAATAGATGTTCACATTCTGTCCTTGATAGGCTGTGTATGGAAATCAAACCGACACTCAAAATACAATCATGCTTAAGCCAATCATGCTGCGTTGCTTGAGGCTAACAATTCAGCAGGTATGCATCAAGGAAACTATTTATTTACTTGTTTTCTACCAGCACGTTGTCACTCTTTCTGGGACTCCTGAAAGCCACCATCTTCACCTTTCCTTCAGGCGTTCAATGGTTGACAGTAGCAGTCACTCATTCAGAAGTTACAGGCAGAGTCCTGGTAGCTTCTGTGTCTTGTTAATGAATCTGGATCATATATACTGCCCCTTCTGACAGATGTAATTACTCAGGGAAATCCACTTCACTGTATCCCTGTGTTTGCCTTGTAAGTATCATAAATGGGCTCATGTCAAAAACCCGACATTCAAGAGAAATACAACCTCAGTTGGAAAGAGATGTAAGAGCAGACAAGTGATGACAAATGTCAATATTTCAGCTACACTGTTGACAGGTCTGCTCTTGTTAACATCAACAGTATTAGCAGAATGGTGAAATAAACTATTATTCATACACCAAGGCTTTACTGTTAACAACTTTACCCTCCCCTGTAACTCCCTCCACTCTCCTGCCAGCTACCCAGAGCAGGCCCCATAGAGGCTCCCATAGAGGCCTCTATGATAAAACATTTTATTTTTTTCCACCCAGATAGAATAGCAATGTAAAACATTACCTATCATGTAGAAGAATAACAAAGAGGTGATTGGGTACAATCAACATGGCTTCACCAAGGGCAAATTGTGCCTGACAAACCTGGTGGCCTTCTATGAGAAGGTCACAACATCAATAGACAAAGGAAGAACAACAGACATCATTTACCTGGACCTGAGAAAAGCCTTTGACACTGTCCCACATGACATTCTGGTCTCCACACTGGTGAAATATGGGTTTGATGGATGGACAATTCAGTGGATAAAGAACTGGCTTGATGGCTGCTCCCAAAGAGTAGTTGTCAATGGGTCTGTATCCAAGTGGAGACCAGTGACAAGTGAATTTATAGCTTATTAAACAGTTGTAGAGATGGACCATGGGATTCAAAGAATAATAGAATCATTCTGGTTGGAAGAGACATTTAAGATCATCAAGTCCAACCATTAATCCAGCACTGCCGGGTCACCACTAAACCACTCTCCTAAGCACCACATCTACACCTCTTTTAAATAACTCCAGGAACGGTGACTCCACCACTTCCCTGGGCAGCCTGTTCCAGTGAATAACACCCTTTTGGTAAAGAAATTTTTCCTAATATTCAGTCTAAACTTCCCTGGTGCAATTGGAGACTGTTTCCTATTGTCCTATTGCTTGTTATATAGGAGATCAAACTGACCCACTCCTTGCTACAACCTCCTTTCAGGTAGTTGTAGAAAGTGGTAAGGTCTCTCCTAAGCATTCTTTTCTCCAGGCTAAACCACCCCAAATGTCTCAGCTGCTCCTTGTAAGACTTGTTCTCTATACTCTTCATCAGCTTTGTTGCCCTTCTTGGGACACACTCCAGCACCTCAATGTCCCCCTCACTATAAAAAAGACATTGAGATCCTGGAGCATGTCCAAGGAAACTCCTGATCCTAAGGCCTCTTCTTTAAACACCTTTGTCAGTGGCCTGGAATTATCACTTTGCACTGAACATGGAGACAAAACCTACACACAGATGGCTTTCAAAAGAGTAGCCCCACCTTGTGTGCCCAGACTTCCAATCTCTGTCCCAAATCTGGGTGTTACACCTCCCAAATTCTATACAATGTGGTGCTGTGGCAAAATTCAGCACCAAGGGTCGTCCATTCCCTGTCAGAGCTGTTCAATTTCTATGTAATCCAGAGTAAACCAACAGTAAACACCTGCTTTCCTGGTAGGGACATTTGGACACCCAGTAGGTCTGCCCTTCTCTCTACAACTGCTGCACTCCTAGGCAGTATGGGTGTGAATGGCTATTGCTGCGTGACTGTAGCTCCAGCCAAAACTGAAACATAAGTAGCACAGCAGTGTCATTCATCCCCTGTGATCCTGCACATGAGGCCCACATATAACTATGCTTCAGATAGCTAAAACAAGACAGTCAGAATTACTGATGACATATCACTTGCACAGATCTCACTTTTTTCTCAAGTGTGTCTTATCTATGTCTCCTTTTAGGTGCTTCTTTGGAATTTTTGAGATTACAGGTATAGTTTTCACTGAATAGTACTTCTATCCATTTTTAAAAGTGAGTCTAGAGACATCTTGTATTAAAGAGATTTAATAAAGACTATCCTGAACTCATACATAGCCTTTCAAAAGATTAGCAATTGAAGTACATATGTTCTTCTGTGCGATGTGAATGACTCTTGTTCATTTTAATCCAAATATTCTTGGCCCTTGTGGCCAGGAAGGCCAATGGCATCCTGGAGTGGATTAGAAGGAGTGTGGTTAGTAGGTCAAGACAGGTTCTGCTCCCTCTCTACTCTGCCCTAGTGAGGCCACATATGGAATATTTTGTCCAGTTCTGGGCCCCTCATTTCAAGAAAGACAGTGAACTGCTCGGAGCCACAAAGATGATTAAGGGAGTGGTACATCTCCCTTTTGAAGAAAGGCTGAGGGAGCTGGGTCTCTTGAGCTTGGAGGAGACTGAGGGGTGACCTTANTGAAGTAGATGATCTTTGAGATGCCTTCCAACCTCTAACATTCTGTGATTTTGTGATTCTGTTTTTTATCTCTCATAAAAAAAAATCTTTTTAAGTTAGACATCAAAAGATATGAGTGGTGGGAAATTATTTTTCCTAACCTTCCATCATAAAGTTTTTCTGTATTGATAAGAAAATGCAATAACAAACAAACAAACAAACAGCCCCCCCAAATAACAACAAAAACAAACTAGCCAAAATGCTTTCTTAAATTGGAAGTTAATATTTCAGCATTTCCAACCCTTTTATGTCCTTGATTTTTCCAAAGACCTTAAATTCTTTTCCTCATTTTTCTCAAAATGCAGAATAATCAATGACATGTAGGCTGTATTCATCTCTTTTCTTATTCCTACATTCTGACACTCTTGCTTGATAAAAATAATATTAAAATAAAGATCAATAAACTAAAGATATATCTACCTGAAACTTCTTTATACTTTGCTCAAAAACTTTTAATGTCTTTTAGGATCAAATGGAAAAGGTGAACTAGAAAGAAAAATGTATATATTGATGAACATGTTAATTGGCAAAAAGGCAAGAAAACAACACAACAAAATATTTGAAACAAAAAAAGTCAAAGTGTTCAATAGAATACTCTTCCCCTGTGTAAGAGATGGTGACAGAGACTGTGTGTTGTATACCTCAACATTGCTGCACCAGTGTGGGCAGACTTCAAACCACAGAGTCGGTGATGACTGGATCATAAGTTAGAAGTTCCTGTTTCCTTATGAGCTCGAATACAGAATTAACTCTGAAAACTGCAACCTCAGCCCTATGCATGCTCCCTGACCCAGGGCTTGGAAGACCAAGGGGTCCAGAGACCCCTGAACACCACCAAAGACCCCTCAGAGATGGTGTTGAGCATGCATGCCATCACCAGGTGGTGGGTGCAGTTAAGCAAAACAGTTAAGGATGAATATAAACAGGACAACCCAATAAAAGAGCAGGAATAACCAACATCAGATGGAACATTCTCCCACTAGAAACGAACCGGACTGATGGGACACTGCAGATCCGTGGTGGTAGCTATTGCAACTGACCTTTTATTTCATTTCCTTCTTTCTTCTCTCTCTCCCGTCGCTTTGCGAACTTGTTGGGCGAATAAAATCACTTGGTGCTTGACTTGGTTTTGAGTCTTAATTCTGTTCCCGAGAATATGATCAAAATCTTGCTCTGGTCTATGACCGGTGCTTGACACCCTGTTATATAAAATAAAATATTTGAAGACTGAAATTTCATCTTCCTTTTTAGCTACTCAATTTGATTAGCATAGAAACATGAACTGCGAGAATGATATTACCAGATGTATATTAATAGGATATAGTTGCATATCCATCAGGGATAAAGTTAAACTGGAACAAAAGAGTCATGCTACTCTAAAGATTTATAAAGAACTAATGTTTTTTTTAATCTTCATGGTGCTAGGACTAATATATGCTGATTGAAATCCCAGTTGTAAACTTAAACTCTTTGTTACTTTTCATAAACTTATTAGTTTTATTTTACTATTAAGTTAGTTGTAAATGGCCAAAAGTAGGTGAAACTTGCATATAAAAAGTACATATTTTACAGATTATTCAAATTTTGCACAAATTAAATGGGGAGCATAGGGACCTGTATATAGTTTGAAAAAAAACCCAATCCAAACATTTCCTAGAGATGAGTTTTGACATAAAAGCTTTCTAGTTTTCTTTCTCTTTTTATTTTTCCTCCAGATAGAGTTCATTGTGCAAGTCATGACAACTCAAAAATAAATTTATCTAGAAGTGGCTTTAGTTCTATTTTATTCTATAGTATTTTACTTCATATTAACAGTCCACTTAATTCTTAATGATAAAGAATTTGCAAAAGGTAGAAGGAAATGAGAAATAAGATTTAAGCTTTTAACCACTTAATTTCATTATGTTTGTTTCGGTAAGGTAGAAAAATGTATTTTATCAGTGCTGTCAAAACCACACAAAGTAGCTGTCATAAAATCTTTAGGACTGTATAGAAATATATGCCTTCAAACAGTAAGTGTTCTTCAGCTTGGTGAAGCACCTGAGCCCAGCTTTTACAAAGATCTTTTAGAGTGTTTAACTTATGCTTGTGCTTACTGACATAAACTCTTCTTCCCTGACTGGCATGTATCTTTTTCACACATAAACATGTCATATACCACTCAGATGCAGTACAAGGAGAATCACTTCACTGTGCAGTTTAAATTAAACATGACATAAGTCAGGTTTACAAACGGATGTGGTGTATGTGGAAGGAAAACAAAGAGCAAGGGTGAAAAAAAAATGGTTACATTGCAAGTCAGCCATTTACTCAGTTTTATGGGTTAGTTTCTACAGCCTCTACATTTTCTTTTTCCATCTTCTTCTTCCCCTTCTTTAAGAAGTAAGAAGTTAAATGCACTTTCCCTCCCTTTGCTGAACAGACATTGAGCAGACAGTGACGTTTCTGTGCAAGTTACAGTATAATCTCTTTTGATGTGATTATAACACTATCAAATTAGCCCGTCTTGGTTTTAAATTTTTATGTGGCTGTGTGGGGACACAGTATTTTTGATACTATTTGTTTGTGTAAAGTAACAATGGTCTCTTGGGCTATAACTGAATCACTGTGTGGTGGGTCAACCTTGGCTGACTGTCTGGTCCCCACCAAGTTGCTCTGTCACCTCCCTCCCCCTTATTTTTAATGGAGAAGGACCCTTGTCTTGGTTTAAGAGCTGAAGTGCACTCTGAAAAAGCTTCACTGAAGCTGACCCCAAAACACACTGATGCCCATTCCTGTACATAGAACCAAATGTTACCAAATGAACTATGCAGTGAAGTGAGGGATGCGAAGTTGGAGAACAAAGACATTTTGTTATGTATTTATTCAATCCCTGTTCAGCTCTTCAGTACTAGAAGGAAAAAAAAAAAAAAAAGCTCTGAATCAGATAACAAAAGTTAAAAAGTCCTGAATACAAAGAAGCTACGAGGTAAATAATTAAAACTGTGGGGGTGGGGGGGACATTGATAGGATGAATCCAAAGGAAAGCACAGTCATAATGAGAGAAAAATCAATCCCTTGAATTTAGTTAGGGCAACACAGACGCAAAATTTCCTATCTGTGGTATCTATATTATTCAGCAACCTGTACTCCCAAATAAGCAGGCATTTTTCTCTTTCAGTGAAGGTTCTGTCATGCTAGCAGTAGAGAGGCAAGCATGCTAACTTTTGACTACAGTATTTATTATGCTATACAGCAGTATGAATGAAGCACTTGAAAACATGCCAGTTTAGATACTGTCTACCTACCCAATGCAAAGGCTGTCCATGAATCACACTTGAACTCCCATTACAGCAAAACTTCCACTCTGTCAGATACAATGGGAAGGTACAGATAACAACTCTCAGAAAAGATCAGAAGTTTAAAAAATATGTTTATTGGTATATTTTAAGTTAGTTAAAGTGAGCATAGGAAAATCCTGCTTTGCGTCTGCAATTATGTACTTAGTAATGTGCTTAGCAAAGTACTTCCGGTTTAGTTATAAACAGGATCTAATAATTAATAATAGGATATTTCCTTCTAGAATAAAGGCAATAGAAAGAATAATGAGTTGGCCAAACAACTAGCCATGAAGAACTGTTGAGACTGACAAATCTAATTAAAACTGGGGACAAAGTAATTCTGTCAGCGGGAAATCACAATCCCTGACTCATGGATCACCGACCCCAATTATACTACCTCCTCAAAGGAACAAGGAAATAAGTAGGTAAGAAAGACAGAGCATGTGCAGTATTGTACATAACCAGTGAGGATATTTTGACCAATCATATAGTTGAATAGCAATGCATCTGCATTAGAAAGAGGAATGTGATTAAGATTTTGGGTATAAATAACTGACATTTTCAAGTGTTGGATGTGCTGTTTTTGACCTGGCACCCATGACTGTGCACTCATGAGAATAAAGAAAATACTTCCAACTTGTATGTGTGATTGGCAGTTGCGTACTGGGTGATGAACTCACTTTTGGGTAAACAGTACAAATATCCACTTCCCCTCTGTGCTGCTGAGCTTGAGTGAAGCTGAAATCTCCCATAGTAAAATAACAAAAGGATGTCAGGGCTTAAAGCCTTCAACTTTTCCCAAAGAACAATCCTTACTCTGTGGCCAGGCATCATAATTTTTCTGAAATATTATAAAAAGACATGAAATTTAAAAAAGAAAATTAAAAACAAACAAACACCAGTGACAGTTTTTCACTGATCTGAACTGTCCCATAAATTCTATGCATTTCTGAAGACAGTAGTATGTCTGAAAATTCTTTAAGACTAGACTGAGATTTCTAAAAATTATTTAGGATTTTCTCTTCAGTTTAACACAGAAACCTCTTTGTGGCCTCTGTGCTTTGTAGTAAGAAACCTCTACATAAACTACAGAAGTACTCCTGAAATCAAAGACTGGTCATGGCAACTGCATAGTTCAGACCTGGATGTGAGTTTGTTGGTATATTTGCTTGGTAGATGCATTTTTTAAATGACAGAAAAATATACTTTTGCGGGCTTGTTGGACTGAAATAGGAATAAAATTCCAAGATGCTTATCCTTTCCCTTATTGGGTAATGTTGGTTATATGATGAGAGATAATAGTAGATGTTGAGGTAATTGCAAACAAAAAAATATGGCTGCTGACAGGCATTAGTTACCCTCATGTCTAAATTCAATATAGAGGAGTATTCAGGGCCATAATTGGACTTTGTCTCTGTAATGCCTAAAAGAATCAAAACTGCATACAAAATTTACTGGTTTAGCTTTTCCAAAGGGGGTTTTTGTTTGTTTGGTTGGGTTTGTTTGTTTGTTTTTAATTACTTACTTTTATTACTGTATGTTCCTATACCTTGAAAAGGCTGTGCATTTAAGTAGCTAAGTCTGTATTTGTGTCTGGCCTCCAATCTTTGAGTGGTTCAATATAGAAGTAACATGAAACACTTCATGTTTTTAGCTTTGTGATCTTCAGCTACTTCTTCTTGATTTTGTGCTGCTTTATTTTATCATTGTCATGTGCACTGATAAATCTTATCTGGGATTTGATTCATTGAGATGTGTTTACAGAACCACAGAATAATAGAATTATAAGATCATGGAATCATAGAATCACAGAATTGTTTCAGTTGCAAAAGACATTTAAGATCAAGTCTGACCATTAACCTAATGCTGCCAATTTCCACCACTAAACCATGTCCTTCAACACTTCATTTACATGTCTTATGGTGACTCTGCCACCGCCCTGAGCAAACTGTTCCAATTCCTCAATTTTCCGTATAAAAATTTTTCCCAATATCCAACCTAAACCTCCCCTGGTACAACTTAAGCCCATTTCCTCTCATCCTATCACTAGTTCCTTGGGAGAAGAGACCAACTCCCACCTTGCTACAA
This sequence comes from Chloroceryle aenea, assembly GCA_013399075.1. NCBI lineage: Eukaryota > Metazoa > Chordata > Aves > Coraciiformes > Cerylidae > Chloroceryle > Chloroceryle aenea. Next base: position 124,300 of record VWZY01011879.1, on the reverse strand, counting down.
CCTCCTTTCAGGTAGTTATTATTAAGAGTGAAAAGGTCCCCTGAACCTCCTTTTCTCCAGTCTAAACAACCCCAAATCTCTAAGGCACTCTTCATAAGACTCTCCACAAGACTCTTCACCAGCTTCATTGCCCTTCTTGGGATATGCTCCAGCATTTCAATGTCTTGCTTGGAGTGATGGGCCCAAAACTGAACACGGTATTCAACATACGGCCTCACCAGTGTGGAATACAGGGGGACAATCTCTTTCATAANTCTCTGTAATGCCTAAAAGAATCAAAACTGCATACAAAATTTACTGGTTTAGCTTTTCCAAAGGGGGTTTTTGTTTGTTTGGTTGGGTTTGTTTGTTTGTTTTTAATTACTTACTTTTATTACTGTATGTTCCTATACCTTGAAAAGGCTGTGCATTTAAGTAGCTAAGTCTGTATTTGTGTCTGGCCTCCAATCTTTGAGTGGTTCAATATAGAAGTAACATGAAACACTTCATGTTTTTAGCTTTGTGATCTTCAGCTACTNGCATTGCATGGGGTTGTTATAATTCAGTGCAGGGCCTGGTGCTTGGTCTTGTTAAGCCTTATCCCATTGGCCTCAGCATATCCATCCAGCTTGTCCAGGTGTTCTTAGAACATGGATATTGTAAGAATATTTTGCAGACCGTTCTGTCATTTTACAGGATGTTCTAAGAGAATTTGCATTCTTAGGACATTTTNTTCTTCTTGATTTTGTGCTGCTTTATTTTATCATTGTCATGTGCACTGATAAATCTTATCTGGGATTTGATTCATTGAGATGTGTTTACAGAACCACAGAATAATAGAATTATAAGATCATGGAATCATAGAATCACAGAATTGTTTCAGTTGCAAAAGACATTTAAGATCAAGTCTGACCATTAACCTAATGCTGCCAATNGTGTTCTTAGAACATGGATATTGTAAGAATATTTTGCAGACCGTTCTGTCATTTTACAGGATGTTCTAAGAGAATTTGCATTCTTAGGACATTTTAAATATGTCATTTTTATTTATTTTTCAATACAATAAATGTAAGGTATTAATTTTAATATTTATTTTAATTATTTTTCTTATTCACCACATAAATTCTGGCAGTACTACATTTATGGAAATCCCTAGTTACTGTACCTACAAAATACCCTCAGTCATTAACATAATATGTTTGCCAATATATGTTTGCAAAAATATTTCTTTTTATACAAATAATTTCTTACAAACAGTCAAGTAACATGCCAATCCTAATGTTAACCTAGATCCACCTTGATGGATTCACTTTTGCATGCAGTGAGGCAGTGCTACAAAGAAACTTTAGTAGATATACAGGAACTTTTCTGTAAAACCCTAAGTTCAGAAAATAGTTCCATTCAACATTTAATAACACAGGTTCAGAAAACAAATTTAGGCACAGAATAATAAAAAGTAAACTACTGCTGTAGGTATTTCTTTTACTTTGGATTTTTTTAACAGATTTTAATAGGCAAAGATGAAAAAAACAGACTACAGCAAGGTAGATATAATTTCAGGTCTACAAAAACTCAGTCATCCTTCTAGAATTGGAAACAGAAGCCTTGGCATCTCTTTTGTGATCTTTGCAGTGAAACATCCCACTAATTAGTTTTTCACCTCATTTTGCCTCTACATGCAACAGAATTACTGGCATTTATGTCAGTTTTTCTTTTCCCTGCTTTTAAATTCTAGAAGAAACCCCAAGTGTGAAATAATTTATATGAAAATATTAACCTCCACAAATATTTGGAAGCTGAAAGTCTTAATGGACTGAAATGATCCTGGCTGGCCCCCATGACTTTCTGTAACTCCCTCTCTTTACCAAGACAGGGGAAGAAAATAAGACAAAAAACTCACAGGTCAAGATAAAGTCAGTTTAATAAATAAAAGCAAAGGCCACACATGGAAGGAAAGAAAACTGAAAAGATCTATTCTCTACTTCCCACCAGCAGGTAATATACAGACACTTTCTGGGAAGCAGGGCCTCCATACTTGTAGCAGTTGCTTCATGAAACAAACGTTTTAGTAATAAATGCCTCCTCCTCTCCTCCTTTATCTGATCATTTATTGATGAGCACAGTATCATATGATATGGAATACAGTCAGCTTGAGACAGCTGTCCTGGCTGTGTCCCCTCCCAGAATCTTGTTCACCACCAGACTACTGGCCTTTGCAGGAGGGGAGAGGGGTGGGGAAGGAGCCTTGATACTCTGGGAGCAATACTCAGCAGCAGCCAAAACATTGGAGTGTTATCAGCAGTGTTTCAGCTACAAATACAAAGCCCAGCACTATGTGGGGAAACTTAGCCAGACTCCATACATGTGATCATTAAACTGAAAATGTAAATTAATAAATATTTGTCCTAAGTCATCATTAGTTTCTTAAAATATTATATAATTGATGTTACATATAAAATACGGATAAAAGAGTATGCAAATATGAAAAGATTCTGGGAATTATTTCTCTGTATTTATTTTGTTCACTACTCCTCAGAATACATTTGTCTACCACACTGCTCCTAACGTGATTGAGGGACTACTGTAATTTTGCAATCTCTTCCAGAAGTGTCTTTAAATAGATACGCATATTTTAGTTCTTTTTTGGTAATGTCTTGTTTCTCAAACTTTTCTGGCAGCTACTAAATACCTTACAAGTGAGAAACCACATATGTATTTTTATAGATAGGTTATACACAATTAATGAAGACCTTCATAGAACACTTTTAATAAAAAGCAAAATAATTCATAGTATAGAATGGTGAAATGACATAAATACTCAAATAAAGTTGATTTCGCTATGCTGTTATCAACAATATGGCCCATAGGAGCCATGATTAATACTAAATATAACTTGGATTTCTAGTGAAAAATATACTTATATTGGGATCTACCTTTGACTTACATAATTCAAAAGAACTTCTTTTTTCTTTATTCTGGATATATTCTTAGCAAGATGTGAGTTCTCTGATATTGCTTGTAATTAAGAAAAATACTGTTCTGGTTTTCCTAGTGATCATCTGAAGGGGAATTTGAGCAAATATATGACTGAAAAGGTAAGCTGGTTTCTAAGTATCTGTTTCATAAGTATTAGGAGCACATTTGGGGTATGTTAATATGAGTTGAATGGGTTTTCAGCTAAAGGTAAGTACTTCCTTTAGAGCACTATTAATTATATAACAGTATTCAAATACTTCTTCTATTCAGTCTTCATACAATCCTATCAGGAAGAGACATGTTATAGGCAAATATTTCCTCCTTCTTGGTTTCTTCTGTAAAAAAAGAGTTAAATCATGGATTTAAGAAGGATCAGGATACCTGTATATTATGTTTGTTGATTTTTCCCTCTGTACTGCTGCTTGTAGAAGACATACTCTCCACCCTAAGGAGTACATACATTTGACCCATGCTATAAAAGTTATTGCATCTTTCTTCTGTGTGTATAGATCTCCCAAAATACTTACATACATCTCCATATGTTTTATGACATCATTACAATGGATGGTAGTGTATCTTAGGAACATGAAGTAGGTTCAACCTGCTTAGCTTTTATATGCCAAGTATTAAACTCTCTTAAAAAGAAAAGCAGTATCAATATAGTGTAGTATAATTGAAAGTGTAAGAAATTAAACTAGACACTGACAGCCACAGTTATTTTAAGTGTTAGAAACACTGAAAGAAACATACCTAGTCAAAAATTGATTTCAAAATGCAGAAGCAACAATTCAGTTATGCTCACAGAAAAAACAATCTTCACAGAGCTAAGTAAATGTAAATAGATTAGTTTTCTAATTATGTTCAATCAAATAAAATATTTTCTTTTCAAATCATGGCTGTTATTGTCTATTGTGTAAATAGATATAAAGATGACATACTGTATAAAAAAGCCTTATGGAAAATAGCTATTTTATTAAAGATCTACTGTGCCGGAAAGTGTCAATGATTTTTATGTCCACAGACAAACACATGCATATCCTTATAATCCATCTAGAAAGTAGTATATATATTTGAAACAAACTATATTGAAGAGTTTTTAGTGGAGTATTGGGCAGTTTCTTAGTTGACTTAAATCAGTATAGCTCTACTAATGCCAGAATTTTGTCAGATTACGCATTTCAGTTAATATATGTTAACTTATAGCAGCTGAGAATCAGACCTGTAAAAGATTGCAAATTTGTGTAGACATCCTGGATAATAGGAAGGGATGCATAGGATTATTTCAGTCATTTTAAAGATGCGATTAGGACAAACATACAGACTTTTCTAATGTCTTTCAACAGGTTTCTATTTTTAGATGAGCATTTTTTTTGCAGGAAGAGATATGTTTACTAACAAATTAATCTCATGAGAAATAATTTAGCTACTTTACTGGTAAAAAGAGTCCAGCATACAAGTAGACAGTAAAACAAGTTTCCTATGTACCTATATGCATATTTAGGCCACTATGAGAAAACAAAAAAGGTCTTAATCTCCATTAATACTTGAAGTTCTATAAAATCTAAATTCCTATGAATAGGTCATAAAGCCAACTTAACCCTGTGTTTCTCCACAGCTGCTCACCTATCATGTAAATGTTCTAGCTGCCTTAAAGTTTATCAGTCTACACATCATAAAGCATCTTCAGATGTTTTAGGCCACCTAAAATTAAGGTGAAGGAAAATTGGCTGTGAAAAAAATAAAAAAAAATGTGTGCTTACTTGTAATCTTTAGTCCTGACAAGTGGAATAGAAGATGTGGATTTAAGTACCTGCTACCATTCTGTTCACAATGGAGCAATTTTGGCTCAGAGTTCTCATTTTCAGTGGTACCTTCCTAGTGCTAAGAATTTTGGGACATTTTATTGTTCTTTTGCATAAAAACCTTCAAGATTAGAGATTGACTATTTAATTTGCTTACCTAAGATTATAAATTAATATATGAGGATCTCAAATGGAAAAAAGAAGAAAAGATTTCCATCATTTTTGGCCAGAAAGATAGTGGCAGATTAACTATAAGCCCAGTTTTAGTGAGTTTAACTTAGAATACTCATAACATGTCTTTCTCTAAGGACTATTTAAAGAGTTCTTGAAACAGTGAATTCTATATTCTCTCTCTAATATCCAATTAGTAAACTACATATTCTGAACTGTTCTTTTGTTCTTTTCAAAGGAATATTAAAACTTGTCTTTCTGTGATGTGCCAGGATTAGTATAGACAGAAAATGAGAGAATAATTTAGGTTAGAAAGGACCTTTGCAGATAATCTGGTTTTATATCCACCTTAAAATAATGCCAACTTCAAAGTTACATTAGGTTGCTCAGTGTTTTGTGCTGTTGAGTTTTGGCTATGTCAAAGACTGGAGATTCCACATGTTCTTTCAGCAACCTTTTTCAATATTTGACCACTCTTGTGAAGACTTTTTTTCCTTATATTTAATCAGAGTTTTCCTTGCACCAAACTATGTTTATTGTCTATTGCTTTTTTCACTTTGCATTACTGGGAATAGTTTGTCTCTAACTTATCTCTGACCTTCTATTCAGTAGTTGAAGAGAGCAGTAATGTCCCTCCCAAACCCTCTCTTCTTCAAACCATATAAACTCAGCTCTCTTAATTTCTCCATATGTGCACCAGTGTCTTCACAATTTTCATGTCTTTCTGCTAAATTAACTCCAGTCTATATAATCCTGGGGAGCTAAAACCGGGCACAAGACTCCAGATTTAGTTTCATAAATGTCAATGGAGAATAATACTTCACTCAGCTTTCTAGTTACATTCTTATAAATGCAGCCCAATCTGTGATTAGTCTTCATCATTGCAAGTGCAAAAAATTGGCTCACACTTGTTGTCTGTGTAGATTCAAAAGTCCTTTTTATGAAAGGTTCCTTTCTAGCAAGTTGGAGGCACTTGGCCTGTATATGCCTTTTTTAATTATTATTTTCATTTTCCTTTACTGAAGACCATCATCCTATTTCTTCAGCTTTATAAAGTCCCCTTTCATGATAATCCTATCTTCCATCCCATAATCCATAAACTGCATGTTTGTTCCATTCCATCATCCATGTCAATATCGGTTCCAGTATCAACTCTTAAATGTCATTCATTAATGGCTGAAGGTTGGACTTTGAACTGCTAATATTTATGCTCGATGGACTAGAAATTATTCAGCATTCCTTCTGATCTATCCATCTATTCAATAACTCACCAATTACACTAAAAAAGTATTATGGGAAACTACACTGAAAGCCTTGTTAGAGTCAAAGTAAACAACATGAATCTTCTCCTGTTCACAAAGTTATCTATTCCACCATAGAAACAAACCATGTTGGCCATACACATTGGTAAATTAATGCTGGATATCCTCTATCACTTCTCATCCTCCACATGCCTATACATGGCTTCCAGGAAGACTTTCGCCATTTTGTCCCTGAGTACTGTGGTTAGCCTCACCTGCTTTTACTTCCATACATCCTCCTTCTCCAAGAGAGATGTTACACTTGCATTCCTCAAGTTACAAGGGAACTTGCTGATTTTCACACCTTTCAAAGCTGGTATAGATCAGCTTCATAAAGACATTAGCCATCTCTTCTAGATGGAGTCTATCCTCCTTAGTCTGCTTCAGTGGTCCCTAGCTTGATCCTTCTGGTTTTGCAGAGAAGCTTTATCACATAATGTTAACAATGTGATCTCCAGAATGTGTCCACCATAATCTCACCTCCACCTAATCCCTGATCCTGACCCATAAATTTTCACCCATTCTTTAGGAATATAAATGTACACTTAAACTACTCCTTCACACATGATACAACTTGTCTCTGTCTTTTTTCTCTGTTATGCTTTCAGAAGAGTTTGAATCCATCCCTCCATCCAGGACTTTAATCATTGAATCTACCACACCATGTTTGTGTCATCATAGTCATGTTGTGGTTTTATGGCTGGCTGTAGGCTTTTCATTCCTTCTTTTTCTCATAATTCATATGTTCATGTACACACACAGGAGATAGGAATTTAGTTGCACCATTTACCCTGGGGACAGAATACTACACGGTCTCACCTGCACTCCGCTCCCCGCTGGCTCTCAGGCCGCTGTAGTTACAATATTATAGTCGCATATATGAGACAGCAAATATTTCTACATAGCAAATGTTTCTACCACATTGTGTTCCAAAACAGCAGTTGACTTTCTAGAATTTGCTTTAATATTATTTTGGTCAGACTGTCATTGAAACAAGTACTTTCAGATACATATTTCATTTATGGTCCAATAGTATTCAAAGAGACAGACATTTCAATAACTACTTAGTACTTGGGCAAATTTCAAAAAAAAATTTTAAAAGTTCACTTACTCATATTTAGAGGAAATATTGTAAGCATTTATCTTTAAGAGAGGTTTTGGGTCCATGCATTCTATGTGGTCAGAAGTAATTTAGTATAATCCTGGAATAAACAAGTGATTTAAAATGTAACTTTGACCTCAGCATTTGTAATTACCTGGCAGTTTGTAGCTGTATGATAAACACAGCTCTTTGTTCAGTGTTCAGTCTATTTTGGTCTTAATTCTGAAGCATCAATTATTGTCACACATTGAAGAGAAAAAAAAAAAGTGTATCATACACAGTATCTGTCTGTGCTTCTGGGTACCTAAACATTAAAAAATATTACATTGTTTATGTTTTCTCCTGGACTTGCACTTGAATTTCACTTGTTTGCCTAATATGTTTCTTAGCATTGACATGCATGGTCTCAGAGCAGAGAGCACACTCACACAGAAAATAGTGATGAACAAAGTTTAATAGGAATGTTGGACACCTGAACTCATCAGGTACAGAAAAGCAAAATGAACAAGAGTCTTTTTTTATGTGCCACCAGTGACTTGTACCTTCACATCACTTCACTTTTATACATTTGTTTCTCTCTCATCCATACTGATCTCTCCCTTTCTCTTCCCTTTTCTCCTCCCAACTAAATGATTCACATCTAAGTGGTCCCTTTAGTCTGAGGTCTGATGCATCTGTACCCAAATTTTGGATTTCTGATAGGTTCATTAAAGTACTGCTAGCCTTTCAAGGTCCCAGTCCTCAGCAGGTCCTCAATGTTCCCCTGCAATATTTTGAAAGGTGTAACTTCCCTTAACCACATACGAAATCCTGCTGTTTCTCATGGTGCTGTCTGAAACTTTTGTCAGGTTAATACTTTCTTATTTGTTATGTTCAGCAGTTTCTTATGCTAAGCCTATGTTCTGTTTTTCATTTTCTGTTCAGTTAACTATGTATCAGGTCAGGGACTAGTCATCATCCTGCATACCTTAACTAGTATTTATATATATAAATGTGTATGTCTGTGTGTTTACTTTGCTTTAACCATCCTGTTTTAGAGTAAATATGAAAAACATTGATGTGTGTTGACATTATACAAGAACAGACATAGCAAATCTACTAAGCACATGTTAAAGTAATGTGTAAGTGCTCAACGTAAAAGAAGCCTTTGCTCCCAAGAAACTGCAAAACTTCATGAAAAGGTAAGAATGAATATTCTTTCATGTGAACACAAACAGAATTCTTTCTTGTATACAAAGAAAAAGCATGAAAACTAGCCATCTTATGTAAAAAATAGGTCAAGTGAATATGACTTGAAGCATTATAAAATGTTTCTGCTCCTAATATGTTGGTCAGGAACATGGTTCAGAAGAAAGGTTCAAAACCTGCATAAAGGAAAATTTTCCTGATAACTTGATATAATAATCCTCTAGTTCTATGTCAATGCTATTTTCACTTCAACTCATTCTGAAAGCAGGGAAGGAGAGACAAAAGCAGTTTTGTTGAGGTCAGGTAATGAAGTTACACATTTTCATTTGCCAACCAAGTCTATTATTTAGGAAGACTATTTCTCTTGTCAGTTGTATCCCAGCTTCAATCTTGACATAAGAGATAGGAGGCCTTTGTTTTAATATGGTACAAACCATTATGCCTGTGTTCACTAAATATTTTAATAATATTTTTATTATATAATATATTGATATTATATATTAATATTAATTATTAATTTATTCATGTACTATAAACATTTGAGCATCCATTAAAAATTAAGTGAAACAGACTGTCTATAGTGATATTTTTGTAACTGTCACATTGGATGGAGAGATTTCTTTGTGTGATACCTTCGTTCTTAAGGAAGTTAAATTCATTTTATCCTTTTAGTTTACATAGAAGAAAGAATAATTTGCATCACTCTCATTTAGAGGACTTCATGTTTATTGTAGGTAACTATGGAATGGAAATTACTTTCTGATAGTTGTTCAGAACATTTTTTATTTGAGAACACTAGACAACATCTGCATAGAAGATCACTTCTTCCTGAAGGACAATTACAACATTAAGAAACCTTGAACCATCTTCAGAATTTCAAAGTTCTTAAAAGAAAGTGAATGTCTCACACCTTTCTTCTTGATACATTGATGAATTTATATGAGGAAAAAGTCAGAAATATTAATCTAAATTGTGTTATTATGCTGTGATTTCCTACTAATGGATAAAATGTTTATATTACTTTATGATACAGCTATTTGCTATTAATTTTAAAATAAGTATTTTATATCAGTTTAAACAAAGTAGAAATACTTTTAATTTTTAACAATTACAAATAATTTTTACATGCATTTATTCCAAGTAATAAAGTCAATATTTCTATTTTGAATCAACAATCATTTGTTCAAATAATCTAAGTTAATGAATAATAATTTACATAGTTTAGTTACGTCCTGATATGGACCATAGGGTTAAAGAGAATGAAATGAATTTTAGTTCTACCCTATAAAGTTTCAACAACCCTTTTTCTGTCAAAAACTGTATGGCACTTG
>VWZY01011879.1:93583-114436 GCA_013399075.1 Chloroceryle aenea | reverse complement strand
AAAAATAAAAAAAAAAGAAAAAAAAAAAAAACCGCCAAAAAATATAAAAAAATTATTTTGAATAATTAGCTTAGGTTCTAAATTCAGGCCAACCTATTTTGAACTACTGGAATCCATACTGTGTGACATTTCACATTGCCTTCAAAGGCATTTGTAAAGGAGTCTGTGTTCACTCTTTCCCTTTCAACATCTACATTTTCTTTGAAGTGTATTTGCTGAGTCTACAAGCTTGCCATAGCTGAGAAATCTTTGAATCTTATTTAATGAGTAAGATCTTCACCTTTTGCTGATCACATAGAACTACTGTGTAGATTCAAAAGAGACATTTTTCTACCTGCTTCTATCACAGTAGTAACTCTGTGTGAGATGGTGTGAAAAAAAAATGGCAAGAATTTATATTGTCATAATTAAAACAGAAGGAAGATAGACCCGAGGAAAGTAATAACCCATCATTTCTTTGCACCTTATTGACAAATTATTTTGCACCACCCAGCTTTGTCTGCAGGAGGTGCTGTTTCAATATAAAAACCATCATAAAATAAAGTATATTCACATTTATATACATTACACGTATACTCATGCACACATTTATTATAATGTATGATGTATTCCTCAAAAGTCCTGATGCTAGAAAGGTTAAAATATAATTAACTGTCTTCAGAAATGTCTCTCATAAATAAAAGCACCTGACTGCTTTAGTGTGAGAATTCCATTGCTAGATCACATCTCGATTGTCTCTTGTCAAAAACTTCTGTTATAAATATATTTACTGAAGAAACATAATTGCTCCTTTGGAGTCACATATTTGCAAGCATACATTCCATTCCTTAGACTTTACTCTCTTTGTTTCATCCCTCTGAATTCTAGCCTCTTATTCAAAACAGAAAATCTGTGACCCTTTTCCTCATGATCTCACTGCAATTAGTTGGAAAAAAGATACTTTAAAAAGCAATTCAGTCTTACATATATAAATGTCTGAAGACTAATTATTACGGAGGAAGCCCATATATGCATTCCTGCTCTGTGACAATCNGCCGGGCCTTAACCACAACAATATTCTTTACCCGTTTTGGATTTGTCTCACTTAAATTTCACCGTCTAAGTGTAAAATAGTTGTGAAAGTATTTCCCTCTTCGGAAATATCTATTTTCTCTCTATGAGAACAGAGGAAATTTGCTGGATGGATTATAGCAGATGCCTGAGGCAGATGCATCTCCCCTGACAAAGACCTGACAATGACAATGAGCAGCCTTGCCAAAGACCCGATAAAGATAGGGACTTTAAGGNCAAATAAATTATCTTTTATCAGCCTTTCATGCTCCACTAATTAAGGCATCATAAACATAGCAACTACTGTTTATATCTGGCTTCCGAAAGAGAAAAGCAACATATTCCCATTTTACAGAGACAATCAATCACCGTAGATGAAACACATTTTCAAAGAACACAAATCAGAACTTCAGTGCATTTTTCTGCATGTTAATTNAAGGCCATTAAAACCTGATTACTTTGTTTCAGGTCCTTACCTTGATATTTTTGTGCGCTTGTCCACAGCTAATCAGAATTTACCACTGTTCGAACTGGACTAGGGTATAAAGGGATCCAATTTGAACCGGTCCTCCTCGGAGCAGCAGACCCGCAGTGTGGGACTTGGCTCTTGGATCGGAATGTCACCTAAAGAAATTTCACAGGAGTGAGCCCTCAGTCCTACTTTGGTGAGTAAATACTTCTGGATATATCTTTGAGTGAGCCCTCGTCCCCACCTTGTGAGTGAGTGATCCCCTTTCCTGGATACCCTTGAGTGGGAATTCTTGAGTGAGCACCACGTTGGATCATCTTTCTAAATAATAGTATTTGAAAAATGTAAGAATTAGTCGTGAAGTATTATATTCTCACCTGACATCTGAACTTGTAATTTAATTTGATCTGTTAGAGTGCTGGGTAGTTTTTGCTTGAAATAAAACCTGCATTTTGGGTAGCTACTGCTGTCTATCTTGTAAATGACTCTGTGACAATGCCTAACTTGTATATTGCTGAAATTAAGTGAGAACAGCATCTCCTCTGACTCATCAGCAGTTTTATTACAGTTACATGCTGAAAATTTCTTGGTGTTTTGAAAGCAGCACACTAAGGATTAACTGTCTAATTTTAGAAATCTTAAGGACAGACATCTGCAACTGAGGTAGTTTTGAGGGCAACCCTTTACGTCATTTGGAAATATTTCTGGGCAATAAACCACAACAATATCATATAGATATCAAATTTTATTAACTGCACTAATTAGATGCCCATTGTAAAATATTAATTAAAATGACTAGGTTATATATATTCATCTTCCTCTAGAGAAAGAGACAGGCAGAAAGCTACAGGTGAGGTGAATCCTACCCTCAGTGTTTATATTAAAATTAGCATGAGAATATTTGGAAATGCAGAAAATTAGTGAAGCAGAGCACCTGATCAAGTAACTCACAGTCCTGAGTATACCCACCTCAAGCAACCAAGCATAAGATTCAACTCAGATGTGAAAATTGTAGATGTCTAAATCTGATTAAACATTCTAGACTGCCTTTACAGTCAAAGGCAAAAACCTGACACTTCTAGAGAATGGTTCATCTAACTCATGTCACCTTCTCACAAAACAAGATCAACCACCTCACAGAGGTGTTTATTTCTTTATATTAAAAATAAGGCAAGCCTAAGGTCACCAGTCAGACATCCATCTAATGGGCAGAAACTCAGGTTAGAGAAAATTATTCCCACCCATAAACCTGAGAGATAAATGTAAAGAAACATCTGATATCACCTTTACAAAAAATGTGCATATAGTTATGAATCTGTATTTCATGGGAGCTCTGTGAGATAAAAACCAGAATAAGAACATTTGGATCACAGTCATAGACATCTCTTACCTCTGTCACTCCTTACCTCTGATTTAGTCTCTCCATAACATACATCTCATCCCTCTATTTTCCCAGTGAATAAATACTGTCTTGATTTCCACGCTAGCAAGTGCCCTGGATTAGTCCCCTATAGAGGGAGGGGTGCAGAAAGTAAAAGTCTGCACCTTCAGAGAGGAGTGGACAGGACAGGTGACCCCAAACTGACCAGCAAGGTATTCCAGCCCATATACATCATATTCAGTATAGAGCTGAGGGGTCAGGAGGGTCAAGGCCCTGCTCAGCTCAGCCTGGGTCCTCTTCCGGTTCCTTCTTCAATGGCGAGCATCCAAGGGGGACTCTGTCCATTCTGCCTTTGATTCTTATCTGTGTGTTCCTGAATCCAGCTCCAGAACAGAGCTGCCATCTGCCGCTGGGCCCAGTCTGGAACTTTCCGTTGCCCGCTCCACAGCATCAGTGATGACAGTGATGTAATTGATATCATAGGGCTTGATTTCAATATTGGTTTTGTATATATTTGTATATATTCCATTTTTATTATTATTAGTAGTAGTAGTAGTATTTTCATTTTCAATAAAGTTGTTCTTGTTTCATTTCTAATTTCTAAGTCTCTTTCCCTTACTCCCTTTCTCCTTTGTCATTGGGGAGGGAGGGGTGTTAAACAACAGCATCTGTTATTATTCTAGAGGGCTGCCCTGACCCTAAACTGTGATAACTATGCAAAAGAATACAACAATTACCGGAAACAAAGATTCAGGTTAAGAAGATGGGAACCCTTTATGAAATGCCAGAAATCCTGGCATAGCTGATTGCATATGCATTTTTTTGCAAGTTCTTCTAGCAGTCTAGGTTAAAATAAAAAGAGTTTCAAAGCAGCAATTACAGTCTTTCCACTGATTTCCCTGTCCTTGCTTATAGTTATTCTAATTCCTGGAAAAGCTTTTATGTTTTCTTTATTGATACACGTCTCCATAATTCTGCTGTGATCTATCTACAGCTCACCTGTCTTGATTACATACTGACTAATCCATATGTGCTTTCAAAGGCATAAATGATTTTCCAGCATATATGCTCATATTAATCCAATTTCAGCTAAGTACAGTTTTTAATTTTACTGAGTTAATTCATATTATGAGCAAAAGTTAAATGTATGTAAGTATGACAGTTCTCTTTGTAATGTATTAAAAATTATACTTTTTTATTTTTTAAAATTCATAGTTTTCCAAACAGACATCCCAAAAAAGGTGGGGTTTTTTTAAGTTTAACAGCTTTTTGATCTACAGCCTGGATGACAAATACAAATGTTTATTCTCAGCTGATAATAGTTTATGCCAGAGATCAGTAAATATATGCTGGAATTAGGAAGAATATACTTCCAGATCATGAATTCTCACAAACTAAAGCAGATTTAAATATCCATGTAACTAATACTTTAATTGAAAATATTATTTTAGTATTAGAGTCCTTTCCTACAGCTGCTTGCAAAATCACCTTAAACTGCAGTGACTCAGACTATTTTCTTAAAAAACTTATACACAGCTATGCATTGCAAGTCATATAACTGCAGTGGAGAACATTGTAGGCAATTTTTTTATATAGTTTTTTATGTCTTTCAACAATTTAATATATTGAATTAATTTCTCGTCCTATTAAGTGATAATCACTAGCAGCCAGACTGTATCATTCATTGCATTTTAAGGAAGGCTTCTCACTGTGCTTGAAGGATAATGATCCCACCTGTCTTTGCAAGATTGCAAGAAAGCACCAGTGTCTTCATATTTTGCAGTGGTGGTATTATTGTTATTATTAATTTTGAAACATTCATATCACTGACTGAAAATATCGAACACTCCCAAGAAAAGACTTGGTTTGATTTATGAGACATTTTAAAATCTGTGGAATATCCCATATTTGATAAACAACTCAGTAAATAATATTAAACAAAATATTACCTTTTTGGGTTTAGAAAATTCTAAAACTATATTTTTCTCTCTTGACAGACATAATTGTGATTTCCAGAATTCAAATTATTAACCAAGTCTTGGCTGGAAACTCAAAGAAGAAATAGTGGAAATTTGACCTATTTTTTCAATAAATAAACGATACTTCTATTTAATACTTTCCTTCATTTCTACTTTTTCTTTTTTTTTGCATAATACTATATTTTATTCTTTTACATAAGTACAATTAAGAAAAATCACATGACATTTAAAACATAATAAATTTTGCAGGGAAACAAATTGCAAAATTTAAAGATTTTTTCAGCTTTTTTTGTTCTTTTTGTGGATGGTAGATATCAAAGAAGCCTGATATTGTCTCCGACTACACAGAAGCACTCAAACTGTACAGTAGATTGTACTGAGCATAGCACTTTTTGCAGACTACAAAATATGTTTGAGGCTATTCTATTCAGTAAGTGCATAAGCAATCATGTATTTATCACAAAGAGGAGATTTTAGGTGGAGGTAGAATTGGCAAACTGTTCAGATGTGTTTTTTAAATTATATTTGAATAATATTATTTCCACATTTAAATTACTATGTTAGAGTAATTCAGAATGATGTGTAGATATTATGTAATAACTATACCTCTCTTTCAGATGTTTTCTGAATACCTTCACCTTTACATGTGCATTTATTGTACTATTTTGCAGCAGCAGAAATCAATCTATAGGTAGCACTGCAAAAGCTTCATACTAGAAACTCTTGTCCTTTGAACTTCTTTGTGAAGAAACAGACTTTGAAATTGTCCCTAACACTCTTCATTGCAGAATTTGTTTACTGATGATTTGTTTTTAACTTTGTGTTTTGATGTTACATCGTATTAGATATCAGAAGGAGTTGTATGGTTTTAAAGAGAGATTTTCTTTTATCCTAGCACTGCTTTCCATGATCTGAAAACAGAAAGAAACCTTAAAATGTGTATAAAATGAGACAAAGACATACAAAGAGTGCAAAATTAAAATTCAAATCTATAACATCATGCAAAAAGAGACTTTTTAAATTTTTCCTTTTAGTTGAGGAAGTATTGCTTTAGGTTCTAGCTGATACTGCTTATATTAGGAAGTTGAAAGTCAAGAGGGAATGGATTTAGTGTGCATGTAAAGACAGAATAAGAATTTTTTAAGTATATAAACAGTAAATTTTAAGCTATCTGCTTTAAACATATATAAATATTTATAAACTAATTTCTTACTGAGCACAGAGCCTTTAAGGCTCACTAGAGACAGGAAGCATGACGTAAAGACCCACAGAGTGAAGAAAAAATGTTTGGAAAAATGTCTAAGATGAATTTGAGGAAGCATAGAGAGGAGATCAAGTACATAAATGTGAAGAGGAATGATGATTACATAGAAGGAAGATGCCTTGTCAGGCTTTTTGACTTTTAATACAGAGACAGAAAAAGGGAAACATGACACTGGGCAAAGTACAGTGTCATATACTGTACTGAGGGCTTGGCAGACGATAGGAGGGAATGTACCCAAAATGTCGGACAGTAATAGAAATGTGGTACAAGTGAGTGAAAATTGGAAGTGGGAGTATAGTTCAAGATTGGATGGGATGCTGAAGTAAAGGTATTTCAAGAGCAACAGAAATGGTAGTAGAGATGGAAATCAAAATACAGGTCTTGAGAAGTCATTAAAAAATGCAGAATGTCTTAATAAAACATAAATCAGGGAGAAAAAGGCACCAATTATTAAACATGACTTCATTAATCATTCCAAATCATTCTGCTTCAAGCTTGCAATAGAGATGAACATTACTTTTGAGAAATAAATGTACAGCTGTTACAAGACTGTTGTTAACCATGACAGAATAGTTTGGAGATGTGTAAAAGTAAGTAAAAGAAATCTTCTACATATATGAATGGAGGCTAAATGTAATTTAAAGTGTAATGTGAATATATTTGATAGTGAAAGCTGAATATTTTTTGACTGTTTGCTTCTACAAAATTGCATTCAGTCTTAGGATTGATTAGTGCTTAGGAAGGAAAAAAAACCACAAAATCCCCAAGCAACATAAGCTAAAATGGTATCATCTTAAAAAATTCTGTGAATGTTTTGTAATAGAGTAACATTTATGAAAACTGTTAAAAAATACACTGTTAGGCACAATTCCAAAGACAGACTTTAGGAATGACAAGGTGTTGCAATATGACAGAATTCTACTTTCATCAGTCTCTGGTGTCTAGTATAGCATTTTGATAACACTATGTTAGTAAGTCTCACAAACACTTTTACTGACCAGTGTTTGAGATTATGTCAGAAGCTTTCTCTAGAAATTACAGGTACTAGATATTGCTCAGCTCTGTTCTCTGAAGGTTTTGAACATGTTTTCTCTGTGCTGGATTATGACTGTATTTTTAGATCAGTATTTCTAAACATGGTTTTCCAATAAACTTATACATGACAAAACTGTGATGCAAAGCAAAACATTCCTTGATTTTCAAGTAATATACTTAAATTTATTCAGAAGTTTGAACAGAAAATACATATAAAAGAAAACAAAACCCTTATAATAAAAAACTTACTGCAAATTTTAGTCTAAAAAATCATATCTAAAAAGAAATGCTGTATTAAATACTGAAAGCTTATGTCAGTACATTTATTAGAACAACCCTTCAAACCAACCCCCACATATTTTAAACATGCTTCACTTGTGTCTAAACATGTCTGCCTTTGGGTACACTTCTTGGACTGGTCCACTGATTGCTCATGTTGGATAGTACCCTAATTTCTACAGAACTTGTATTTTTCCTCTACAGAAAACACGTAACAAGAGAAAATGGGAGGGAACAGTATGTGACATTCCTGACATGAAGCTACGATGCAATTTGAGGCATATACAGATTGAAGATCTGGTCTCATATAGAAAGAAAATTTTCACTTAATGAAGTGATTGCATATGTATTTTATGACCATGTGCAGACATTACTTTTGATACCTTGATCAACAGTATGAATCAACAGTAATGATTGTTATGATCCCTTAGATTGGTTCCAGTGAAAAAGAACACATGATGTATAAATACATACTCTAAGAGTTTGTGTGAAATAGTATGTGTGTGCATGCATACTCATCTGCATGTCTAGCTATTTGTCTATGGGGGGGTGTGAATGTGTGAACATAAATAAATAAATTTGTATAAAAATACACGGAAGGGTCAGTTACAGGTAACAACCAGAAAAAATTATTTAAAAAAATTTAAAAATCTTATATCAAAATCCTGCATCTACAAAACCAGTCCAATTATAGTAAATAAAATCTAGAATATATTTGTGTCTATCTGTCATAGTTTTTTCCTTCTGACAAAGAAAAAAATAAAATGTTTGTGAATACAAAGATATGGTTAAAACATATTTTTTTCAGAGATAAAAATTTTGTCTCATACCACTGAATAAGACACCATAAAAATATGACCTCTGGGCAGAAAAACACCGAAGGTTCGTTTTCATTAATATTCAGTTTAGAGTCCTATTTGCTGTATAGAAGCTCTGAATTCTGACTTTAAGTGTGTTCCTAGTAAGTACAAAATTAGTCTATGATAGCTTCCTGATAAGTAAGATATTAATTTCACTCCTGTTGAAGTTATTTTTTAGTGGAATATCGGATTACCAATGTCCACATCACTTGATAATAAACCTGTCAAAATATCTGCTGCTTTTTTACTATATTAAGCAGGCTTTGATAATTTTGCAGAAATGAAGGCTTTTGTGACCATTTCTTTATGTGAAATTCTGTGCCACTTTTGGATGAAGAACACAAAATGTTCAATCATGTTAGTTTTTTGACTAATATTTTGTGTTCTCCTTCCATTTTTCTTGTAGATACTTTTATGTTGTCTTCCCTCACAAGTATCAGGAACTGATAAGGAATGCTGTCCTTATTTACCATACTATAAATGCAAGGTTTTGTCATATACTGCCAAAGGCATTATTTGATTGGTATGTGAACCAGATTTTATCAGTATCTTCTGGGCATCTAGACCATGTCTACACTTATTTATTAATATACATCATAGTGCTCCCCAGGGCTCTGATCTGTGATCGTACTGCCGAACAACTGCTTGGAGTATACCCTCATCACTGTCTCAGCTGTTTCCCTGGATTTCATTTAAACTCATTTTAGAGTTATACAGTACAGAAATCTACCACTAGAACTAGTTTTCTAGATCCGAAATTTATCTGCTGAGCCATGACTAGTATCTACAAAGGACATGTTGAGTTTCTAGGGTCGCTGATAAATATAGGCTCAAGACATCACTCAGAAACCTGGGAAAATAAACTGTCTTGATACTAAATATTTTATAACTCTCATTTTGCAGACAAAGATTAAAAAAAAAAGTACTTTATTGAGAGAAAGAAGAAACTGAGATTAAGAAAGAAAATAGAGCAATGTGTGATAACCACATAAGTAATTTCCAATAAAAAAAGTTAACAATCATATGATGAAATTCTTGATAAGACATTTGCTAGGGCAGTTCCTTAACCTCTATTTTTTTCAGTTAAGTTATTGCAGCTGTCAAATCACAGATCTCTGTCACCTGTCTTATTGGGTAGCAAAGTGTCATGGAGTTTGCTGCTTCTAAGTAGTGTTAAACTACTTACTATCCAAGCCAGAGAGCTGCACTTGAGTTTTAGTGTTCTATTTTTTTAAGTTGAAGCAAGTAAACTGTATTCATAATTACATACAGTGTTTGCTGCAGAAAGTCTTCTAAACCATATATTTCTTTCAGTCTTTATACTCTGAAACTGCAGTTTTTCTTCTTGTAGACATATATCTAGTCTGCCGTGAATTTTCATATTAAGTGTTTTCAACATAACTACACCGACTCTTATGAAAAAGCTATTTGAAATTTTATTATTTCTTACTGGTTGGCAATACAATGCCGTTCCCCTCCTAGCTGTCCAATATTCCTGAGCTCTAAAAGTCCATTTTTATATCCCAGCCACTAGGCTTACAAAGGATCTCACAGCTCAGAGTTTCTCTGCTTTAGATATTTATCATAGAATAAAGTGAATTGCACAACAGAAGTGCCTATTACTCTCCAGAGACTGTAAAAAGTGTATGAGAGATCAAATACCAATGCAAGCAAGTCAGACATCCTAAATTAGATATTAATTGAATCCAGATAATATCTGGATATGTAAAAGAAAAATATGCCAAGACTATTAGATACACAAGAAGAAAATGTATCAGGGAAGAAAATGCACTGAATGAGAAGTTCAAGTCCCATTGTCCTCAGGTCTGACATGAGTACTTTCATGTTTTTACAGTTTATATTGTGTTCTATTCTGTCTTTCCATTTAGACATAAGGTCTTCTATGTCTTACTGTGTGTTGTGCATAATGGAAATTTGTTGATGTATATCTACTACAACTCTATGATATTACAAAATGCTTAAAATTATACTACCAATGAAAGTAGTGAAAGGTTCTTTTATTTTTCTGTCAGCCACCATAAGAAATATGACTTACAATACTGATTTTAAAAAAAGAGAATAAAAAGGGGAGTATGACATCACTATGAATTTCAGGTAATTATGCTTTTAAAGTAAAGGAATATTGAGTTTTTGGGATATTGTAAGTGGAAACAGATCTCTTTCTTCTCTTATACTTTGCTTCTTACCAAGTCCAATCTCCCAAATAATGCAAGAACTTGGTAGATATCTCTGCTAAAGGTCATAGCCTTGCTCAAATGCTGAGCAGGATGTACTGGGATTTTCTTTTCCATACTTGCTCCCAGACAAATTCTTCTCTACCACAAATTTTGTAGCTCTGTTCATTTACACCTGGGTGACCAGGATGTAAAACTTCTAGCTAGTAAAGGGAATACTAGAAGTAAGGGAGATTACCTCTCACCTTTAGTTCCTTGTTTCCCCATCACTGAGTGGGGATACCTTACAAATACCACTAAGTATCTTAGTAGAGCCAAGGTGGGAAAAAATTCAAAATAATTTCTGTCTGTTACGCAAACAATTCAAATATGTCTGTCTAATTTAGTGGAGGAGCAATAATTCACTTATATAATAAAGAAGGCCTTTTTTGGATCAAAATGGAGTAATTCACACACACACAAAAAGTCGGAAGTATACCATCCATTTTCCTCAATCTCTTGAAAAAAATCAGTGACTTTTGAGAGATAAATTGTTAGCTCTCATAAAACTAGAGTTTTAACATGTTCTATGGAAATACACTGAATTCACTACAGATATTTACATATTTTTTTTTTTAAAAAAGTGGTTTAGAAAAAGACTATGATGTTTAGTTGTCATTTGACAGCATCCGAGGTGATGCAAAACAGTTTTAAACTTTTAATTTTTAACTTGAAATGGCATCAGTTTGAATATTTGAGATATTTTTCCTGACACGTGTTCTATTTTTGGGGTTCTTTTGAAACTAGTGTATTTTTTAATCAGTGAAAACAGATCTGAAACTGAGGAATATCATTATATGAAGCACAGGAATCTTTCAGAAAAGTATTTTTATGTAGTTACCTATCAATCTATTAATTCTTTAAACACAGAGAGATTGCAGTTCCCTGTTCTAATGCCCAGAAATGTAGTTTACTTTTTCTCCTCATATTCTCTATTAGTCTTACATAATATTAATTGTCAGCATCAATTTCTTAAATTTGTCAAAATCAGTAGGACTTTTTTTTCCCTTAGATTTTGCCTTTTTTATTTCTTATATTCAAACCCAGTAAAACAGAAGTACAATGAATCTTAAAGCTATTAGTATTAGAACTAAATGTACATCACTTAAAGCAGCTGATTGTTTAAAAAATAGATGTGTATACTATGTGATTTTCTGTTCACTAGAATGACTTTCTTTTTCCTTCCTTAACAAAAATGATTTTCTTTTGATCTTATTCAGAAAGGCAATGTCTTTTTTTAGGAACACTTGAAAACCTCAATAGATGCTGATTTTTCTACAACATCTGCCATGTTCCTATTTTTCCATGCTGAACAGACATTTTTTAAAAGTAAATGCAGAGCAAACCAGATTTTGTTAAACCTTAATTAGCATTTTTATAAAATACTTCATCCATAGAATTTAATATAAGAGCTCTTTATGACATGACTGGTTTAGGCTAACAGTAGAAGTTGTATTATCATCTTATTTGTCTCTTGGATAGAGATTGAAACTTTTTTTTTTCCTGATTTAACCTTTCATATGCTTTAAAGCAAAGTGAAGCTATCATTATTTCTTACCTGCTCTTTGAACTGTATCAGTACTCATTTAATTTTTTATAATACAGAGGCATTGAAAACCTTATACTGTCACACACTTGTTACAAGAGTTACTCAATAGTGAGTACATCACACAATACTTCATGGAGGCTTCATAACTTGAGGAAAAGGTTTACTGTGAGGTACACTGAAATAGGTAACTAATGTTCACAGCAAAGGAAAAAAATTAATTGTCTTAAAAATGTTCCATATAAACAATTTAGAGAGAAAATTATATTTACAGTAAAACTTTTATTTTCCTTCAGTCACAACTTTCTAAGAATAATTTCTATGTTAATAACAAAACCTCCTTAAATATTTTGATTTGACAAATGCAGTACTCAGATAAAGAATATTTTTTTTTCCAATTGGGCTGCCACAATAATTTGAAATCTATTTCTTGATTATTTCTTTTTCTCACTGTCATGTGTCCCACAATCCATTGAAAGTTACTGTAATGATCAAGCTTCACCTATCATGATATGAAACATGCTTTTAAATATATTTGTGATACTGTTCTAGAAAGTAGTGATGATATGCTAAATTAAATAACTTTTTTCTTAATTGAATTTGAGATAGCATGTATTTTACCAGATATTATGGTAGTAATTCAAACCCGGTGAAAAAAAGTTTATTACATGAATGATTCAGTGAGTTTCAATATGTCAGTTCTACTTCCAGTTAATCTCTTATTAATTGCAGAAACAGGGGAAAAGTTATATTTCTACTATTATGATGATGTTCACCCTTTTAACTGGCATAGTTTAAAATAAAACGATAAAGAAAAGAGAAAACCATCTATTCAGATGATTTCTCATCAAATTGCATTGTTCTTGACAGTGAATGAATATTAATCATATTCTAGCAGTTCTATTTCTTTTTTTTTAATTTTATTTAACATGTTTTGTATGCTAGAACGTAACTTTTATAATGATAAGAAGTTAGATTTAGTATTTTTTCAGCTTCCATAATTTCTTCTTTCATTGATATTTACTTCTGTAAGAGTGTCTTAAACATGAGCCTTTTTCAGTATTTATTTTTCCCGGGAATTTCTAAATTGTATTCTTAAAAGAAGTGGGGGGGGATTTCAGCTCTGAATCTTGTAAGAAGTAATATTTTAAAGATTTCTTCATCTCTACATCTCTAAAAGAAATTCTCTGCAAGCTCATTCTATTTCTGTGCTACATAATAATTGCATTAATTTTCTCCATCAGTTCCACTTTAGCTGCAAGTTGCTTTTTATCTCTAAATTATTACTGCCCCTCCCAGCTATTTTATTTTTCCTTCTAGAATTTGTCTCAGCATACACTATATTTCTGCTAGCTAGATGATTTGTTATCCAGTTTTTATTTGCTCACAGATCCTTATCTCTTCTTAAATTCCTACAGATCACCTCTGGTTTATTATGCTTATTGACATTTTCAAGACAAGTAAAGCATGTGCTTTTTTTAGCATGCCCATAAAATCCAACATATCCAATGACTTTTTTTCACAGTTCATTGGTGGTGGTGGTTATTTCGTTTGTTTGTTTGGGTTTTTGGTTTTGGTTTGGTTTAGTTTGATTAGTTGGTTTAGTGCAGTTTTGTTTTTTTTTTTCACTGTTCTTCCCACTAATACCATCACATGACCTTACCTGGAGGCTCTGGAAAAAAGACTATTCCTCTTCCTATCTCCCTGGAATCACCGGGGTGTCACTGGAGCAGGAATTAGTTCTGGAGGGTCCCAGAGTTCCCTACATTGGGAAATGTTTCCTGTATTATTCAACTGAAGGTTGTTCTAAAACGTCTTTTTAATTGAGCTTACTTTCTTCATATCTGTTCAGACTTCACTTTTGTAATATGCATTCCATTTCAAGTTTAATACATGCTTATTTTTCTATCATACCAATCTCTTCTACAACCTATTGTCTGAGTAGCATTAAACTGATGTAAATCTCAATTTAGAAAAGGATTAAGCCTGTATTTACTCAATTTAGTCTCTGTTTACTCTGTTTTGGAAATAATCTGAAACTGTTATAAACTACAGATTCCTTCAGACCTAAAAATTAGGAGGGAAATCAGGAGCTTTATTGGTAAGATAAACTCTAATCTATCATAACATACTGTATCTTGATGTGCGGCAATCAGACTCCACAGCTATGATAGTTGTAAAGTAGGTATCTTTATTCGCCGTTGGACGCACTGGGGGGTTCGCCCCACCACAAACGTGTGTGCCCAACATGGGGCAAACCCCTCGATTTAAACTACTAGTTTACACATAGTCAGTAGATGTTGCAAGACACCAATGCATATACATGAACTATCCCCTCTTCATAGTGGGATTAGTTCTCCGCCCCTTTGCGCCTACATGGTGCCTCGTGGTGGTGGTCGTCAGGGGTCCCAGCAATGAAGTAAAGAGGATCCTCTTCGTCACCGCTGGTAATCCTTATCGCTTGTGCAGATTTATATCATCCCTTGGGGCTTGGCCGAACCGTCTGCTATCTTCTTATTTCTTTGTTTTGCTTCTTGCTCAAGACCTTACTGTTTTGTAGCTAATCACATCAAGTACCAGACCAAAAGGGGTGATTAAATCATCAACCAGCCATCACCAATGGGATAACTGACTGCTTAATCATCAACCACCCATCGTATCTGACATGTTATCTTTTTCTTAAGTAATTTCTAAGTAATAAGATGACATATATTTGAAACAAACTTTACTACAAATGAAAAAACAAACAAACATAAACACACAACAAAAAACTAACCAAAAACAAACAAAAAAAATTCCAAACCTAGAAATTGTATGACACAAATATCCTTTAAATCAGGAATGCCTTTTTTTCAATATTCCAATGCATGTTGGCATATACATTTTGTTTCCCAGTTGGACATTCTGACTGAACGAGCTGAATCATTTCACTGTCACAGAATGTTCACAACTTAAGAAAATGTATCTTAACAAAAGTTGCTTCAAAGCAACTTGTCTGGAAGGAAAATTGCTAATTGAAAACATGCATTAGAAATGAGGGAATATTAGCAAAATAATCACAAATGAGCCTTGCAGAAAGATATTTTGTCTATACAGAAGTTAAATCATACACATTTTTATGAATTTTTGCAAGTTATTGACAAGGCGACCATCAAAACAATGCATGTGTGTCTCAGTATCCCCAGCTGGTGGTAAAATGGTTAAGAGATGAAAGGGCAACTTACTCAGGAAATAGAAAACAAAGCTACCAGTAAAAAAAATGAAGCTTGAAATTGTCACTGTAACATGACAAAAATGTGTGACATTAGGGTACTTATTTCTCTGTATGGCTGACAAAACATACATGGGTGGAAGATGGTTAGGCATATTCAACTGTAAAATAAAATACACATTTTCTTTTTTCTTTACTGTCATTAAAAACTGTATCACAGCTGACCAGAGAGCTCACAAAATACTGTATTTAAAACCAAGTTGAACTGTGCTCTTGTAGAGAAGTAAACTCATTTATACTCAAATCTTGTTGCAATGGTGGTGGTCATGGTGGTCTTCAAATTATGAATCTATGAAATACCGTAATCTTGTAATTCCTTCTGTGACAAAGGACAAATAGCTTTTTTTTTTTTTTTTTTAATTCCTCTCTATGACCATAATACAAATATGTGAATACAATGACAATTATAAAAGATGTGTTTCAGTGATTGAAGGAGTTAGCTGTTTTTTTTTTTCTTTTCCTGAACTAACTACATGTATTCTACATGTTGTCTTTTCCTTGTTTCCAAATCCACCTGTCGTTTCTTTCAGCAGTGTTAGGGGTTTTCTACCACCATATCTAACACACTAGATATGCTAGGAAAACTTTCAAAGATAATATGTTGTGTTGTTTGTGAAACACATGGTTGGTATGCTTTGATAACGCGCTCAGTGTTGAACTGATCACAAAATGAAGGTCTTTTTCACCTTAAATATATTGGCAGAGACCTTCATTTTGTGAGTTTTCTTCTTTTCCTTTCTTTGAAAACGTCATTGTGTCTGTCTTTTAGAAAATACTGAAGTCACTAATTACATAATTAGCAACAATAAAAAATAATTACATGCCTTTATGAAGACTTAAATATCAATAGCAATCTGTTCTATTTTATACATGAAAGGTTATCTGCTTTCATAAATAGGCACTTCAGAGCAAAATCTATTATTTAATAGAATTATTCACTTAGGCTGGAATCATCCCTATGGCTCTTCAGATGCAAACATCTACAATGTGCAAATCTCCTATGGAAGAAGTCCCATCCTGAAAGATTAAAACATGTTAAACTGATCACATTGTTTTGATATAATACACCCAGGCCCAGATGTAATCATAGGAATAAATCTTTATAGAACAATTTAGCTTGAGAGGAACCTTTCGATGTCATGTGGTTCAACCTTCTTTTTAAAGTGCATCTAACACCTGGGCAAATGGATTAGAGCCATCTCCCAGGAAACTTCAAAGACCTTTAAAAATGGAGACCCCACACTGTCTCAGAGCAGCCCATGCAATTTTTTATTACTTTCCCCCTGAATAATTTTTTTTATATCTAACTGGAACCTTCCTTGCTGCAAATTTTAACTGCTTCTATTCCACATTCACTGTTCTCTTCCAGGAAGAGTCCATCTTTGTCTACTTATTCTAAGAAGAATGGTCAAATAACTTTCTGTTAATTGAAGACAGTCATTAGCACTTCCCTTCAGCCTTCTCTTGATCAGGCTGAGGAATCATACGTCTCCTAGCCTCTCCTTATGTGATGTGCTCCAGTTCCTGACCATCTTATTTTCTTTCCCTTGAATTCACTATAATTTGTCCACATGCTTTTTTGTACTGAGGACCCCATAACTAGACACAAGATTCCAGATACTGCCTCACAAATATCAATCAGGAAAGTATAATCACATTCCTCAGCTGCTAGCTCTGGCCATATAAATGCATCTGAATATGTGGCTGGTCTTTGCCATCACAAGGGCTCTCTGCTGACTCAAATTCAATGTGTTATTCATAGTGAACCCCTAGGTCTTTTCTGCAATTCTTTTTTTCTAGCTAATTAGCAACTTCCAGAATAAATTTTCATATGATAATCCTACAGCAGAAACAAGACTTTCTATCTGACTTTCCTGAACTTCTCAACGGCCCATTTCTGTAGCCCATTGAGAACACCCTAAATGACAGCCCTGCCCTTCAGAATACTGACTACTTGCTGACTTGAGTAGAGCTAATGTTAGGTTAGATTGCCCAGGGCCTTCTGACAGAAACTAGAATATGTCACACACAGTAAGGAAGGCTTGTATGTTTTGGTTTATCTTTTAATGATCTTAATACTTGAAAATACAGCTTGCAGGTCAGACAAGCATTTGGAGGTCTCATCTTAAATCTTGCCAGAGTTCACGGTTCTTCCAGATTCATTTTATCTGAAGAGTTCTGTGTTTTATTAGGTATTTTCTAACTGGGACCAAAACATCTTTCAAAAGATACCCTCTAGGGGAAGATGAAGAAAGTCTGAGAATGAAATGCCTTCATTGCCTAGCTTCCAGAGTTATATATTCTTCATAAAACCATTTCCATTAGAATATGTTATCCAAAAAAAGTTCCTTATAAATAGGATGGTATGTAAGCTACTTTATTGAAGGAGGAAGGACTGAAGAAAATGAAAATCTGGGCATTCTGGTACCTCTTAGCCATCTTGTAACTGGGAATCCAGCTTGTGCTGTTTGTAACTATCACTTCCTAGAAAGTCCAAACAGAAAAATGTAATCACTTTGAAGGTTCTGATTTGATTTTCTTTTGATTCAGGTCACACTGTTAGAAAAGTCTGCAGGCACTTTTTCTCTCATTAGTCATTTTTTATGTTGTTTAACGGTCTTACTTGTATTTAGGTAAAAAACACAAGTCAAAGATGAAACAAAATATAATAGTTTGTTAGGTATGAATAGCATGTTAATATTGCTGTGATTGATTTATTCACAGTATTAGACTAGCTTCTTTATTTCATCTTTTGTTCCATGTTGGTGTCTCTTTTGCTCCCAGTTCTATATATCTTACTTTCTTTTCTTCTCTATTTTTCTTGTCGTCGAGTGTGTTATATTTCTTACATGAATTTCTCTCATACATAGAACTCATAATCATATCTTGGCTTTTTCTCACTCATTGTGTTTGATGTTTGGAAGCACATATACACCTGATTTGGAACACTTTATAAGTCAGCAGCAATCATTCATTGTCAAGTTAACAGAAAAAAAATATAGTTACTCTGAATTTCCATGAACTTACCCATCAAAGCATGGCAATGTTGACAGGATTCTGATCTTGCATTATAAATTCCAGAGAGTCTGTTTCTTAACTGTCCTTCCAGTTCTTCTTGGAAGTTCTGCATAACATGCAGTGCAAGTTTCTTAAGGTTATTTGTTGCCAGTATAATAGTGATAATACAGGGAGACAGCAGAAGAGACTTTGAACATTTTAGAAATATAGAATTCCAATTTCAGTTCTGGTGGAGGTAGATAACAGGACTTTGCCTGTATGTATACCCACTGTTCATAGTCTGTAATTCCTGGAGTGGTCCAGAACCTCATCAGCCAGTTATCTGGAGATGTGAGTTAATGGACTGGCTTGAGACAATGGATGGACTTGGAAATAGATGACTGACTAGACTTTTTTATTGAATATTTCATTAATCATTGCAGCAGCCCTCCAGGGGATAATCCAGGCAGCACTAGAATTCCCCGCATGCAGCTCTTACTTTGCCCTGCCTAATTTGTATGCCTAAATGTTAATGCCTAAATTAATACCCTAAATGGAGTGTCCCAAATAGTCATCATTGTAATCCGTGTATTTTAAAGAAACCAAAGTGTGTTGGAGGCAGGTGCTCTCTGCTACTAATTGAGGCAAAAAGAAAGCATCAGGTGCTTAATTCACTTCTTTATATATAGGCTTGTGGAGTCTGGTGTACCCAGACATATGCCAGCACCAAATCCTCCGGAAGCAGCATGTAGGAATGCTTAAAGTCTTCTCAGATGACATCAGATATGTCTGTGTTCAGATAAACTATATTCAGTTGTACTTTTTCTGTGTAGAATCATATAATTTGATCACACATGAAAGGATGCTAAAGATTAAATCACAGTTAACAAAATATGCTTAGTAACATTAATCTGATTGACATACTGACTCTTTTTCCAAAGTTTAGAAGCAGGCATATACATTTCACTTAGACTTCAGAGAAGTCTGCATAAAGATAATATTTCTGAACTGTTTTAAACAGCTCAATGAAGAAAACATGTATTTGTCATTATTAAAAAAAAAAAGACAAAATTAAAGCAACATCAACACAAGATGGAATAAAATAGAAAATTAAGACTTTTTTTTTTAATACCTTGATTTTCTCATCTATTGTACCTATTAAACACAAATAAATAAGTTCTCCTGTGTAACCAAACTGATCCGAGTTTGTTAAAAGTCTTTTTGATTTCAGAATTTGCAGAGATATTGTCAAAATTCAAAACTTAGAAAAAAATGTTCAAAGACTATACATAAGCCATGCATATGCATAAATGAAGGAAAATTCATAAAAGTTGGAAACATTTTTTTGATAAGTGTTCAGTCGAATTTTGCAGCTATTTGTTGTTGCAGATTTCTCAACATCTCTCAATATTGTCACAGATACATTTTAATTGTGTAATTTTTCTAGAAGGGTTGTTTAATAATGTGTATGATCATAGTGTGTATATAATTTTACTGCTCTGTGTAACTGTATTACTCCTACACTACTGAGGATGTAGTCTTTCCACAAGGTATAAATGAATTTTCCATCTCCTTTTTCTCATATGCCTGAGGGTACCATGAAGTTTTAAGCTATAGTTTACCTCCATGAGAAGAGTCATACTGTTTTTTCAGTGGCAGAAAAATTGTAATTATATTTCATTGGTCCCATGATGAAATCTTGAGCAAATTTCCAATACCAACCAAGCCTTTATATCCTGATAGGGGGGATGTTTAATACAGAGCTGGCAGCTCTTCCCAACTTTTTGTCCAGTTCATCAATAGATGGCAGCAAATAGCTCTTTTATTTCCGCTCTCCAGCCCAGAGGGTTACACACATTTATTTATTTATTTCGTGCTTTCTACTTCTGCCTTCCTTTTTAAAAAGGTTATATAGATGACTGTATGTGAAACAAAGCTACAGCACAGAACATATATAACTTACGTTGTTACCTAATATCTCCACCAACTCCTTGATAGGGAGAATTCATATGGTTTCAGTGGGAACTGTAAAAAGTTCCTGTCAACTCCAATTTATCCAGGAAGTGTTCACATGCCTTGTACATGGAAATTCACTTTAAATGGTAGACTCACAGATAGAAATAACCTATATTTAAGTTCTCATTTATTAAGTTCCCACAAAATATCAGTCCCTACAATCAAGGTTCCAGAATATCTTTTTCAATAATGTTTTTCTTTTGTTCTTCAGTTTCAGGTTTTGGAAAAGACTGCTACCCTTAGGTATTTCCAGTTTTTCTTCTGCAGCTTGTCCTGGAAAATCCCCTTGGTCCTAGTCAGTCTGGCTAGAAATGATATCCAGTCATCTCTGAAGAAAAAAATTGCTTTCTAAAACTGCAGAAAATCTTGGCAGATTCCACTGTATGTGCTGAGAAATATTTTTTCACTTCCTGTAACTGTGTCCTGAAAAGATTTTACTTTCAAACTTTGGCACTTTCTCTCTTAAGGAAAA
>VWZY01011879.1:38942-93558 GCA_013399075.1 Chloroceryle aenea | reverse complement strand
AAAAAAAAAGTAAGAAAGAAAGAATTGAAAGTATACTTCAAAATCAAAACTCATATGCCTTCCTGTCCCCAGTATTATACAAAGAAAGTAGGGAAAGACAGTGTAGGGAAAGCATTACTCAAGCTCTAGTAAAATCATCTCTGACTTTAGAACTAGTAAATATACTTTAAGCACAAGGGGTGCCTGTTTAAGAAAGTAAAATCTTGTAGAAGAAATTAATCTTCAGTTAAAGTTGATGATGGTATTCTAAACTTTGTATTTAAATAATATTGTGCAAATTAAAATGAAAATATATCCATCTTGAAATGAAAACAGATATCTTAACTGAATCAGCAGTCCCGAAGAAAATACAAGAAAACTAAGATGAATCAGTAGAATAAGTTCAGAAAACTTTGCTGAGAATCATCTTTGCAATCAATTTGCTGATACCTGAACTAACAACACTTTATTTACCTCACATTGCATTAAGAGTACTCTTCCTCATAGTGTGTTGCCATGATGATGCTCTTGGGATACAAAGAGAAGATGGTAGAAAGAGATTAACAGGTAGCTAAAAATATTTTGATGCAGCGTACATTAGTCAGTTAGAAGAAACAGAAAAAAATATGTTAAAATTACAGCTTTTTTTTGTCATATAATAAAATAGTTAATTGTTTTCTAATGAGAGCCACGCGCCAGACTTACCCCTAATAAAAAAGACAGCTGGAAGAAATGCTGAGTGTCCATATGAGATCTCATCTGGACCTCATAAACAAGGACACCACTTACTATCTTAATATATGCCAGCAACGTGAAAGTTGTATGAAACACACATTTATTTATTTCTTTTTCCTAGGCAGGTAATTGTAATTTTTTTTTCTAAATGTGTTTTTTTCTTGGATGGTCCTGTAAGAAAGAAGTATGATTTAATCCCAAAGAAAGGTTAGGCATAATAAAAGGAAGCGAGAAACAAAATCAGGATATATGACAGTATACCATTCAAAAGGGTCAGCAAATGATAGATCTTGACAGTGTATTTAAGCAATTACCGATGTGAAATAAATGTAACACAGGTTGTGTAATTTATTGTCTGACAGTGCTCAGTAACTTACTTAAGCCAATAAAGTTATTGAGATTTATTTATTTTATTTATTTCACATTACCTGTGAAAGAATGATGTTGCCAGTGTAACAAGCACTGTTGTATGTAATCAGTAAGGCTGAATTGCCAGTGACCAGTCTATCACTTTCTGTTAAGTTTTATTATCTGTTTTCTTAAATTGTTATGTTTTAATTATTTTTCAAGAAAATCCTATGTGAAAATCCATCACTGGGATATTACTAGGCAAAAAAATGTATTTAATTCTTGCAAAATTCAAGGATAGCTGACTTAAATGTTATATATAGCATAAAACAACTTTGTTTTGATATTTCTATGAAGTGCTATCCAGCATGAAAATAATAGAACTTAATGTCTGATCACAGGAAAGATGAAGATGTTGCTTTATTACTTCTTTTTTTTCCCTCAAGAAAGAACACATATATTTGGTGCTCAGCTGAATGTTTAACATTGTGTTGTAAAATGTTTATAATGAAAAATCAGACATGAAGATCTAGTGTAAAATATATAACTTAGATAGAACACTCAGTAGATGCTGTTTGTTTCATTTTTTTTATGTTGGCAGTCAATGAACACTGCATGTATTTTCAGCTGAAGGAATTGTGTTGCTACATTTTAAAATAAAGCCAGGAAAGGACTATAGGCTCTACTAAGCTTAAATTCTTTCTGTGATTCAGAAAGGGAAGTGTAAAAAATTTGTGAGAACTTAATATTTACCCTTGTTTGGGATTCATGCCCTAGTATGAAATAAAGCAATCAAAACTTAATTTGTGCTATTTGACAACAGCCTCTGTAGCTGGAATGGAAGAGACTACAAAGTGGTAGTAGAGCTCCATTTCATAGGGTACACCTCTATACAAGATACTTCAGCTACTGTTTAGCAATACACTGAGGAGAGAGGTCTCTTTTACTTCCATTTTGAAGCTGCGACACCTGCAGATGTTCTTCCCCACAGCACTGTGACCCCGGAGTTGTCACATCTCTGGCAGGAGCAGGGATTGTTTGTCTGAGGGCAACAGTTGCCTCGGCTGGTTAGAGGTATCTTGGAGTTATTTGGAGCCCTTTGGAGCCATTGTCTCTCCTCCCCTTCACTCACGACTCTTGCCTGTGACTGTCTTATCTTCTTCCTGTAAAATATTTTTTGTTCTTGAGGCTTCTGGAAGTACTTGTGATGTGATGGCCTCTACGTGATGGTCCTGCTTGTTAAAGAGAAGCTGAGGACACTGAGCTTCAGGGCCCAAAGCCGTTCTCCTTCCAGGTCTGTTAGAACAAGGCTTCTGTGATCCCCTGTCCCCAGAGGCAAGTCTGAGTAGGTGGTACACACACAAACATAAAATCAGCCAACCACCAATATATCAATGCAAGCAGAAGACAGTTGCCTTTACAGATATTGCAGATTAAAACTCAGCACTAATATAAATACAAAAAATATAAATGGCCTGATCCCACTCTTACTTGTAGTTTTCACCATAAAAGTAGATCAAGAGAAAAGATAAGTAGCATGTAGCAAGGCAACAAAGCAGGGAACCCAAGGAAATGAGATAGGGTGTGAAAAAAAGGAACTGAGAAAGGGCCATAGCTGAACAGAGCAGCAGCAGATAATTGAAGCAAAAGCATCACACCATGTGAAGGACTGAGAAGACAGGTTATAGTAAAACAAGGAAATCCCCTTAAAGAATTATCCTGTTGCATCCTCAGCGAGATGAACTATTCAATCATTGAGACTCTCTCTACAAATGGCTATTCAATCAGCTCTTTTAAATATTGTAATTGCATACCAATAATGACTTTGTGATTTAGGTTTCAGAAATGCATCCCCTTGTGCACATATTTATCTTTCATTTCTCAAAGATTCCCTTCTTTAAATATTTTTTTCTCTTCACAAAAAGGCTTCATCCTTACTCTTACCATGTGCGAGGATTTTATCTTCATCACAGATCACTGTCCAAGAAACTAATAACAAACAAACAAACAAACAAAAAACACCACCAAAAAAAAAAATTGGGCAGCATGATGCTGTTTGAAAGTGGCCCATTTCCAAGAGCACCATAAGCTTTAGCAGATGTCGGCCAGACTGAACTAAATACGTGTGCAATTTTTAGGAGTCTAAGAATTCTTCAGTCAATAACCATGGACTGCTGTTTTCAGATTTCTGTCTTCTTGATTTTTAAAAAGTTATTTATTTTCGGTAAATGAGCACTCAGAATCATGTGAATAGCACAGAGAATATGCAAACCCACTGCAACAATTATAGAACCATAGAATCTTAGAAGGATTTGGGTTGGAAGGTTCCTTTAAAGGTCATCTAGTCCAACACTCCTGCAGTGAGCAAGGACATCTTTAACTAGGTCAGGTTGCACAGAGCCCTGTCTAGCTTGACCTTTATTTTTTTCAGTGATGGGGCTTCAAACACCTCTCTAGGCAACCCATTCCAGTGTTTCAACAGCCTGATAGTAAGAAAATGTCTTCCTATATCTAGTCTGAATCTACCCTCTTTTAATTTAAAACTATTGTCCCTTGTCATGACGCAACAGGCCCTGCTAAAAAGATCACCCCCATATTTCTTACAGGCCTCCTTCAAGTACTGAAAGGCCACAATAAGGTTGCTCTGGAGCCTTCTCTTCTCCAGGCTGAACAACACCAACTCTCAGACTTTTTTTTCATAGGAAAGGTGGTCCAGCTCCCTTATCATTTTGTCCCTCAGCTGGAACTGCTCCAACAGGTCCATATCATTTTTGAGCTAAGAACTCCAGAACTGGATGCAATAGTTCAGGTGGAGTCTCACAAGAGCAAAGTAGAGGAGCAGAATCACCTCTCTCAAACTGCTGACCATAGTTCTGGTGTAGACCAGGACCAACCTTCTGGGCTGCAAGTGCACATTTCCAGCTTATGTCCAGCTTTTCACCCATCAGTATCCCCAAGTTCTTCTTTGCAAGGCTTCTCTCAATCACATCATTCCGCAGTCTGTATTGATACCGAGGATTGCCATGACCCAGATGCAGGACCTTGCACTTGGCTTTGTTGAACCTCATGAGGTTCACGTGGGCCCACTTCTCAAGCTTGTCCAGGTTTCCATGGATAGCATCCTGTCCCTCAGGCATGACAACCACACTACTGAGCTTGAAGCAGGAAACTTAAGCTCATTGTGAACAATAGTACAAAGTGCCAGAAAGCAGAGAGTACCAGCTGCTCCCCAATGGATGTGGAGTTGAGTATAAGAATGTGCCAGAAGGACAGGGGACTTGACAGACAGTGTCTTGTTCTACAGTACCCAATCTGGGACAACAAAGCAGGCCCAGGCATAGCAGCCAGGTTCAACCAAAAGTCCAGTTCATCAGATAAATTCATAGTGTTAGGACATATGTGAGATGAAGTCACAGGGTCATTCAGGTCAGGGTCAGAATCATGTCTGGTAAAGTTAACCAGGGTCAGACACACTTCAGCAATTAGAGGGCAGGTTCATGGTGACAAGTATGAGGTCCAAAACTACTAAGGGATTGGTACATCTTTAAATTAGGAGAATCTGAAAGACCTGAGATTATTTAGCCAGGAAAATAGAAGCCTCTGGGGTATCTTATCAATATCTAAAAAAGCCTGCTTGGAAAGTATGACGAAGGAGACAGTCTATTCTCAATAGTGCCTAGATAAAGGACAACAGGGCACAAATTTAACAGAAAATCCCATCCAAAAACAAGAAAACATTTTTTTACTAAGGATGGACAAAAATTGTGATAGGTTGCCTGGAAGGGTTGTAAAGGATCCATCTGTAGAGAACTGAAACACAGCTAGAAACAGTTCTGTGCAATTTGTTTTAGCTGACCCAGCCTGAGAAGAGAAATTGTCTATATTATCACAGGATGTCAGNTTTCTTTCTTTTTTTTATACTCCTGCAGTTCTACCTATGTTTCTAGGTACTATGCAGAGCTAATTCCTTCCATTACTTCCTTACCTGAAACCCAACTCTCACTTCACATGTTTTCTGATTCACTGTGGTCTTCAAAGTGCTTAAGTACAGTTACCACTCAGGTTAAGATTCGAGTAACACTTTCTTTGTTATGTTATCTTTTTCTCACTTCCTCACTTGATAGCTCTTCACTGAANTTCCAGCCTCAGTGATTCTGCAATTCTGAGGTGAAACCAAGAATTCAATCTACAAGTCAGAGATCCGAGCAATGGGGCCCATGTCCAGGCAGGGACACAACTGTTGGCTAAGGTGGAGACTGGCATGCCTACAGAGCAGTTTTGGCATGAACAAATAGTGACACATTATGTTACCAGGCACTTAACATGTGACTTGATTGTCACCAAGTACAGAAGACCATAATGTACCATCTACTGCAATGAATCAAAGATGTGAGATTTGATACAATTTAAAGTGTCACCGGTGGGAAATCCAGCATCTTGAGTTAGAATAGAATAGTTTCATCTGGAAGGGTTCTACAACGATCATCTAGGCCAACTGCCTGACCACTTCAGCACTGATCAAAAGTTAAAGCATGTTATTAAATGCCTTTTCCAAATACCTCTTAAACACTGACAGGCTTGAGGCATTGCCTACTTCTCTAGGAAGCCTGTTCCAGTCTTTGACAACCCTCTCAGTACAACAACCCTCAATGATGTGTTTCAATAAGAAGTAGGTTGTTTATCAAATNGGGTGGACAAGATCTTGAGAGGGGCAACGGCTATGCATCTGGAGCCTTGTTTCCTGAAAAGGGCCAGACATTGCCTGCTGATAGGAAGTGGAGAATCTTTGTTTTGTTTTACTTCTGTGCAGGACCTTGCTTTACCTCTTCATTAAACTGCTTTTGTCTTTGCCCACGAGTTTCATCTTATCTTCTTCCCCCTGGTCCAGCTGAGAGGAGGGAGGGCGAATGATAGAGCAGCTTGATGGGAACCTGGAGTCCAGCCAAGGTCAAACCACCACAGTTGTTTTGTGGCCTCTAATAGCTTTGAATAAATATACCTTCCACTGGTTATGTAAAACTTGTTTGTGACTTGTGCCAGAAAAGATTTTTAAAACCCTCTAATATCTGAGGATCTATTAGTGTGTATTTCCTGTATTTCATGCAATTGTCCAAACTAAATACGGATGTTGAAGAGGGAAAACAGTGAGTAAGGTGTCAAAAAATTTGAAATAATCAAGACTCAAGTAATTTATAATATTGTATGTTTCCATTAGCAAAATCTATCTTGTGCCTTTAATTATGTCAACTTTTGCATTCACAAAACATTTAGGACATTTTTCCATAAAATTGATTTTACAAATATTTTTTTAAAATCCAGAAAAATTATGTTTAATCTTATTCCCATTCATTCTAATTACAGATGAAAGAAAACAAGGATTTTATTTACACGAAGTTTATTTGGAAGCGATAGCAAATTGCTGACTACAGTGTAACCTACATTTTAACTGCCTGAACAGTAACAAGAACGACAGATTACATTCAGTTGCATAACATTTACTTTTTTATTGATAATATTAGCAGATATCAACAAAAACGTCTGAGTTCAGTGCACAAGCATTTCTCATAGATACACTGTCTCCACATCCTGTCTATATATTCTTGTCCCTGTGTTGAAGGCTGCTATAGGTGCTGTAACTCTGCAGATAAGATAAAAATTGGGGAGGGAAACACACAAAACGCACACAAAAAAACAAACCAAACCACCAAAAAACCAAGCCTCTATAGCATCACTGTGGGCTCCTATGTTATCTTTAATATAAATTTCAATTTTTCAGATTCTTACATTCTAAACTCAGAGACATTGGTCATCTTTACTTATCTTGCTAGCATGGCTTCTTATCTCTATCACAGTGTCAGTAACCTGTGATTCACTGAACTGCATTGAACTATGTTATAAGGAACACACAATAGATCTGCTAAGAAAATAGGTTGACAAGTAACTTCAGAAGAATGTGACAGACTTCTTAATGACACAAGTGATAGCTAGCAGTTTAACACTTGTATTACTGTGATCCTAATTAACGTAGATTACTGTAAACAGTAGTGTATCTGCCTATTACATAGCTAGAACATAGATCATTAAGAATTAGTATTTTGAAAATATATGGATTAATATAAATCTCTCACATTATAAAAGGACAGTACATTTCCTTCAATGAAAGGATGTATATGAAAGGATGAAAGAAAAATATGAAAGAACACAGGAAAAATAAATGAAAAAAAAACTATGGAAAAAAAAGATAATTTTAAGATAAAATGTGATAATATAAGGGAAAATTGCATGGAACAGAAAAAAAAAATCATTCTGTTTATAGCTATAGCTCATAGTAAAAATGTGTTGTATCATACTTGTAATTAATGTATTTTATAGTTTTCCTTAAATATTATCTTTTCTTAGGCCATGCTCTAAAGTTTTCTGTTTGTTTGCTTGTTTCTATGTTAGAATGGTAGTTTTTTGGTTTGTTTTGTTTTATAAACAACAAAATTTCACTTTATTATTCTCTCATTTTACTTACTGAATTTGTTATATAGTGGGGATTAAAACTCCAAGTTACTTGACAGTGCAGGGTAATGAGTCATATTCAGTGTCAGTAGCAATGTCATAGAATTTGCACTTCTGAGAAAGTGCAGTATGTGAACTGCATGACCACTATATATTTTTATTATTCTATGTGATCTTAGACTTAATAATGAATATAAATACATTCTTGAACAGTTTGAAATGGGTTTATTAGAAAAATTAAGGCTACTGACCAGGAAGATTAAAAAAAAAGATATTGTGGCCTATTTCTTCCTCTACACAGCCCTTTAAGAAAACTAAAGACAAAACACAACAAAACAGCTTCAGAAAAAATAAAAAAGAGCATATCTGCAGAAAACATAAAAAAAAACCCCAACCAACAAACCAACCAAAAAAGAATTACTTTTCAAGTATTTTTAAAATATTGTAAAGAATGTAAAAATCTACATTATAATTCTTGCATGAAGACTTCTATGAGGATGCACACTGCTAAAGGTGCTGCTATGTGAATGAAGAGGCAAACTCTCTGACTAGTACTTTAAAAGGCATTGAAAGATTTGCTTTATCTATCACTAAAAACATCAATCATAGGATTATAGAAGGATTTGGGTTGGAAAGGTCCTTTAAAGGTCATCTAGTTGAATCCCCTGCAATAAGCAGGGACATCTTTAACTAGATCAGGTTGCTCAGAGTCCTGTCCAACCTGATTTTGGATTTTTCAAGGGATGGAGCTTCTACCACCTTCCTAGGCAACCTATTCCAGTGTTTCATAAATCTTGTAAAAAGAAAAATGTATCAATAGCCTGAATCTACCCTCTTTTAGTTTAAAATCATTGTCCCTTGGCCTGACACAAGGACAAGGGACAGAGGATTGCCAACATCTTTCTTAAAGGCCACCTTTAAGGCTGCAATAAGGTCTCTCTGGAGCCGTCCTCAGGCTGAACACAAACTCTCTCAACCTTTCTTCACAGGAGATGAGCTCCAGCCCTCTGATCATTTCTGTGTCTCTCCTTTGGAACTGCTCCAACAGGTCCATGTCTTTCCTGAACTGAGAACTCCAGAACTGGGTGCAGTACTCCTGGTGGAGTCTCACAAGAGCAGAGGGCCAGAATCACCTCCCTCAACCTCCTGACCATAGTTCTTCTGATGTAGCCCAGGACACAATTGGCCTTCTGGATCAGTACTCCCAGATCCCTCTCTGCTGTGCCACTCTCCAGCCACTCATCACCCAGTCTATAGCGATGCATAGTGAAGCTAAAAAGACAGACCAAAAAGTAGTCTTTCAAATAAAATAAACAAAAAATAATGTAGTTATGTATGTCTGTATTTGTATGAGCATGTCAAAGACTCAGATATTTGTTTGCTTATATTAGGCACTGTTTATCAAAAGAAATCAAGGCACTTGCTGGAACAATATGTGTGAGGACTGCATTTATCTCTGAGCAAAAATAACTTATCTGATATTAAAGGGTGGCTTTTACCCCTAAAAGTGCTGCAACAACCTTATAATAAATTTAACAGGAAGCTTGTTGAGGATGTGTATTTTTCTAGGAGAGATGAAAACATGTATTATTATAATTTATAATAATAGTGGGCTGAAATAGTTACTTGAGAGATTTTCCAGGCCTATTTCCTATGATTTCACTGAGCTGCCCCATCATTTTAAGCTGTATTTCCAACATTGTCAAGAATAACTTCCGTCTTTAACTGCGGAGAGGGTAGGCAGCTCAATCCTGCATAACATCTTACCTCATTCACATATTACTTACTGTCTCATTTACCAATAGTCCTACAGTAGGCTACATTTTTTTTTAGAAAATAATTATTAGATTGTCTTCCATAGTAACATTTCTTTAGGGAAAGGTATTCTTTCATCTCTGTGATTAGTAACCTCATGGAAACTGCAAATGATCTCATTAAAAGCTTTGCATCTCTGAAGAGAATTTTCAGGCTTCTATCTTGCTAAGAAATATGTTGATGTACAGAAATTCTTTGAGACAATCATGCCTACCATGTGGAAAAAAAGTGTACTTGAGCTACTGCAAGAACTACCTCTATAAGATGTGCTTGATCAACTTACTCTATGTACTTCTAATTAAAGCATGGAACAGAAACAATGAAAACAAGATATCAGTTTTTTTTTTTTTCTCATATGGTGGTGTTTGTGATTCTTTATAATGAACAACAACTTCAATAAACTGTGAGGTTTGCTCTTAAACAATATGATCTTGTTTCTACAGTAAATAAATAAATTATGCCTTTTTACATGTTCAAAGAAACCTTGGACAAGGATCTTGGTACTAAATGCTAGTAAGCTTTAAGTAAAATGCAAAATACTCCTTTTCTGTCTCTTTTTTTTTCCCCTCTTGTTTTTTTATTCCTTGATTCAGAAAATAGAAATTGTTTTATTTTCCCTAAAACAAAATTGAAGCAGGTTTCAGGGGGAGTTTTAATTAGATAAGGTTAAAGCCTTACAGACCTTCTCTTTCTTTTATCTTTAATTCCAACTCTGCGGGAACCTTCTGAACTTGCCTAGCTGCTTTATTCAGATATAATCAGCACCCTTCAATGAAATTCTAATTTAAAGGGAATTCATTATAGTAGGTGACTTATTTAAATAGGTGAAAATTAATTCATCTGAGCATTGAACTGCATGTTCTAAAATTAAGGTAAAGTCTTATAGCTAGGCTATAACACTCGTCTCAATTGAACACAATTTATGACTCATTCAAATACCAAAGGCAGTGAAATCAATAAAAGCTTATAGAATCATAGAATAGTTTTGGCTGGAAGAGATTTCTAGATATAGGATAC
This sequence comes from Chloroceryle aenea, assembly GCA_013399075.1. Lineage (NCBI taxonomy): Eukaryota > Metazoa > Chordata > Aves > Coraciiformes > Cerylidae > Chloroceryle > Chloroceryle aenea. The sequence continues at coordinate 83,160 of VWZY01011879.1, read as the reverse complement.
ATGTTAGATGAGTTGTACTGCAGAAATCATTACTTCTGTTTATTATGTATAAAGAAGCCTACATGACAAACTCAGATGCAACTATATGGAATACATCTACAGTTAGTTCTTTCTACAGTTAGTTCTCTATTGGGGTTCATTTTAGCTGACTAAGAACAGATGGCTGGTGAAAATTGACCTATTCTAGATCTTGCCACTGACTCTGTATAAGAGCCTGTCTATTGTGTGCCTCAAACCTTGTGTGGTGATAAGGTCTGGAAAAACCTGTCTGGAAGGGGGAAGTATTGATTGCTCCCAAAGCCTCTGTGCTGCCCCTTTGGCTCCTTGCAGATATGCTTTAACAAAAGAAAGAGATAAGTTCTGCATAAGTGGGACTCTTAACTTTAGTTAAGTGCTCCTGCTGACTGCACCATGGGGAAGGTGGATGTCAGGTGCCACACTTCCTCTAACTCATGGGGCTCATGCAAATCAACACCACTTCCCGTGGAAATTGGGAATGCCACCCAGGTATCTCAAGGGTATTAAGGGGCAGAAAAATATTGATTGTTGTGCACCCACCACTGAAGAACTGGACTTGGACTTGCACTGATCCAGTGAGACGTTACTGGATCCACAGGTGGTGAGAACCTTTTCTATTTACCTTTCCCTCTCTCACTCACTTTCTCACTTGCCCAACTTTTCCTCTTTTCTAATAACTCTTCTCTTCCTTTTCCTTGAAATTTAGTCACACTGTAAAATAATCATCTATGAAAATAACTACCTTTATCTATACAGTTTGTTGATAGTTTCATTAGGGAGAACTAATAAATTGTTTTGTTATTATTCCTTGGAGTCATTTTTGTGACTCTGCCACCCCGGCGGCCCTGCTGTGCAGGGACAGTCTCTTTCAGGGAATCACAAAGATTCCCCTCCCCCGTTGTCCACTGAGTGGGATGAGACATTTTTAATTGTCATCATGGACAGGATCCCCTGAATAAGAGGGCAAGAGGAACATAGAGGGGATATCAGCTGAATCAAGAAGCATGAACGTATAATTGGCAGAGCCCCAGTCCTCCAGTGGATGGCTACCTGAGTTCAGCATGACCTTGACTGCCCCCCCTTGTTAGTGGTGTTGAAAAGCTTGCCTGAAAAATAATGTAGGGCTTTATGAGACTCTAGGGACATCAAGATTGAGGGTTATGCATCTCTTTACCCCAGGCTGCTGAAGATGTTTTCTTTTTTTTTATGTCATCTGAAAATTTGTCATTTATCTTTAATATGACCAATGCTAACTCTATGACAACTCTGGACAAAGACTGGAACACCAGACAGGTCCAATGGAAAGGTTCCCCACTGGTCAGAATATTTAGCTACACAATTCGGAAAAAAACCTCAATTCAAATTAAAGATGCTACTTCATGGGCAGCGACAACCTGTACCAAGGATTGTCCTAAAATTATCATTTTTTCCCATTCTTCAATAAAAGGACCAAATGCACTTTAAAATTGAATCCTTTCTTGAGGTGGCATTTGGGCAATACATGGAGTTAGGATACCCAACTATCAACAGCAATCTCCTTGATGTTCAAAAACATATTTGCCCTATATATTACTTTGAAAAGACACTGATTTGTATTAGAGAATATTACTTGGCAACTGCACTTGTTAAGTAATTGGACTTGTCAAGCTTTTTGAGAATTAAATTCACAAGTCCAACAAGCATCCAAAATGACTCTACAGAACAGATTTGCTTAGGATATGCTGCTGTTAAAGGAACACAGAGTATGAGGGATGTTAAATCTTACAGTGGGGGAATGTCACATCACTATGCATGATTCCACCACCTCTATTGATGAGTCCCGAGCTAAGATGAAAGAAGTCACCGACCAGACTGCTGAATTATTTGAATCCTCACAGCCAAAGGTCTGGTTTAATTGACTTGCTCTAGGATCATGGAATGCATCTATACTGAAATCTTTGGGACTCGTGGAGTGGGGAAAATGGTTGATGCACATTGGGTTAATTCTGGTGCTGGGATTTATATTTTTAGTTATAGCCAGAGTAAAATGCATGATTAGCCATTTGCTTTCTTCTCTATCTTCTCCTTTCTCCCCTTCTTTACACTGTGTTCATATCACCACCCTAGAAGATGGATACCTAGGACAAGAAGGCAGAAGAAATGACACCCACAATGTTTGAGCCACAGGGTGGTTGCAAAGGAGAAGTGTAGGGGTAGCCTTAAATTCCTGTAAGACCCTTGTCAATGTTCCCTGAATGTTTTGATATCTCAGGATAGCACAAGTAGCACCAGATTTCTATATTTATGCAATTAAACTGTTCCTATAATGCCAAGACATGATTACATCTAAATAAATGCTAAATTTCATTATTTCAGGAGTAATATTTTTAGCCATGTTTATCTAGAATTTTAGGTATAACTTCTACTGCTCAGTATTCTGAACCAATACAAAGCTTAACACACATTCTCAGGTCTCTCTTTCTGTACCCAAACAGGTCAAGAAAATCACTGTGATGCAGCAGTTACTTAGAGAAGCATCTCCTATGCTCTAAGAAAAGACAAGCTTACTTCATGTTCCTGTGGATTTTGTTTCATTTGCATCCCATTGTTCGCCTCTGCAGAGATTTAAATCATTAAAGCATTAGCTGCCCATCTTTCTCTGCAAGGAAGCACTATTAGTAACTAATTTGACATGAAAGAGGGATTTTCCTGTCATCTTTCTTTCCAGGTGATACCAGTGTTCTATTTTTACTGCATTTTTGGTTGGCTGGTTGGTTGGTTTATTTATCTGTTTGTTTGTTTTGGTTTTTTTCTTTCTTAATACACAATAGGTTATCAGATAATTTGTTCTCTGGGAGCAACAGAATTTATTTAGACAGATTCTGAATCTACATAGTTTCATTTTCTACACTGGTCTCCCATTGTCGTCAGATAACAGACAAAGCATTATATCACTTTCACAGCTGGCAAAAAAATCTATGATAAATTTCAGAAACACTGAATATATTGGAAATGCATGTAGTACATTTCACTCCTTGCATACTTAAAAATAATTTATGCTAAAATCCATATGCTAATTCTTTACATAAATAAAAGATACTTTTCACAAAAATAATACAGATCATGTTCCTTTCTAATGTGTTTAAACAGGATTTGTTAAACACCAAGGGATGTTCACTGCAAGGTGCTTGAGGGAATACTTTTGGTCAGCTGAAAAATTGACTCACAGAGAGGTGGGCAAGGAAATCACTGCAGAGGGAGTGAGCGGCCAGTCTATTTCACCATTACATTTAAAATTTCAAATAGTGACAAATTATGCTACCAGGCACCTAACGTGTGGCTTGATTGTCACCAAGTACAGGTTACACTAACACCATTACTGTAAATAAGCAAAGATGTGGGATTTGATCCAATTAAAGGTGTCAACAGTGGGGAATACAGGGTCTTGTGTTGTTTATCAAGTGATGATTTCTGAGTTACAGGTCAGCCTTTCACAGTTCCTTGCCTGACAGCTCTTCACTAGGTTGCTTTAGGGCTTGTTAATAGCTTTGAATAACAATGCTTCCCACGGATTATATAAATCCTATTTATGACTTGTGAGGTGATGCAAAAATTGTTTAGAAATCTCTGTGTAAAACTGAGGAGAATGTAGGAGAGGAAGCAAGAGAGGAAAAAGCAGAAATGAAGCCAAAAGGAAAAGAAAGAAGGGCAATTTAATGACTTAGATCGAATGATTTCATTGGGATGATTTCAAAGTCCTCTGCTTAATTCAGGATAGAAACTTACTTTGTATTGAATGGCACTATCATAGTCCACATCCTACTGATCATGCAAAGGTTGCTTTCCTCCAGGTGTCCTAGGAGAACATATATTTCCATTTTGTAGAAATAATGTACCCTGGATTGAACTAGAAAGATACATACATTATGGGAAGAATTCAGCCCATTTAAACCTCATACTTTCCTCCAATTTAGCCAAAATGTATTGTCATAGGTTTTCCATTATCCATGGCCACCTGATCTTTGACTGGTATAATATTTTTCAGTCTTGCTAGGCAAAATTCTCCAGGCACCTCATCACAGTTTCCTAGAGATGGTCATAAACATTCCTTTTTAAGTCAGTGGATGACTAAAAGCAACTCTGGTTCACAGATAAGTCAGAAGAGACATAATTCTGCTTTAATTCCTGAAAAAACTAATCGATTAGTTATGCTTAAACCCTGCTTTAAATAAATGATAGTATTAAATTCAGTTCATGAAACTGCCAGACATTTATAAGTAGTAGCTAAAGAGTTTAAGTATTCCCATATGAAACAGAGCTGTTACAGTTCCTTTTCCTTACACAAACATTTAAATTCATTATTTGACTTTTTAAAAGGTGTCACAGACAAATTCTAGAACTTATTTGGAGGTATTTATTTTTCCATCCTTCCTATTGAAGCAAAGAATGCAAGGCAATACTGTAAGAAAGATTCCTACCTCCATGGCTCACAGAAAGAACCAAATTACTGGTGCATAGATACAATTATGAGTTGTGCAGTTTCCTTCAGGTAGTGTTTACGCACTGGATGCTGAGTGGGAAGGCCATTTGGTATGAGGACACAGAAGAGACTAACATGTTCATTGTGTTCTTCACCTACTTCTTTACAATAGGAAAATCTCTTGGCTACAGAAATCCCAGGTCTCTCAGACTAGTGGGAGAGCAAATAAGGCTTACCTTTAGAAGAGAAAGTTAGGGATCTTTGAAGAAACTGGACAAAACCAGTGCCACCCACAGGTGCTCAGGGAGCTGGCCTCCACACTGCAAGGACACACTAATAATCTTTGAAGTCATGATAATTATGGGAGATTCCTGAGTAAGAGGAGGAAACAAATGTCTCTCTTGTCTTCAAGAATGGCAAAAAGAATGATCTAGGGAATTTGGTCCTTGAGAGGATGAAGCAAGTAATCCTAAGAACCATTCTGCAGAAAATGGTCAATAAGGTGATTTGGATCGAACAATTTGTATTTACAAAAAATAAATCACACCTGACCAATCTGATAGCCTTTAATCATGAAATGACCTCATGAAACAAGGGGACAGTAGTTAGCATTGTTTCTCTTACTGACCACAACTTTGTAAACTATCACCCAGAACATCTTCATAGAGAAACTTAAGAACTACCTATTCGGTTAGAGGACTGTGAGATGGAGTGAAAACTGGCTGGAGTGATGAGCTCAAAGAGTTGTGATTAACAGCATTAAGTCCATCAGGAGTCCAGTCACTAGTGGCATACATCAAGGTCCATTCTAGGGACAATTCCTTTTATATTTTCATTAAGGATCTAGATGATGGCATGCCCAGAAAGTTTGAAAATGATACAAAGCTGGGACAAAAACACTAATGTTTTTGTTGCTATTCAGAAGGACCTTGACAGGCTTGGGAAATGGGCAGAACATACTCTCATGAAAGTTCAGCAAAGGGAACTGCAAAGTCCTAACCCTGACAGGGGAATAACCCAGGGGAATGCACCACTACAGGCCCAGGGGCTGATGAGCTGGAAAGCAGCTCTTCACATAAGGTCCTTGTGTCCTTTCAGCAAAGAAGGCAAAAATCATCCTTTTCTGAGTCAGGAAAAGCATTGCCAGTGCGTCAAGGGTGGTGAACCTGCCTTACTGCTTAACATTAGTGAGATACATCTGGAGTGCTGGATCAAGGTCTGGGCTGTCCAGTACAAAAAAACAAACAAACAAACAAAAAGCATGGATATACTGGAGCAGGCACACAAAAAAGCTACAGGTGAGTTTCAAGAGGATGGAGCCAGGCTCTTCTCAGTAATGTCCAATAATAGGGCACAGGGCAATGGGTGCAAGCTGGAACATAGGAGGCTCCATGTAAACGTAAGGAGAAACTTTTTCATGGTGAGGGTGACAGTGCACTGGAACAGGCTGCCCAGGGAGGTTGTGGAGTCTCCTTCTCTGGAGACATTCAAAACCCTCTTGTACTCGTTCCTGTCTGACTTAATCTAGGTGATCCTGCTCTGGCAGGGGGGCTGGATTAGATGATTTTTCAACGTCCCTTCCAACCCCTAACATTCTGTGATTCTATGTAACATAAAAACTACATTATACATTGTTTGATTATGTCACGTATGAAAATATAAAAGTATGTTTTGTTACTAAATGACAATAATAACAGTAATTATTTTAGGCTTTTGTATTCACTCTAAATTTTGCCATAATGTTTAGAATTAGAAGATAATTTATCTAGAAAATTATAGTTTTGTTCCCCTTCTAGAATATTGCATGCTATGCCATTTAGCCTTTTGATAAAGAACAACTTTCTGTTGAAGTCATTGTGTCAAATACTTGCCATATATATAACAGCACATTAATTTATTTCAGTTTCTTCTGAGGGTCTATCTCCCATTTGGTTCCAGGCAATAAGTCCTCTCCATAGAATATTTTTCTTAACTAATATTTACGTTCTGTAAAATACATCCATGAAGTAAGTATTTTGTCATTGCTTCATTTCAAATACGGTCAACTGAAAAATTAGTACCCCTGTTTGATAATTATATACACGCCCATACTGCAGTATTTTTATTTTGCAGTGTAAGCAGAAAACTTTATTTTATGCTATACACAGCCAACAGTCATAAGCTTTACTCTTTTCCTTTACAAGAAAATATCACCACTGATTAAATCGTACATTTTGAAATAGGAAGGTTAATCCAGTGGAAATCTACTTTAATGATAAATGTTCAATCTTCACACAAGAGCTGCAGATGTAACCCCTGAAGTATGAAATTTAGATAGAAACTCAAAATGTAGAAATGTTCTTGCATATGAACAAAACACTATTAAATAAGTAACCTTTATGTATTATATACAATTATGTTCAGTTATTAAAATATTGATGCTCATTTCTGTGAGAAGCAAACTAGTACTAAACTATACCAGGAAGAGGAAAAAAAGCCTAACCAACCAAACCACAGAATTGTTATATAGGATACTTTTTGTCAACTAAACCACTGTAGATATGGAGGTCTAAATTTTAGGATAGTTATTTTTGTTCATTAATCTTCTTGAAAAATACTAATTCAAAGGAATGTTTTGTCCGGGGAAGAGATCTTAGTAATATAAGAATAAATAATAAAACCCTAAAAACTATTTTAAACTTTACATTGACATCAACAATTGCAGGTGTTTTTTGAAATAAAGTAAAAATCGAAGTTTTTAAAGTGTAAGTAGCCTTCCATTTTTTGCCATGTTTCAGAAAAAGTTCTCATTCAATAACATGCTCTCTTTGTAGAACATGTATCTTTTCAGAGCTTATGAATGGGATGTTAATTAACTGTTTTGTTGAGTTGCATATATTTTGTAAGTGTAACTCTTGACATATTCTGGAACCAGTTTACTGATTTAACTGAGATTTTATTACATTCTGTAAACAAAAATAATTGAGGAATCTGCAGGTTTTTCTACTATTAACTTTTATTTCCATTGCTCTTGAATAGTTGGAATCAAAGATGCCTCGGCAGGAAATATAACACAGAGCATTTCAAACACAGAATTAATTTTTTAATTCTTCCTTCTGAAAAACTGTCAATCTGTCAACACATCTAATTGGAAAATTGAATCATTCTACCTTCTTACCTGAAAGTTACTACAACCAAATCGTTGTCCAGCATATGTCACTGTTATGTTACCCTTACATTCATTTCTGTCACTGAAAAATTTAGTTCTTTTTGTTCAAACTGAAGTAGACATACTTTTTTAAGAACTGATTTTTGGTTTAATAACAACTTTTTTGACAGTTTCTACATATAGAAACACTGACTCTTCATTTTTGCTATATATCATAGAATCATAGAATCATATATTGATTTGTGTTAGAAGGGACCTTAAAGATCATCTAGTTACAATCCTTCTGCCATGGCAGGGACAACTCCCATTAGACAAGGTTGCTCAAAGCCCCATCCAACCTGGATTTTTGAACACATACAGTAATGGAACATCCACAACTTCCCTGGGCAACCAGTTCCAGTGTGTCATCACAGTCAGAGTGAAAAATTTATTTCTTAGTTCTTATTTCCAATATCAGTCTGGACATATTCATGTATCTGGATATATTTAACTTTTTTTTTTTTTTTTAATTTTTCTCTCATATATACTCTGCTTCATATAACAATAAAGTAATGTATGGAATGGTGGCTTGATCTCTTTATAAGCCCTTTGTGACAATGTTACATTTTCCTCATCTACTTGGTCACTTATTAATTATGACATCTTCAAGACTGATGTAATTTATGAGCAGCTTCTGGGCTTAAAGTAGCAGATAATAGCAAAGTTGCAGCAAGATACTATATTTGGATGTAATAATCATAAAATATGAATAGAAGAATGCCAAATGCTTTCATAACTGTACTGGCTTTTCATTGTAGAGGTAAGATCACACACTAAGGGTCAATGAAGATTTAAAACTCTGTATGAGCTTCTGTAAGGAAAAAGATAGTGAAAGAAAATGTAAAAGAATAAGGAGTGTCAAAGGTAACAAAGAACTACTATTTTCAGCAGTTTTGCCAGGCTCAATATAGACCTGGGCTATAGAACTGAACTACAATTAGAAAACTGATCTATGAATCTTTCTAGAGCATACTGTTGAATATCAAATTGTGTTGGAACTGGTGATACTGACTTAAAGGGCAACCATTTTCCTTTCTTCCTTTATTGTGTGGGAGGCAAAATCTCTACTGGAAGTCACATAACAACAATACAGGAACGCGATTTTGTGTTGTAGCACAGTGAAAATTAAAACAGCTATTAATACTGAACTAGAAGTCCTACTTTCAATGTTTTTGTTATTTTAATGGGATGTTGTATCAATTATGACTCAAGCTACAGCCCTGTTATGGACAAAACTTTCTTATTTCTTAACTACATTTTTATCTAGGTAAAGCGCTCCAAGATAAAGGACAAAAATGTAAAAATTTATTCATCATTATATCTAGAAACTATTTCGAATTTCTTTGTCATCATAAGAAAGAAGAAAATATATGTAAGCTTCATCCTCAACCTAATCTTCATTCCTGATTTATTCAGTCAAACCACAAATCATTATTCTGATTCTATGACTCATGATTATGAAAAGCAATTCTAGTATCACAAACAAGAATTGATGTTACTGTTATATGAATCATTGGTACAATGTTTGCAGGGTATCACACATATTTCTTTTTATTTCTTCAGTGTACATTAGCAGTGTTGCCAATACTGTGAGACAGTAAAATAAAGACTCGAAAAAATAGAATAGGACTGGTTGAACTAAAGTGTGTCTGACTCAAGCACTGCTGGCTGAACTAATTTCACAACATGAGGTACTATATATACAGCATCTGTGTCAGCATGATACTCCACCACTGTGTTGAGACCATGGCTTAGGACCTGTGCTATCATCACTGTAACAGAGCTATTCTATAGACACAGCCTAGCATTTCTGTATTATGCTGTATTCTGTGGACAAATCATTCTATCTGGAGTTCACACGGGACTCTTGTACAGTGTTCTGTTTCATGTTATAATCTAAAATGAAAAGAGAAGATACAGATTTTTGCATCAATTTACATTTAAAAATGCACAGGATGTAAAGTAATATTTGAATGATCTGAGCACATAATTCCTCTTAGAAATTATGAAAATATTAAAATATTTATATAGAGGTATATGTTACCTATCTACACATCTATGTATCTATCTATCCTAAATGTTCCAATCAACAAAAATGCTTGACTAGATCTAAATAGTTCAACTGAGACTAACACCATCAGATTTTAATCTTAATTACTTTTTCTTGACTTTCTTATTTTTTCATATGCTAATCTGTAAAATGAGCACTTATTCTACAATTTTGATTTAGAATTAAGATATGTCTGGATCTATTTGTTGGTGATTATTGCTATTAATTATTTTTTATTTAAGAAGCACTGAATGTAATGATTACAGATAAGCATTTCAAAGTATTATTTTAATTAAATCATTATTATTGTTGTGTTCAGGTGTTGCCCAGTGACTTAGATCATGAATTCATGCATAAAAATATAATGTGAAAATGAAGGAGCAGAGTTCAAATACTATCTGTATTCCACTAGCTGTTCTCAGTGACATCAGTAACTGTTACACTGTAGTGTGTGGTAAATTTGATAAACATTAAATATATTTGTGGCGGCTTGATCTTGGCTGGATGCCAGGTGCCCACCAAGCCACTCTCAGTCCCCCTCCTTAAGTAGACAGGGTAGAAAAAATCCAGATGGTGTCTGGTCACAAGTGGTGTTCCTCAGAGCTCAATGTCGGGACTATTTCTGTTTAATATCTTTATTGATGATCTTGATAAGGACATAGAGTGTATCATCAGTTCACAGATGACAACAAGTGTCAGAGATGGTGTCAAAGACTGTGTGTTGTTTTTCTCAACATTGCTGCACTGGTGTGGGTAGACATCAAATCACAGACTGAGAGACAACTAAACCGCATGGTTAGACGTTCCTGTTTTCTTGCAAACTTACTAATTCTGAGGTTAGAAGTTCCTGTTTTCTTTTGAGAACTGCAGCCTAACCCCCAGGGACCCCTGAAGACCCTCCACATATGGTATTGGCCACTCATAACACTACCAGGTGGTAGTTGTGGTCATGCAAAACAGTTATGCATATTCATCAGGACAACCCAGTAAAAGAGCAGGAACAACCAACACCAACAGAATGTTTTCCCGCTAGACTTGAGCAAGAGTTGGACAGATGGGAAGCTGCATATCCATGGTGGTAGCTATCACAACTGACCTCATATAGGTGACTAAAGGGAGACCTCATCACTCTCTGCAACTACCTGAAAGGACATTGTGGAGAGGTTAGTGATGGTTTCTTCTCACAGGTAATTAGCAATAGAACAAGAGGGAATGGATACAAGCTGCAACAGGGTAGGTTTAGACTGGACATTATGGAAAAAAAAATCACAGAAAGAGTAGTCACACTGGAATAGGCTGCCCAGAGATGTGGTTGAGTCACCACCAATGTATGCGTTTAAGGGTCATTTAGATGTGGTGTTGGGGACATGGTTTAGAGGTGAACTTTGTAGAGCAGCATTAATGGCTGAACTCAATGATCCCAAGGGTCTTTTCCAACCTGAATGATTCTATGATTCTGTGAAAATATAATGAAAGGCTCATATGTTTTGAGATAAGGACAGGGAACTCATTCAGCCATTATCATCATGGGCAAAACAGACTTCACTTGGGGACATCAGTTTAATTTATTGCTGTTGAAATTATAGGAGGAATATGAGAAACAAATCCAAATTTTAGAATTCCTTCCTCACACCCCTCCCTTCTTCCCAGACTTCACTCCTGGCTTGTCTATCTCCTCCCTATGCTGAGCACACAGAGATGGGAAATGAGTTTTGTGGTCAGTTCATAACACTCTTTCTCCTCCACTCCGGTCTTGCTCTCTTCTCCTACTTCAACATGGGTCCTTACCGCAGAGTGTAGCCCTTCAGGAACAGATTGCTCCAGCAGCCAGGACCCTGCTGCAGAATGACCCCTCCCTGAGGTCATGCCTCCTTCAGGTTCATGAACCTGCATGGGGTATTCCATGGACTGCAGAGTGAATATCTGCTCCACTGTGGTTCTTCATGGGCTGCAACCTTCCCCACCATGGGCTTCAGGGGAATCTCTGCTGTGGTGCCTGAAGCACCTCCATCCCCTCCTTCTTCACTGACCTTGGTGTCTGTAGGGTTTTTTCTTTCACATCTTCTCACTACTCTCATCTGGCTGCTGCTGTGCAGCAGGATTTTTCCCTTCTTAAATATATCTTATATATATCACAGAGGCACTGACAGTGTTGCTGATGGTGTCAGCCTTGGTGAGCAGTGGTTCCGTCTTGAAGTTACCTTGCACTGGCTTTATTGGACATGGGGGAAGCTTCTGGCATCATTCCTGGAGCTGCCCTGCTACCAAAACATTGTCATGCAAACCCAAGGAAACTCTATAAAGCTGCTGTAAATGTGGAACATCCTTTCACTTACTGAGATAACCACAGTACAAGCTTATTTTTCACTTCCCTTGTTTTTATTTTTTTCCTCTGTCTTTGCTGGAACAAGCATCTCTGCATGTTGGAACCCCTTTCATTTTCACATAATACTAAAGCCAGTTCTAGACTAAAGAGGTAAGGTTTTAATTAGTTCTGTTGCCTTCAGAGTAAACATATTACCATGTGTTGTGATGTGCATAAGTCGATAACATCAACCTATTTTAAAGCCAAAAGTGCATAGATACAGAGCATTTCAGAACTTACCAGGAAATAAATAACTTCCATATGAAAGACTTCTTTCTAAGTTTACAAGCTTTTTTTGCTTTTTATTTCTTTTTGCTAAAAATATAGACAGTCATTGTTATGAGTCTGGATTTTCAATTGACTATCATTTTGGTCTTGATTGTATTTTCCATTCCTTTTCACTTTTAGCCTTCTTCAAAAACTTATTTTTATATTTCCATTTTTAGGAAAAATCTTTTTTTTTTTTTTTTGTTTTAGTTGAGTAAGGACAAGTGCATCCTGCACAATTGTAATTGATTTGTCATGCTGTCAACAGACATACATTAAATATGTCTCTTTTTTTATTTCTTTTTTTCTTTTTCTCTCTTTTTTTTTTTTTTTGAAAAGCATTCTATAATACTGCAATCCTACCATCAATACTCCTGTGAATATTTCTTATTTAGAAAATATGCCTAGTTTGACAGTCAGTGTCTACACTGCCAAATAAGAGAAAATTAGAGTTCATTAGCTGTCCTGCACACTAGTTTTTCAGACTGGTTTCTCTTGTCTCTGCTTAGGCTGTGGTGAAGATTAATCATGACTTTTCTTCTTTATTCCCCATCCCTGCTCTTCTCTAGCTCCCAGTTGCACTCCTCTTTCCTTGAGGTATTTCTGTGTCTCCAAACCACAGCCAGGAAAAAAACTAACAGTTAAAGAGCGTGAATAAACAGGCATCTGATCTTCTGAGCTGTTCCCGGCCTTTTATTATTTGGCGGCGTAGATAAACGTGGTGAGACTCTTTGACTGACAACACTGAAGTGTCAGCACTTATATCTGCCCTCATTGAAGTGGAAAATAAATGGGATACATATGCTGAATCCATTTGTGCCTCAGTGTTTCAGACACTATCATCCTTGTGCTCTGCCTCTCCAGTCCAGACTACATTCAAATAATCCCGTCAGGAAGATGAGAGATTTGCAATGTTTGTTTATTAGAGCCAAATAAAAGCAGGTTACTCTAAGCTGTGTTGGATCAAGTTAGTCACATTTGCTAAATTGATTTTGTCAGCTATTGAGACTGTAATATCTGAGGTCTTATTAATTTAGTTACATTGAATCAATAGTTCAACACATTTAAAAGAAAATAAACTATTGCCTCTGTAAAGGCAAAACCATTTCAGATATAGTGGTTTACTAAAAGAGCACTCACAGTTTTGTTACTTTTTTCAACTAAGGGCTTTGTAGTATATTCTGTGCCAAATGAATAGTTACCAAAATAAAATGCATTACTCAGAAAATTCCATACACTGTTTAGTGATAAATAGAAAGTCTATGGTTTTAGGGTGTTTTCTATGAACACCTTTTATATTGCAAGTGGCAGCTTTTAATTGTCATTAAGATGTCATGTGTCCTTTTATAACTATTTGACAACCTTGATATTAACATGTACTGGAAAGAATATGAAGCATGTGATGCCTGTTCACTTACAGGACACTTATCTTAAGCCACACACAATGTCAGGTGCATCAGAAAAAAGGATTTTTGTTTGGGATTTGTTGTTGTTTGATTGGTTTGCTTGTTTGTTTCTTGGTTGGTTTTGGATTTTACTTTTTTTAAGCATATCAGCTGGAATAACTGAGTGCTTGGACAGATGCCACATCAGTTATTGGTAATAGTGCTCATTGATCCACTCTGTCAGCTATGGGCAGCAGAAAAGATTTGAAAAGTTGTAGTGAAAGCATAAATTGTAACTGAAGTTGAAACACTATGTTTAAACTTTTAAGTACAGCTAATGAAAGTATAAAATTGCAAATTTGCAAAATCATTTGCATTTCAAAGGGAAGACAAACTATAACAACATATGAGGAAGTACCTTTCAGAAAAAAAAAAAAGTATTTCGGGAAGGTTATTTTGCTTAAGTTTTTATATATCAAAATCTGTCTTTTCAGCACTTTTCCTTCATTTTCACTGTTTCTGCTAGTCTCCTTTATAAATGGCGTAACTTTTCTTCCCTCCATTTACCATCTCAAAAGTTACTTTCTGAAACTTCTTAAACAGCACTTACAGTCAACTTCTTGAAAGTCTTTTTTTGTACCAAGCTTGTTTTCACCTTGCTGCTTTCCTACTCCCATAAGAGTACATCTTAGTTATAAGTTCATCACTTTTGTCCTAGGACTCCTGGTGATGCATTCTAGATGATTTTTTTTCAAGCATAATTGTCAGGTTGAAAGGACTGGCAGAAGGGAAGAAGTTCATTTGCAGAGCACATGCCAGGTGTAGTGAGCTTCCAGCATCCAGCAGGCAAGCAAAGCTGGATTCACTCCAGGCAAAAATTCTGTCCTATTTTATCTGCCCATTGTTGGACATCAGTTGGTTTATTTGACTCTGCGACGGAGAGACTTAAAAGAAGCTAAAAGTCACTGCCTCTGTGGAAGGTGATCTTTCCTCAGAGCTGCCCAGAAGTAAGATGAAACTCAAGGAGATTCTGTTCTCTTACGTACTCTATTTGCTACTTGTGTTGGAAGGTAGAGTTTGAAAAATTAAAGAAATAGGAAATAATTATTTTGGTCTGCCTTTTTTATTTAGTGGAGTGCACTGCATAGCACAATTTATCTTTGGAGCTAGGTAGGTAACTAAAATCAGACTACATTCCCTCTAAGGATGCCTTTTTTTCTCCACTAGATATAAAAGAAGGCAAGGGCATTAATTTGAAATACTGATCTCTTAAAAATCAAGACACAGGCTGCAACCAGATATGGATATGTATCAGTTAGAGAATCAGAGTTCACTGCAACGGGAATGAGCATCATCCACTATCAATTATTATCACTACCTGTTTGAAGCAGTTATTCTTTGATGATCATGTCCTACATCAGATGAGAGTACACAGTAATACAGAATGGATGCTGCTGATTACTATGGACCATGCCATGTTCTTTGTCAACAAATGCAAACTGGACAAAAGTGAATGGTCTTTGATGAGAAAAACCAGAACTGAAGTCAACAAACTATCTTCCTCATCATTCTTCTCATGACTGTTTTTTGTTTTGGTGTTTGTTTGTTTTGTTTGTTTTTTTTTAACAATTCTTACAACTTCTCCAAAAGAAAGTGAAGGATCTTATTCTCTCCTAATATAGTTCACCTTATTTTAGGGATTAAGATTGGTTCAGAATTTGTAAGATATCTTTCCTCCTTCTTTTGTTTTATCTTGCAGATTTTTATGCTTGCACACGTTTTCCTTTTATCCTTTTGAACAATTATACCACAAGGTTTGGTTTACTTCTTTGCCACTATGTGTTACTAAGTTTAACTATGCTACACAATGTCAATGAACTGCTGCTGGACATGCTATTTTACTGTGCTTATTTCTGGGTTCAAAGTGAGTAAATACTATTTATGCTTTGCTTAGTTTTTAGTATGTACTGCTTCATGAATGCAACTAGCCTCTACTTTGGCTACTAAGCTGACATAAATCTACTTCCTTCTTCAAATATGTCAGTGAACCGTACAATCTGAGAACAGAGTCTTTCACTGCTTTTATTTTAGAGATAATCATATCTAGATATGCAAACATATCTACTCTTTTAAACACAAACAAAAAAAAATATCCCCTATGCGTAAATATTCTGGGTTTGCTCTTTCTAAATCACTTAATTTGGAACCCATGATACTCAGAGAATCAAATAAAGGATTGATACAACATCTACCTTCAAGCCAAAACCATGACCACTCTATATAGATCAGCTTTTTTATCAATCAGTAATCATTTTGCCAGCAAAAGTATGCTTTAACCACTTTAGCTAGTTTAAACACTGTGTCATCTTGTCATTAATTTCTCTGTTGTCACTGAGATGTTGTAGGTCACCCTATTCATAGTTTAAGCATTACAATAGGTTCTGTTAGACAGGTTACTATACTATATTACCTGTCCTGTTTCCAGCAGAGCGTACTGGGCAGAACTTGTATGGACCTATCAAGCTACAGCAAAATTCTATTGTTTTGATCTTGCTCTAGCCCCTGTGGTTCAAGAATTTTAGCTGATGGCAGGAAGCCGGCTCCTTTCACAGCTCCCATGGAGTTCTGTTCAATGCTCTGGCAAGACAGAGTAGCATTTTCAATAGATTTCCCTGAAAGTATTTGTTGTTGACAATTTGCCTTTAGCTGTCAAACTGTAAAACTGCTTCCACCTAAGTGACTGACCAGCCAAGTACACTTAGGATTTTACTTATGAAAGGGCAGACTTGAAAATAAAAAATGTAGTTTTCCTCTGTCTAGACATAACCACAGGAAGCATGAGATAAGACAAAAAAATATGCAGTGTGTGTCACATAACATACTGTCACTCTTACAGATGTACAGGTGCACTTGGCAAGATCCTTTTAGTGAAAGCCATAGTGAAACCACACACTCTTCCATTTTGACCTGCTCTTTTGGTAAGCACCTGTGAACTACTGGCACATACTTGGTAGAACTGGTGAGGAACTTGAATAATTATCTTTATCTCTGTGAATATTGTTGTCATTTAAGACCTCAAACAATTTTGCATCAAATATAATTGACATCCTCTGTACTTTTAGAATATGAAGGATTTTGTATTTTTAACAGGCTATGTAATGAGGAGAGAGAGCGCTCTCTTTAGAAGACAAGGGTTGCTCAACTTGCTTCCTAGCAAATGCAAAATCCTTTGTACCTTGGGCCTCCCTAAATAAGAACAGGAGAGGGGATGTTGAGACACCAAAAGGCAAAATAATTAGTGATTGTCTCATGAGTCTCAGCTCATCTTGCATGGCCTGTAGGTAAGAACTCATTGTTAAAAAGAGGGGCTACCAGAGAAAGGCCGGACCATACCAGTTCAGCATTTTGAACCAAAGGTGAAAAGTACACTGCGAGGAAGGCTGGGAGCCTTCCTCCCAAAGACCCCTGAAGACCCTGGCCCACGACCACCAGATGGTAGTGGGCAAGCGCCAAAGGGAAGAGGCCTATGATAATGAGTTCCCGGCACTGATTACAATAATCCAACCACATATAATTAATATGTAGCAAACTCTATTGAATATGTATGATTTAGTGTAATAAATACCTGCTTGCAGGACACCTCGTTGTGCAAGTTAGGAGGAATGATCCCCCTTGCAGCCAGCGCTGTAATAAAGATACCTGCTTTATAACCTTTCACAGGTCGTAGAGTTTGTTTCCACACATTGGTCTATTTGCACTTACATGTGGTAAAATGAATAATAAGAATAAAAACATGATCAGAAACACAAGCCACAGTTTAGGAAGAAGAATAATAAACATTTCTTGGTGCATTTACATTAAAAAATATATTGATTTTGATCTTGATCTTCATCCATCTACAGTTTTAATATGGTGAAAGTCTTCAGAGAGATGGACTACTGTGATTCACATGAGGGTGCAAGCCTTGGCCTCATACTAACCTCACATTAAAAGCTCTTTAGTGTTAGTCAAATATTTCTTTAATACATTTTTTTTTTTTTCTTCCTGTGGAAAGAAGCAAATAACTTTTCAAAACAAAAGTCTTCTGAAGCATTTTGAAATGAATTTGCAGCGTTGGGTTGAAGGTTGGACTAGATCATCTTGAAGGTCTTCCAACTGAAGACATTCTGTGATTCTGTGAAAACAAGATAGCTGAATTCCTCACTGAAAAAGCATTAGGCAAAAACTCAGTGAAAGACCTCGTAACAGACTTTCATGTAAACTGATAGACTTCAGAAGTTAAGGATCAGTTTATATTACTTGCAAAAAGTGTCTCGGGACAGGATTTTAGGAAGAATTCCCCTTAAGAAGGAAGAAAATCAACATTTTTTCCTTAAAGTAGAGATATCACTTTTAAATTCTTAAAGCTGGTTACTAATAATTACACCCCAGAGGTCTATTCTAAATTTTACTGTTGTAATATAACCTTTTTCAGAGCAGCTCAAGGTAAGAGAACTGTGCCAAACAGAAGACTATACATAATTTTATTGGATGTCAGCATTTCCAGAACAGCCATCCATAAACAAATCCAGCTACAACCACATGAACAATTAGAATTATCATTCTAATTGGTATATTTTGCCACTCTCAAAGTTTAGTCCTTGTACAAAATCCTAGGAAAATTGTTACTTTGAAAAAGAAGGATGACACCCAGTAGAGTTGTTTTGTAAACATCTTTTCTATGATCTCTAAATGTCATGATTTGGATATTTCTTGCACTACTTTGGGAACAGAAAAAAAACAGAAAACTTTTGTCAGTTTGTGCATGCTTATCTGAAAATAAATTCATAATAATTCCAAGCAATGCTGTGACATTCAAGAGGTCTAGTGCTTGTCTCAAACAATCCAAGAGATAAGTGCTGTACTTAGGCACTCAGGATATCTGTCATCTGTCCTGAGACATCTAAGAGTTAAACGAGATTTGTGGACAGACTGAAGAGATGTCTCAGAAACCCACCAAACCATTTTACTCCCTCCCAACCTGAGAACTGGGCAGTTTAGTGTGGGACATGCTGAGATTGGAAACCAAGGAGTTCTACAGCTGGCGCTGGGAGCAGAACATCCAGTGATAACCAGGTCTTGAAAACCACAGACTTAGAAGGAAAAGATAAAGACTGCCAGTCTCATGCTGTCTCTTAGGACCAAACCTCCCCTGCAATAAACACCATATCCCCCACTTCTATCTCGGAGGAGCATGGAAAAGAAAGGAGTTTCTGACCTGTACAGGGAGGATAAGTGGAGGTGCAGTGAGCAAGAACTGTATAAAAATCTGGGATACTATGGGTGCAGAGAAGCACTTTCCCATCACTGGACCGTGGTGGTAACTGTCCTATCGCTTGCTGTCCTCTGCATTCCTGCTTTCTCCTTTCTTTTCTGTCTTGATTTTCTTCCCTGTCCTATCCACTTTAGGGACTTTGTTGTGTTACTCTAATAAAAGTTTGTCTGTGCACGTGACATCTGACCACATTTGCGTTTTAATTTCACCCTCTGGAATCACCTTTAAACCTTTTCACAGGTCCTGCCAGACAACAGAGGAGTGCAGCTGCTGTGCAGCTTATACCAGGGGAGGGAAGGCAGAATCCAGCCGCACCCAGCCTCCCACTGTGGTGAGGGGTGTTAGAAAGCAAGGGGGTTCTGCCTGATGTCTCTTAAGACCACATACCAGCCCCAGTGCTTACTTGTGTACCTGATACTGTGTTATCTTTTTTTTGTCCTGGCAGGATCATAAAAAATGGCCACATATCTGAATTGATTGATCTGAATCATATCTGATTGTGAGACTGAGACAGACTACACATAATTAAAAATTAGATAGTTATTAACTATATCACTATAATTATGCTGTCTTTTGCAAGTGTAGAGTCAAGTGTGTCTTTTGTGTGTTCTTGTAGGATTTTGGCTGTTCTTTGCATAGATATTCAAAAATGGGGCACAAATTCTGCATACAACTAGGCAAGTTGTCACTTGCCAAGGTGACTGTCTCCAGAGCAGGTGTGTTCCTGGAGTGAGGGATTATGGTGAACCAGGAAAGCTCCAGGAGAGTGAGGAGATCCCCCAAGATCTGGCAGCTCTCACAAGAGACAGAAGATGATGAGTCTGAACCAGGGGAAAGAGCAGCCACCTCCTACTCCCACAAAGGGCAGTCTTAGGGATCACCAGAGATCAGGTTGGGCAAACAGGTTATGATGCATCAGCCAGAGCATTTTGTGCAACAGCTCATGCAGGGAGGGGGCCTCTTCAAAGGAGGGACATTCCACTAAGTGGAGAGACTTGAAGTCCACATAACACAGCAATTGGGCACTATTCTGTGACCATCTGCACAGGTCAAGGGCACTCATCTTACCTGACTCTCAAGGCAGAACGTTGGTACTAGTCTGAGAGCAAAGGCTACAGCTCCAGCTTGTGGTTTTGCACTATCTAACCCAGTAGCGACTGATGCTTCCACCCAGACAGAGATGCTGATGGTAGAGGCTGCAATGCAGATCTTGGACTGCAGGAAGTGCCTGGATCTTTCTCCTGGGACACAGACAGGCAGAAAACTTGCCTTCAAAAGGTGTGTGAAGACCTCCTACAGAAGGTGACTGAGCTGCAGGAGGCAGTGAGAAGGCTGTGTCAAGTCAGGGAGGCTGGGAAGGACTCAGCTGGTTACAAGTGCAGTCTGTGATGGATCCACAGCTCACAACCAAACAGCCAAAAAAATCCCCCACTGGCACATGAAAAAGAGAAAGGGGGCAGTAATGCAGAAAAAAAATAGAAGACTACAGTGTCAAGAACCAGCAGGATGAAGATCCCCTGAAGCCTGAGGTGCCCTTGCAGAACAGCTTCACTGGTCTCTGAACAGACTAGAAAAGACCTGTTACATCAGCAGAGCAGGTAGACAGATCTTCTCCCTGTATAACCCGCTCAAGAAAACACTACGGGTGACAGTAGTGTTCTTCTGAGAGGTACAGAGGCACCCATTGGCCAACATGACACACTCTCTAGAGAGGTATGCTGCTTACTGAGGGCTTGTATCAGGGATGTTACCAAGAGACTACAAAGCTTCATACAGTCCACTGACTATTGTCCTCTGGTTTTGTTTCATGTGGGCACCAGTGATACAGACAGTAGCAGTCTGAGGAGTATCAAGAAGAGTTACAGAGCCCTGGGAACAGCGGTAAAGGACTCTGGACTGCAGGCAGGCTTTTCATCAGTCCTCTCAATCAAAGGGAAGGGTTTTGAAAGGGCCAGCTGAATCTGGCAAAACAATAATTGGTTATGGGACTAGCACCACAGTCAGGAATTTGGCTATTTAGACCATAGGACTCACTTTGAGAAACCTGGTGTACTGGAGTAGTCCATCTGCCAGAGAAGAGGAAGAATGTCTTCAGTCATAGGTTTGTCAAGCTGGAGAAGAGAGCTTTAAACTGAAATTGCCAGGAGAGGGAACCTCAGTCCATCACAGTACTACCAGTTTGATGCCAGTGCCAGCAACAGATNGGCCAACATGACACACTCTCTAGAGAGGTATGCTGCTTACTGAGGGCTTGTATCAGGGATGTTACCAAGAGACTACAAAGCTTCATACAGTCCACTGACTATTGTCCTCTGGTTTTGTTTCATGTGGGCACCAGTGATACAGACAGTAGCAGTCTGAGGAGTATCAAGAAGAGTTACAGAGCCCTGGGAACAGCGGTAAAGGACTCTGGACTGCAGGCAGGCTTTTCATCAGTCCTCTCAATCAAAGGGAAGGGTTTTGAAAGGGCCAGCTGAATCTGGCAAAACAATAATTGGTTATGGGACTAGCACCACAGTCAGGAATTTGGCTATTTAGACCATAGGACTCACTTTGAGAAACCTGGTGTACTGGAGTAGTCCATCTGCCAGAGAAGAGGAAGAATGTCTTCAGTCATAGGTTTGTCAAGCTGGAGAAGAGAGCTTTAAACTGAAATTGCCAGGAGAGGGAACCTCAGTCCATCACAGTACTACCAGTTTGATGCCAGTGCCAGCAACAGATGCCCAGAGCCTGGAGAGGGATCATAGGTCAGCAGGAGGGCATCTGAAGAGCAGGACATAGGAATTCCAAACAGTAAATTAGTTTCATTTGTGGTCCAGCTCAAATGTCTCTATACAAATCCACGTAGCATGGAGAATAAACAGGAAGAGTTAGAGATGTGTGCATGCCTGCAGAGCTATGATCTTATTGGCATCGCTGAGACCTGGTGGGATGGCTCCTATGACTGGAGCATTGGAATGGAGGGATATGGGCTCTTTTGGAAGGACATGCAGAGTTCGTGAGGAAAGAGTGTTGCCCTTTATGTCAATGACCAGATGGAGCGCATGGAGCTTCTCCTGGGGATGGATGAGGAGCCAACAAGAGTGTTTATGGGTCAGGACTGAAGAGAAGGCAGGAGCAGGTGACATTGTAGTGATGGTTTGCTTCAGGCCACCTGACCAGGATGACCAAGTGCATGAGGACCTCTATAGACAGATAGGAGCAGCCTCATGTTGATAACCCTAATCCTTTTGGGGGACTTAAGCCAACCCAGTATTTGTTAGAGGGACAACAAAGAAGGGCATAATCAGTACAGGAGGTTCCTGGAATGCATTGTTGATAACTTCCTTCCCCAAGTGATAGAAGAGGCAAAAAGGAGAGGTGCTATNTGTGGTCCAGCTCAAATGTCTCTATACAAATCCGCGTAGCATGGAGAATAAACAGGAAGAGTTAGAGATGTGTGCATGCCTGCAGAGCTATGATCTTATTGGCATCGCTGAGACCTGGTGGGATGGCTCCTATGACTGGAGCATTGGAATGGAGGGATATGGGCTCTTTTGGAAGGACATGCAGAGTTCGTGAGGAAAGAGTGTTGCCCTTTATGTCAATGACCAGATGGAGCGCATGGAGCTTCTCCTGGGGATGGATGAGGAGCCAACAGGAGTGTNAGCCAACAAGAGTGTTTATGGGTCAGGACTGAAGAGAAGGCAGGAGCAGGTGACATTGTAGTGATGGTTTGCTTCAGGCCACCTGACCAGGATGACCAAGTGCATGAGGACCTCTATAGACAGATAGGAGCAGCCTCATGTTGATAACCCTAATCCTTTTGGGGGACTTAAGCCAACCCAGTATTTGTTAGAGGGACAACAAAGAAGGGCATAATCAGTACAGGAGGTTCCTGGAATGCATTGTTGATAACTTCCTTCCCCAAGTGATAGAAGAGGCAAANAATACTCCAGATGTGGTCTCGCTAGTGCAGAGTAGAGGGAGAGGAGAACCTCCCTCGACCTGCTGGCCACACTCTTCTTTATGCAGCCCAGGATACCATTGGCGCTCCAGGTCCACCAGGATACCCAGGTCCCTCTCCATTGGGCTGCTTTCCAGCGGCTCTGCCCCTAACCTGCCACAGTGCTAAGAGATGCAGAGATCATTTTTCCAGTTGTAATGAGGAGGAATACTCTGTCTTGCCTAAATTTGACTCACACAGAGGGTTACTGTAAGTGTGAGATAGTGATGAGTTTTTTGGTTTGCAGCTAACCCTAGATCAACTCTGCACTGTCCCCTCTATCACAAACATGTGTTCATGAGCAAAGACCCTTCCATTTCATCACTGATTTTCAGAACAGTCTCTATTATGTAGGCATGAACTTCTTGGAGACATGTCTGATTTTAGCTAAATCAAATTACATTTTTTAAAAATGGATTTATCTCACCAAATGTTCCAAATATCTCTCTTTGATTGATTTGGCTTTGCTATTACTCCTCACTATATCAACTTTTACATGTGCAAGTGTTATCAGTAGTGATTTATATTTCTGCCACATTTTTTAATTAACAGTATTGCAGGTAGCCAGAACACAACTAAATTATCCCTGTTGCGTGATGATACTTTTTAGATAAATAGTTCTTGAGTTATCCCCATTAAACGTTCTAATTTATTTTAACAAATACTTCATATATTTTTTTTACACTAGACAGTGCTATTAATCAATCAAGCTATTGTGTGATGCTCAGTCACCTACTTAACAATACCATGCATCTATGATGTATCTGCATAATTTCTGTATTGAACAATTCTGTAATCTCATCAGCAAGGAAAAGTAGATGTTTTTCTGTGGTTTTTTTGGCTCTAAAGCTAAATTGACTAGTAGCAGTTACATTCATATTCCTCAAGTCCATCATATGAATCAGTGGGTTCTAGATGATAAACTGAAATTGCTTTCACAGCCTTTCCTCATTAAGCAAAACACAGTCATCTGGGCACACTGGTTACCCTGACTCATCACTGTACTCATGTGATCCTTTGTAAAACTACCTGGAGAATTCTATTTCTTATTGTTTGTCTTTATAGTATTTAAACTGTATTGTATGTTGCAGAAAAGTATTTTTTGATCACAGAAATTAATATGTAGTACAGTATGGACTGTGTGTTTGTGGGTAAGGAACAATAAAGCAGTCAGGGTGATGGAGTGGTCAGTGGCCCCCTGGGGTGTCTCAGGACAGGACATGGGCCTGCAGGTGAGGGTCAGGATCAGGCCTGGTGAGGGGAACCAGGGTCCCCTCACCCATGTTGGCCTGGGAGGGACAAAATGATGTTGCCAGGGATGAGCCAAGGCCAGGCTGTGATGCCAGCCCATTGGTAAGGCTTTGGGTCCACATTCCAGATCAGCAGGACCACAGACAAGAAAAGGCAGGGTGAGAGCCTGGGCTGTGGCAAAGGTTCCAAGTAAAGAGGGACAATTCTTGGTGGGGCTTTTTCCAACCCTTTTTCCAACAGTCCTTTCCACAAGTTCCAGGCCAGATATTTGTGTATCACACTGCTTACCCAAACCCAGGAGAGGGGATCAGGGCCCCAGTGTGGGCTCTTCTCTTAGCCATGTATACACGACAGTACTAAGAGATGGTCTCTGCCTTCAGTTTTGGAATGTCAAAAGTAGGAGAGAGGTTGTGTTTTCAAAGGAAAGAAAGTTGGAAGGAAAGCATGAGGGGGATGACTAGCTGCAAGCACAGGCATTAGATCCTGCTTATAATACAAAGCCTGCTCAGAACTATTTTAAAAGTTCCTCACATGCACTTTCTTGGAACCATGCCCTGCTGTATCATAGACAAAGTATGTGGCAAAACTCTATAAATCTCAGAGTAAGGGTTCATACAGTGTTATAATTAATTGTAGAAAATTTATTAAGAATACCAAGTACTTCCATTACATGATAGAAATGGCAGATAGCAATCTCTGGTCACAAAATCACTTTAAACAGTTATGACATTGGAATGTAAAGAAAAATAAATAATAGTAATAAAAAAAAATCTAAACAAAACAGAAATTGACTCTATTTCTTGTAATATTTTCCAACAGATAAACAACTTTGGAGAATCTTCAGTGTTTATTTTTCATGTAACTCCTTTCAGAAAACAGATGTTTTGGTAATATGCAGTTATTTAAAGGGTGCCTAATCTCAAGAGATTCTTAATGAACTTGGTCATCCCAAAATATCTTCACTCTTGTAGGAGGTTCCTCTTCTCACTTGTCTAAGATTCACAAATTCATCACTAAAATAATGAAATTCTGTGCCTTGGCAGATTCTCTGGCAAATGATTCCACATGATAATCTGCAGAGATTTTAAAATGACAACCAAGTCACATTCTTTTGTGTCAGAACTGCAGAACTGCAGTTCTGCCAGTATAATCATACAGACAATGAACACACAGGCAAATATGAAATTACATCCAAGCAAACTACTACAGCTTTTCCAAAAAACATCTGCCTTTAAAGAATATGAATTCATAACTGTACAAAACTTTTAGATAGGTTATTGTAAACGTGATAAATTTCTGCATTTAATTTCTAGTTTTCTTGATCTTCCCTGTCTTACTGTTATTTGATCAAGAGTCCATTTGCTTTAAGGGTAGTTATGAAACTAGCTTTCAGCCAGCTTCTTTTGCTTTAGGCAACACTAAGACTACTTTATTTATAATTGTTACTAATTTTATTGCTCTTGAAACACTGCTGAAAAGAAGAGCACCCTCTAGCAATATTTTCTTAGCTCTGTGTCAAAATGCTGAATGGTGCTTGGAAATCAAGTTGTATTCTAATTATGAAACTTGGGAATGGCCTTGTAAGGTTGGGATCTTGCCAGTATTTTAAAGGATTTATGCAAATGCTTTCCATATATGAAGATAGAGAAAACTAGACAGTTGGTTACAAAAGCATCTTGTATATACAGAAAGACAAATTAACCTCTGAAGTATCTCAATCAAAAAGGTCTTTTGGAGAAATATTTAATTTATTATGTGTAAACAAACAAATAAATAAAACCCCATAATATGAAACAGAGAACATCTCTTTCTGCTTTTTAAATCTGGAAAAATAAGATTTTATTCTGTTTCATGAAAGCTTCACTTGGACCTGTTTGACAGACTGTATGCTCTACATCTGTATTCTCTGTGTTATGTTACTCTCCTCTGAGAGTGAGTGGGGAATGTGGATTTTCTGGAAGAAAGGACACTGCTCCTTACCTGTTGAGAAACTGACTTTGCTGAATAAAGGCTCCAAAGATTGTAGGATATGGCAGTAGCAATGATGAGTCCCTGCAAGGAGCTGCAAGACTGCAGATCAAGAGAATGTTGATGAGAGCAGAAAACAGAAACTAAAGTGTCAGAAACAGTGGAAGAAATCCTGTGCACAAAAATTAAACAGTTAGCTCCAAGTTGGTCACTGAGTTGACTGAAACCAACTCTGAATTAGGAGACCTGCTGGCAAAAGCAAGAACTCTTGCTGAGCCTTTTTTTTACTTTCTATATTTTGTTTCTGTGCTGTCTTCCTTGGTCATTTCAAGTTTTATTATTTAAAATACAACTTTCCTATGACATATTTTGTAATTTATTTTATGAGGTTTGAGGATCTCATTAGGAGGAAAAGATCTAGGATGATACACCTTAAAGCTCTGTCTGACATGTCTTCTGTGCTTCAGTGCCTCTCATTGTTCACCTAATCCCTTAGCCCCTTCAAAATACTGCTCTGAAGGTGCCACATCACATATTTTTTTTCCTAACAGGAAGCCAATTGTCATCAAAGAATCACAGAGTGGTAGGGGTTGAAAGGGATCTCTAGAGTTCATCTAATCCAACCCCTGACAGGTTCACCTAGAGAAGGCCGCACAGGAGCGCATCATCATCCAGGTGGGTTTTGAATGTCTCCAGAGATGGTGACTCCACTACCTTTCAGTAATTCTCCTCATCCTCTGTCACCATGGCACCTGTCTCATTCAGCAGCAGACCTATGTTTTCTCTAGTTTTCCTTTTGCCTCTGTTGTACTTGAAGAAACCTTTCCTGTTGACCTTGACATCCCTTTTCAGGTTTAATTCCAAGGAAGCCTTGGCTTTCCTTGTTTCATCTGTGCATACTCTGACAGGATTCCTATAATATTCACAACTGATCAGTCCCTTCTTCCACATAGTGTATATTTCCTTCTTCCACTTGAGCTTTACCAGATGGTCCCTACTCAAACATGCAGGTCTTCTGCTTCTCTTGCCTGATTTCTTGCTCAGAGGGATGTACTAATTCTGAGCTTGGAGAAGGTGGTGTTTGAATATCACCCAGATTTCTTGAACCCCCCCACCTTCTAGAACCCTAACTGTCCTGGTTTGGGTGAAAATAGAACTAATTCTGTTCAGTGATTTTACTTTTCAGTTCAGTACTTCTAACTAACAGTACTTTATGAAGATAGAAGCATGTTTTCACAGACAGTGTCTGCTGCTAGCAGTGATAACACCCCATGGTTAGAGTTACTATCAAGGATTGGTGTGCAGACCAAGGCCATTGCTGAACTGTGTGTACCACACAGGGGGGTACAAAAAGTGAAAGACCGCACCTAGGAAGGAACAGACAGAGCAGGTGACCCCCAACTGACCAACGAGGTATTCCATCCCATAGACGTCATATTCAATAGCAAGCAGAGAGATCAAAAGGGTCTATAGGTCTTTTACCCGAGCTCTTTTCCCCTCTTGAAATGCTTCCCCGGAACATCCAAGGAGGTCTCTGTCCATTCTGCCTTTGATCCTGTGTTCCTGAATCCAGTAGCAGAATCCAGCTCCTGAACACAGCTCCCATCTGCTGAGGGGCCCAGTCTGGGACCCACGGTGCCTGCTCTACATCAGTGGTGACGGTGATGTAATTACCATTAGGGGGGTTGGGTTTGATACTGGTTTTGTATATATTTGTACATATTCTCTTTTATTATTATTATTAATTGTCATTAAAGCTGTTCTAGTTTCCTTTTNAAGTTGTTCTATTTTCCTGTTCTCATCATTAAGTCTCTCTCCCTTATTCCCTTTCTCTTCCCCTTTGGGGAGGGAGGGTGTTTAACAGAGAGCATCTCTTATAGGTCTAAGGGGCTGCTCTGACCCTAAACCTTGACACCCAACCCATGGAATTTCTCCAAGAAGTTTCTTGAAGACATCAGAGTTAGCCGTACTGAAGTCAAAGCTTTAAATTCTAATTGGTTTTATTGTGCATACTACACATGATCTCATCCTAAACTCTATCTTCTCATGATTGCTACAGATAAGGCTGCCCCCAACTGTAATATCCTGTACCAGTCCCATTTTATTTGTCAGTACTAGGTCCAGTAGTACACCTCTCAGTTTTGCCTCCTCCATCACCTGAGTCAAAAATTTATCAATACACTGGAGGAACCTCCCAGTCTGTACATACCTGTCTGTGTAGTTTCCCAGCAGACATCAGAGTGGTTGACGTCATCTGTGAGAACCAAAGTCTGTGACTGTGATGCTACTTTCATCTCCTGTAGAAGGCCTCATCAACTTCACCATCCTGATCAGGTGGCCTGTAATAAATACGCACAACAATGTCTTCCATGTCAGCCTGTCCCTTAATCCTTACCCACAAACTCCTAAGTCGCTCTTCATCCACTCCCAGGGAGAGCTCAATACATTCCAGTTGCTCTTTCACATAAAGGGCAATTCCATCACTTCATCTTGTTTGTCTGTCTTTCCTATGGAGAGCATAGCCATCCATGACAGCATTCTAGTCATTTGAGTTATTCCACCACATCTCAGTAACTGCAATGAGATCATGGCCCTGTGACAGAACACAGACCTCCAATTCCTCCTGCTTATTCATTGGTGTATAAGCATTTCAGAGAGGGAGCTGAGAGTGTAGTTTTCACCCCTGAGGGGTGGTTAGCCTTCTAGTTCACAGAAATACTTGCATGCTATCCCACAAGCAGAGAACTACTACACACAGGCACCTCTCAAGCACGCCCAGTTACCACCCCCCCTTCAAATCTAGTTTAAGGGTCTCTAAATGAGCACTGCTAACTCTTCTCCTCAAATCCTTTCCCCCCTGTGAGATAAGCTTATCCCATATGTTGACAGCAGGCTTGGTGTCTTGTAAATCAAGCTGTGGTCAAAGATTCCAAAGCCCTGCTGACAGTATCAATCTCAGAGTCAGGCATTGATCTGATGGCTCTTCCTGTTTACCCCACGTCATTCTCTGCAACTGGAGGGATACAGAATAGCATCACTCTCTGTCTTTCTCACCCTTAAGCCTATAGTGTCTCAGGAATTCTCTTACTGATATTCACTTCATCACAATCTGTCCTGAAACTGAACAGAAAATGTAGGACATGGGCTAGATCTGCTGCCGAAAAATCTGAAAATTTACAAGGAGATTTCATTAGACTAAGTATATGTATTAAACCACTATATTGCCTTGGAAGACCCTCATGAAGCATTCTCAGAAGGTATTTGTGGCTGCAAGTTTATTAAATCTGACATTAATTATGAATGTGATTTAAACTAAGAAAGTTCAGATGGGAGGAAAAGTACATAAAAGTAACATATGTGTATTATTGTTTCTTAGAAATGCAGAAGCTAACAGATGGGTCCAGAAGTGAAAATGAAGAGTGTGATAAAGTTCATCTTCCTATAATCATCTGAAAACTGTCAGAGTTAGTTTCATTTGCTTCCTCTGTTGTCAAGTGAGAAACAGGCACTCCCTGTGCCACATGCACAGGTGATTATTTTTGTGTGGCTTATAAAAATATTAATTTATACTAGCTAAAGGTTCAATGAAGAATTATATTTGTGCTTCTTTAAAAAGAGGTCACTTCATCTTTTAAATTATCATTAACAGTCCAGAATTTTGTATTTTGCATGCTGAACCTTCCAGTGAATTAAAATTTTATGCAAATATAGTGGTATCAGATGTCAAAGTAGAAATCTTTTATAAGAAGAAACTAATAATTTTAAAAATTATTTTGACTCACCTAAATATATATTTGTTTCTACAGTTATATAATATGGGGGCATCACAAATACAGAATTTTTTATTACTTTACAGGATGCTCAAATTACAGTTTAAACAGCATTTTGCAGAAGGTGAGTGTGCACACTGGATTCTTGAAATGCAAGAATGAAACATCTTGCTTCAAGTTATCATAGTGATAAATGTTGATGATGAACAGGAGTTTCTCAAAACAGATAAAATGGAAAGGAGTGAGGAAATAACAATAGAACTTTAAGGAAGATAGTCAAGATCACATAAAATATCCTTGTTACTCCCCTTCTAAGCAGCTACCAGGTATGAGAAAACATGGATGTGTACAAATATGTGAGAGGTGGACTTGATTTAGGTTCCGCTGACGTCCAGGTCAGAAGGTTGGTGCTTGCAAACATTAGGAAGGACATCATATTGATATACGTCTTACCCTGGGAGCCAAAACCAGCTTGGTAGATCTCCTACTTCTGGGAGCTCTCACTGTTCATAAAGTCATTAACATAAGAGATCAAACAGCACAGGTTGGTTTTGCCTTGGATAGATTTTTACCTACCTCTAAAACTCTACTGTTATCATCTTGGCAACATGTATCAGATGTCACATCAATGCAGTATCTGTGATCTACATCAGCTAGTCTTTCTTAGATATGAGATTCTCTTGTCAGTTTATGTAGTGATTTTCAGATGATCTTTGGAAGCATGTTAATGGACAGGCTGGATGAATCGTGTTAAGCCTAAGGGAAGCCCCTAGGCTAAATAACAATGATGAATTCAACCTTTGTGACTTTTGAATGTGTTAGGACAAATTATCAAGATACCTTCAATGTTAGATTTTATACCATAGCACGTGTCTTCAGCTAGATATTTATAGAAAATAAAAAATGCACAAGAGTAACTATATATTTTTTTAAAAAAAGTTTAAATCAAAACTTTGTAGAGGTTATAGAGATTGTGTGCAGCTACAGAACATGAAGAAACATCAGAGATTCTGGAACCAACCATTTCTTATTTCAACATTCTTAAACATTTATTGATGAGAACATTTCTAATAACAACTAGCACCTACCTGCCATGCCAAGTTTATAACTACCCTTATTTAAACTGATTACTTCCTTAAAAGTGATTCTTGTGACATTATATTCAACATACAATTTTACAATGAGTGTACTCATTTCATTGTCTAATAAAATTATCTCTATTTTGCTTATTTCATAAATTCTCAGGGCAGTTTGGAGGAAAATGTTTCTTTCCCCTGTTCAGAATAAAACTCTGTTGCATCTGCACTACCCTTAAAATTTTATTCCACACTCATATTCTTTACTTCTAAATTGCAGCATTTGTAACTTCCAGTTGACCATATTTATACCTCCCTTTATGGATGAATTCAAGCAAATCTGCTTTCTGACAACTTTTTTATTTTTGAGATATGACCAACACCTTGTCCATTATGTGTTATAGCACTCATGACTTTACTGCACAGTCTCCATCTATTTATTTACAGCATCCCAGCCACAGTAGTCCAGACCTGGCTGAATTTATAACTTAGTGTACTGGTTTGGAAGAATTGAGGAGGAAACTGAGAAAAATTAAGTATTTAAGCAGAAAATATCTAATCTAAGGAAAATATTCTATATGCAATATTGTTTCATG
The DNA here is from genome assembly GCA_013399075.1 of Chloroceryle aenea. Classification (NCBI taxonomy): domain Eukaryota; kingdom Metazoa; phylum Chordata; class Aves; order Coraciiformes; family Cerylidae; genus Chloroceryle; species Chloroceryle aenea. The sequence goes on along the minus strand of VWZY01011879.1, from coordinate 51,469 downwards.
GGTATCTGGATCCAGAAGAAATATGATTACTTATGCTTTGAATCAATGATTCAATGCTTTCAATCTCTCTGTACTCTCTCTGATTTAAATGATACTATTCTCCCACCTTTTGATGGTTATTATTCCATTCATGTAAACATTATGTGTTTCTATCTGTCTCTGTCTCTTTTTCACGTGCTTGTGCTACGGATATTTAGTTAATACAATGTTAAAAGTTATTTTCATGCTCAGGGTTATTGGAAAATTGAATTAGGAATTTTGTACCCTATTTGTAAGGTTCTAGCAAACCGGGTTCTGTGGTCAACCTGTCTCAGTTGATAGTATCTGACATGGGGATAGGGCTTTCTTATGGCAGAATAGTATGAATACAGATATGCTGTATATTGCAAAAATCTCTCCTGTTCAGATGTTAGGTTTCGTGAGATCTAGTTTCAACTCCTGTGTACCTTACATGTTATTTTCAGCTGCTCAGATTATGTTTAGAATGGTTGTGGAACAGAACTGACAACTTTTTCAAGGCTGAAAAAGAGTGCATAAGGCATACTTTTGAAAACACTGGGCAGTTTGCTCAAAACTGTATGAATAGTTTGTTTTGGGAAGGGAAGAGTATTCTAAAAACAGTAAAATAACAGTGCCAGTAAATATAAGAAAACCTTTTAAAGGCGTAAAGTTAATGTCTCAGAAGATAAAATATAAGAATTGCCATTTGTATATCTAAAGTTGATCTTATTCTAAGGTTGTCCTTTTTATTCTTATTAAGGGTAAATTTTGCTTTGCAGAAAATCTAGAATTTGAAAAAACTGCTAGTGATAGTAACTTCCACATTACTAACAAAGATCAGGTCATGTATGTAACATGGAATATAAAGAAAATGTGTCACTTCTCCCACCTCTAAAATAGAGAAAGCAAGCCTTCACACTTCAGAGATGTATCAGTGTCTCTTACACCGGAAGAAGCTGTAGATACTTAAATTTTACTTATTCATACTTCCATAAGTGCACTCAAATTTAAATTTTTAGTAACTATAGATGGAAAAAGTTAAATTTTTGTCTTTCATGAAGGTGAATTTTATATTATATCTGTTCATTATGACAGGTGGGAAAAATGGGATGGCAGGCTAGACAGCAAGCCTAAAAATGTTATCACCTTGTCTCGTATGCCCCCTCCAAGAATCTCAGACTTCTGCAAACCTCATCAGTGAAATATACAAGATTATGCCATTTACCTTATGGGAATTAAAAAAAAAAATTAGGCTGTTAAATAGCAGTTATTTGAATCTAAATTTGTATTGCATCTGACATTTTATTTTCCCCACAGAAACACTCTCAATGCTGTGCTTTACACTGAGAGCTGGAAGAGTGTTGATAGTATATGTGTGTTGTGGCTTCTGCGGACTAGAGCTCACATAGCACCAGGGTTGGTTGTAGAAGATTCCTCCTGAAGTGGGATGGGGTGGACAAGATCTTGGGAGGGGACACAACCAGGATGGCTGACCCAAACTGAGCATATGATGTCAGCTTAACAATACAGCTAGAAAAAGGAGTGAAGGAGTGGGGGGAATGGGGATGTCCACTTGTCCGCTGGAGCAACTGCTACTCTTTTGGAGACCTGATTCCCAGAAAAGGGGCCAGACATCACCTGCTGATGGGAAGTAAAAAATAAATCTTGTTTTCTTTTCCTTCTGTGTGTGTAGCCTTGCTTCTGTTTTTTACTAAACTGCCTTTGTCTTTGCCTGACAGTTTCATCTTATTTTCTTTCCCATGGTCCAGCTGAGACAGTATATGGAGGTGAAGTGATAGAGATGCTTCGTGGGCACCCAGCATCCATTCAAGGTCAAACCTCCATAAAATTTCTGAGAAATCTCTTGTAACATCTGCAGTCTGCTTTGCCACATCATGCTTGCATCTCAGTGGGAGGGAATACCTTGGTATTCTGAACATAAGGTTTATATCTACTCTAAGCCCTAGGTTCAAGCCCCATAAAATTGGCCCATTTATTGTATTATTTCCCCTCAGCTTTTTTCTTGTTCTTTTTACCTCCATGTGCACCATAGAATAGATGCTAAATAAAGTTATTTCTTGTATGTGTAGGTCCTGGAAATGCTTGGATAATTTTGTAATAGGAAAAGTGTCATTTAATTTTCTTCTCCATATTTCTCTCAGGCAACAGCCTGTATGCTTGTTGTCTTATGCACTTCACTACTTAGATACTGCTGCAGTTCTGTGATATTTTCTGTGCAAAATTTGTGAAGTGTTTTTGCATGAAAAGTGACATATAAATATAGGGTATTACTGTAGTGTACTTTGCTTCAGTGGAGAAGCTGCATCAGGAAGATGGTTTTATTGAGTTATCTCCTAGGTAACTGTGATTCGCTGTAATGATAGTGACTAGCACTCTATAAATGAGACAGTAGTGGTGCAACTACAGTCTAATGGGGATAAAATTAGATAGTGTCAAGTTGGGTAATGGTGATTAACCATGTACTAAATGGATGTAAAATTATAAGCTCTGGCTTCTTAATACACACACATTTCCTATTCAATAATAAAGGCTATACTTTCCAAGGTTCTCCGGAGGTTTTGTTAACAATAAGAAGTTACTGTACTATCATATTTAAGCCTCTACATTTCAATTGCATCTTAAAATATCTAAGTCATTGTACTACTTCTAAGTTAAAGTCTCAGGAAAATGCTTTGTTGTATATATTTTATAAATATAGTTGTAGCAATTGCATGGTAATCAAGGCCTCAATTCAGCAAAGCAAATAAGGAAAACCTCACTTTTCTTCCTATTTCTGGACAATTCACACATTTGAAGTTCATATTTATGTTTTATTATGAGAAACCTTGGAATAATTAGATGTACTAATCCACAAGATCAAGTTTTATTCACTAAATTTTTAAACCCTTTGAAGAAAAGAGTTTTAAGGATGGATGAGGAATATTCTCACTTGAAACTTCTGTAAACACTTATTTCCTTATTTAAATATATACATCATACCTATCTTTTACTGTACTTTTACATCTGAGTTTAAATGTACATAGTAACTTTAAAATTAATTTCCCTTTGTGTAAAGAGAGATTTTGTACCATAATATGCTTTTATCTAAAATAAATACTGGACTAACAACTTTGACATTAAATATCACAATAAAATAATATTCAAATATTCTATAATATAAAATTAATCACAGCATTCTTCTTTCAAACATGAAAGTCATTTCAATAATATAACCTTTAATGACATGTGTAATAGAATTGTATAACAGCCTGTTTTGGAAAAGACCTTTCAGATCAACAAGTCCAACCATTAACCTAACAATGCCGAGTTCACCATTAAATCATGTCCCTAAGTACCACATCCAGGTGTCCTTTAAATACCCTCCAGGGATGGTGACTCAAACATTTAACTGTGCAGCCTGTTCAATGCATAACAACCATTTCTCTGAGGAAATATTTCCTAATATCCAATCTACACCTCCCACAGTGAAAGTCGAAGCTGTTTCCTCTTGTCCTATCACTGCAACTGGGAGAAGAGCATGACCCCCACCTAGCTACAACTTCCCTTCAGCCTCCTTTTCTCCAGATTAAAAATCCCAGTTCCTTCAGCTGCTCCTCATTAGTCTTGTGCTCTAGACATTTCACCATCTTTGCTGCCCTTCTTTAAACACCCTCCAGAAGGTCAATGTCATTCTTGTAGGGAAGAGCCCAAAACTGAACCCAGTATTTGAGGTACAGTCTCACCAGTGGTGACTACAAGGATATAATCAGTTCTCTAGTACTGCTGACTATTACAGGCCAAGATGTTGTTTGCCTTCTTGACCACACTGCTGGCTCATATTAGGCTGACTATTGACCAATAGGTCCTTTTCTGACAGGCACTTTCCCAAGCCTGAGGCATTGCCTGAGGGTTGTTTTGACTGAAGTACAGGACATGGCACTTGGCTTTGTTGAAGCTCATACAATCGAACTCTGTGTATAAAACTAGCTGGTCCAGATCCCTCTCTAGAACCTTCCTACCCTCAAGCAGATCAACACTCCTGCCCAACTTGGTGTCATCTGGAAACTTACTGAGCGTGCCCTTAATCCCCTCATTCAGATCATTGATAAAGGTACTGAATAGAACCGACCTCAATACTGAGTCCTGGGGAACACCACTTATGACTGGCCACCAATTGAATTTAATTCCATTCACCACTAGTNCCAGTTCCTTCAGCTGCTCCTCATTAGTCTTGTGCTCTAGACATTTCACCATCTTTGCTGCCCTTCTTTAAACACCCTCCAGAAGGTCAATGTCATTCTTGTAGGGAAGAGCCCAAAACTGAACCCAGTATTTGAGGTACAGTCTCACCAGTGGTGACTACAAGGATATAATCAGTTCTCTAGTACTGCTGACTATTACAGGCCAAGATGTTGTTTGCCTTCTTGACCACACTGCTGGCTCATATTAGGCTGACTATTGACCAATAGGTCCTTTTCTGACAGGCACTTTCCCAAGCCTGAGGCATTGCCTGAGGGTTGTTTTGACTGAAGTACAGGACATGGCACTTGGCTTTGTTGAAGCTCATACAATCGAACTCTGTGTATAAAACTAGCTGGTCCAGATCCCTCTCTAGAACCTTCCTACCCTCAAGCAGATCAACACTCCTGCCCAACTTGGTGTCATCTGGAAACTTACTGAGCGTGCCCTTAATCCCCTCATTCAGATCATTGATAAAGGTACTGAATAGAACCGACCTCAATACTGAGTCCTGGGGAACACCACTTATGACTGGCCACCAATTGAATTTAATTCCATTCACCACTAGTCTCTGGGCCCAGTCATCCAGACAGTTTTTTACCCAGCGAAGCATATGCTTATCTAAGCCATAAGCAATCAGTTTCTCCAGGAGGATGCTGTGGAATATGGTGTCAAAGTTTTTACTAAAATACAGGTAGACAACATCAGAGCCTTTCCTTTATCCACTGAGTTACCTTGTGAAATGTGTGAAGGAAATCAGGTTTGTCAAGCATGACCTCCCTCTTATAAACCCATGCTGACTAGTTGTCCTGTAGATGCCTTGTGATGTCATCCAAGATGTTCTGGTCACAAACTGGAAAACAAGAAGATGNGTCCTTTTCTGACAGGCACTTTCCCAAGCCTGAGGCATTGCCTGAGGGTTGTTTTGACTGAAGTACAGGACATGGCACTTGGCTTTGTTGAAGCTCATACAATCGAACTCTGTGTATAAAACTAGCTGGTCCAGATCCCTCTCTAGAACCTTCCTACCCTCAAGCAGATCAACACTCCTGCCCAACTTGGTGTCATCTGGAAACTTACTGAGCGTGCCCTTAATCCCCTCATTCAGATCATTGATAAAGGTACTGAATAGAACCGACCTCAATACTGAGTCCTGGGGAACACCACTTATGACTGGCCACCAATTGAATTTAATTCCATTCACCACTAGTCTCTGGGCCCAGTCATCCAGACAGTTTTTTACCCAGCGAAGCATATGCTTATCTAAGCCATAAGCAATCAGTTTCTCCAGGAGGATGCTGTGGAATATGGTGTCAAAGTTTTTACTAAAATACAGGTAGACAACATCAGAGCCTTTCCTTTATCCACTGAGTTACCTTGTGAAATGTGTGAAGGAAATCAGGTTTGTCAAGCATGACCTCCCTCTTATAAACCCATGCTGACTAGTTGTCCTGTAGATGCCTTGTGATGTCATCCAAGATGTTCTGGTCACAAACTGGAAAACAAGAAGATGCACCTCAACATGAGGAAAAACATTTACTGTGTGGGTGATGGAGCACTGGAACAGGCTTCCCAGAGACGTTACAGAGTCTCCTTCTCTAGACACTTTCAAAAGCCACTTGGATATGTTCTTGTGTGGCCTGCCCTAGGTGATCCTCCTCTGTCAGGGGGATTGGACTCTGTGATCTCCAGAAGTCCCTTTCAACACCTTCCATTCTGATGATTGGTATCATGATTCTGTCATGATACCTATGATTCTGTGGTCTGCTCCATAACCTTCCCTAGCACTGAGGTGAGGCTGACAGGCCTGCAGTTTCCTGGATCCTCCTTCTGGATCTTCCTGTGTCACGTTTGTTAACCTCCAGGCCACTGGGACCTCCTTGCTTAGCTAGAACTGTTGATTAATGATGGAAAGTGTTTTGGTGAGCACTTCTGCTAGCTCCCTCGGTACCCTCGGATGGATCTCATCCAGATCCTTAGACTTGTGGGTGGCTAAGTGGTGTAGCAGATCATTAACCATTTTCCCTTGGATTATAGGAACTTCATTCTTCTCCCCATTCTTGTCATCCAGCTCAGAGGGCTGGACACTTGGAGAGCAACTGTTCTTACTGTTAAAGATTGAAGAAGGCATTCAGTACCTTGGTCTTTTCCTCTTCCTTGGTCACTATGTTCCTCCCTGCATTCAAGGGAAATGTGATAAAATGAATTACTAATATTAGTAATGTGTTGATTGATATTTAACATTTTTTTTTAATGTTCTGTGTTATTCAGTATAATAAAATTTGCCTTAGGGAAGGAAATAAACCAGGTTAAAGTCGGTGCTAACAAATTAGAGAAAAATAATTACATGAAAGTTAGATGTTAGAGTTTAAACAGAAGATGGACCAGTTTATAAATAGGCAAGATTTCTTCCATTAAACCACTGAAAGAAATATCTTTAATTTTGTTAGGTCAACATTGCTCAGTTAATAATTCATATTTAGTACATGATGGAATAAAGCTGAGAGCCTTAAAAAAGGCCAAGGCAGGTAGCATAACTGTGCAGATAGTCATCAGTCAGCATCTGTGATAGCTCCAGAAGATCAGAGTTTTGATCTTATTTAGTTAATCTGCTTAGGCTTCAGCTATGCTAGTTTCTCACTGCTGTTGCAAGCATCATTTTAAGGTATAGTTAAGTCTAGATATTCCAATTACATATTGTTGTAGTATATTCTCTGTGTGACCAGAAACAATGACCAGTGACTACAAGAATGCCTAATGTTAAAAAAAAATAAAATCTTTTGAAGTGCACTCAACAAACTCACCATAATAAAAGCAAAAGCTTTAACATATAAATAATACTCTTTTGGATTATTCTGTGTTTTACTAATTACATGAAACTGCATTTATTTTATCAGTGTATTTAGATAAAATAATTAAAACCAGCAGCTTGAGGCCTGGAAGTATATCTTAGAGCACACAAAATCAAGCTATCCCTGTGCTTCTCCATAACTGAATCGAATCCTTAGCTCACATGTAGACACAGTCACATAAATTTAAATGTATACCTGAATCTTATCACCAATGAAAATGACAGACATTCTATACCCATAATGGCATATATTCTTTAAAATTAAATTGTTTATAACTGGCGTTGTCTTGGACCAACTCTGCTCAACTAACATCTTTTTTTTTCTTCTGGAAATGTCATTTTCTGTTGGCTAGGTATTTATAAGTATCAGTCAGCTGGGACTGTAAAGCCTTGGTGCAAATGCTGCTTAAGGTATCTCAGTAAGTAAGACACTCAGTAATGTTAAGTATTGATTAAAGTACCATTTATAGGAAAGAGTGCAAAAAGGAAAGGCGATAATGTAGATAGTTTTACATCCCTCCAGATGCTGGGAACCCTAAGTTGTACAGCACTGAAAGAATGCCAGTTGAGGAATAGCATGCAGTACAGACCCCATGCAGGGAGTGGTTCACAAGGATTTCTGTCTTCAGAGCTTTTATAGAATGCTCTTAGAAGTAAACAACTATATTCAGTATTTCTACTGTCAAGGAAAATTATATATGAAGACCTGCTGCTTCACTGTGAGATAAAGTGAGACATACAGGTGGCATAATGACCAGCCACTAAATGGGCGTTACATACAGGCTTCTCTGTTGCAGCCAGCTCAGTTCATCCACCACACAAAGGATAAGAGCAATTCAGCACATACCTGTGCCTCCCCAGGTTGTGCAGCACTGTTTCCTTGATGTGAAATAGTCTTCTGGCTGGGACAGAAGAATCCAGGGAATACCATTTAAATGTTTTTTTCTTGTCTACACAGCATTAATTTTATTTTAAGAATATTTAACATTTTATTTTACTGCAAGTACTACTCTTTTTCATTTTGTAAGAAGCCAGGTGTGAGCAGCAAGTCCTGCAGACTTTAGCTCGTTCTCTTCTTTTTCTTTTTTTTTTTTTTATCTCCAAGTCATGAAAAAAATGCAAATGAACATTCACAAAAAAATCTAAACCCAGCCATTTATAAACCTGATTCTCCTGCAGACATTTATTTTACAATGTCTTTATTCCATTTCTTTAATCATGACACAATCTTATTTTTCCCACTCTTTCTACAGTTGCCTGTCTAGCTACATGCAATTATTTCTTTAGAATCCATGACAACTGAGGTGGAGGTGGCGTTATATTTAATTACAATTAATTCCTATAGTGTTGCCCATGCCATGAACTGAATTAAATCAGCATTTATTGCAGGGTTCATAGTTTAAAATTCTGTGATGCATACACAGGGACTAATAAAGACTGAAACAGTAGAAAAGTAGACATACTAGAATAACCAGCACAGTCAAATGAGACCCACAGTTTTTAAGCTATAAATACTCATTAACTGTTCTGCTGTCTGACTCAAAACATGTCTATTTATATATATTTAATTATCTCCAAGGTGACTTCCTCAGTTGAAGCACATTTATCTCACCCAGCACCTGGATCTGAAGTTGTTTTGTTCTAAGAGAGTGGTCTGAACTCTAGGCTATCATTGTTTTTTATAATGGAAGTGTGGGTCTTCCATGTTTTCTATACAGCAAGAACCAATAATGGACTGCTTTTCTTTCCTTACATATAACTTTATGGATCACAAGTCTAAATAATCAAAGGCTATCATTTTGATGTACTCTCCCCATTCTGTCACTGGATGCAGTCCCACTAATGCTGAATATATCACATGATACAGGATTTATCATAGAATGCCTTGGATTGGGAGGGACCTCTAAAGGTTATCTAGACCAACTCCCTTGCAGTAAGCAGGGACATTCTCAACTAGATTATGTTGCTTAGCCTCATCAAGCCTGACCTTGAATGTGTCTAGGGATGGGGCCTTGAAAAGAGACCTTTAACATCATCAAGTCCAACTGTTAATTAGAAGAAAATCCACAGGCTAATAAACCCTCAGTAGTTCTATATAACTAAATATAAAAGTTGAACACATGCCTTTCAGTTTATGACATAGAACTCATAGGTAGCTAGCAGGTTTTTCTGTTCAGATTAGAACACAACAGGAATGCCACCACTAAATTATTTCATATAATCATCTAGGTTGGAAAAGACCCATGGGATCATCGTGTCCAACCTTTTACCCTACTCTACAAGTTCACCTCTAGACCATATCCCCCAACACTACATCTAAGCAATTCTTAAACACATTCAGGGATGGCGATTCAACCACCTCCCTGGGCAGCCTATTCCAATCTTCCGCCACTCTTTCCATGAAGAATTTTTTCCTAGTGTCTAGTCTAAACCTACTTTGTTTCGGCTTGAAGCCATTCCCTCTGGTTTTATCACTAATTACCAGCACCAACCTCTCTGTAATGTCCTTTCAGGTAGTTGTAGAAAAACAGTGAATGGACAATATTGTAACAACAGAGACTCTGTAGCTCCCATCCACATTACACGTTGCAGAAGCGGCTGAGGGAGGAGGTGAATCCTGTCACTTCACAGAAGTAGAAGCCATCCAGCTGGCTTTAGACATTGCTGAACAAAAAAAGTGGCCAGTGCTCAGTCTCTACACTGACTCATGGATGGCAGCAAATGCCTTGTGGGGATGGATAAAACAGTGGAAACAGAATAACTGGCAACATGGAAGTAAACCTGGGCTGACGCTGTGGCAAGACATTGCTGCTCAGCTTGAGAAACTAGTTGTAAAAGTCCTTCACGTACCTGAAAATTGAGCCACTGAGGAACATTGAAACATCAACAGCAAGTGGATCAGGATGTTAAAGTGTTCGAGAAAGACAGACTGGGAACATTAAGGTGAACTATTTTTAGCCCAGTGGGTCCATGACACTTCAGGGCATCAGGGAAGAGATGTGACATACAAATGGGTTCATGACCAAGGGGTGGATTTAATTATGAATGTTATTGCACAGGTTATACACAATTGTGAAACACGTGCCACAATCAAACAAACAAAATAGGATTTTACAGAAAGTCACTTTTGTTTTCAGTTGTTTAGGTAAGATTACCTACATATTATATGTAAAGATTCTGAGACATTTTTTGTCAAGATATCTTTGATAAAATTAGGAAAACAGAAGAAAACATTATTTTCTGATATCCCCAAATCTGCATGATTAGCAAATTATTTAATCAGGAGATGCATTCATTTATTCAAACTGCATATAAATATTTCTGTTTCAGATTTAATCAAGATCATATCAATAAATAAATATGGACTCATAGCTTGGCTTAATCAATCTACTCTTATCTATTAATATGCTTACCAAGTCACCTCCATGGTGAATTTAAACAGACACTGTTTTGAAGGGTTCCACACAAACTCAGGTGCCACAAATTTTCCAATAATAGAAGAGGTCTTAGCCCATGATTTCAAAATAGCTATTAAGAATGAGCTTTCACTGCAAAGGCCAGAAAGGTAATAAATAGAGAAGTAGAAAACATAAAGACATTTTTTTGATAGAAAGAAAAAGAGACAGGGTTCCTTTTTCAAAGTGAATAGAGGTATATAGTTGCTTAACTGTTCACAGTATTAGGTCGCAAAAACCAATAATGGAGTATTTAATAGGAATACTAGCTGGCTCAAATGAACACATGTATAAGAGTATGAAAGGTGACATTTCATTTTCAGTTAATAATTTTTCCAGGTACAGATAAATCTTCCTGCCTTGTCTGACATACTTCTATTATGAAATGACTCAACAGGACAGGGTCCAGAGGAGCAAATCAAAAAATGATAAGCATTCTCTAGAATTTAGGTGAGAACAAAAAGATAACAGTAACATTTATTCTTGCACTGACCTCTTTTTTTCAAACTTAAAAAGCAAAGGTGAAGGTATTGTGTGTGTGGATGACAGAATACAATGACATACAGTACTGTGAAAGATTTCACTTAGATGTTAAGTACAACTTTCTAATACCAAGAACAGTTAAGCATTAGTATGAATTGCTTAGGTAGGCTGCAAAATCTCCTTTGATGATTTTTGTTTTTCTGAAAGAAGCAAGACTGATATGTGTAGTACTTAGGGTGTGTTATATCCTACATTTGATAAAACAACTGGGTGAATTTTCAAAGGGGTTTTTCTCTATTTTCTGCCATGCTGTTTGATAATATGTTGACAAATATGTTGTTTTCTATCAGTTAAAGTACTATCAGTTAATTATAGCATCATAGAATGATAGAATCATAGAAATGTCTGGGTGGGAAGGGACCCCTAGAGATCATCCAGTCCAACCCTCCTGTTGATAGCAAGGACATCCTCAACTAGAGCAGGTTCCTCAGAGCTTCGTCAGGCTCCACTTTGAATGTCTCCAGGAAGGGGGCCTCAACCACCTCGCTGGGCAACTTGTTCCAGTGCTCCACCACTCTCCTGGCAAAGAACTTCCTCTTTATTTCTGAATTAACTCCACTCCTTTCTAATTTAAAACCATTACCCCTCATCCTTTCGCTACAGGCCTTTGTAAACAGGCCCTCTCCAGTCTTTTTATAAGCTCCCTTCAGATACTGGAAGGTGACTACTAGGTCTCCCTGGAGACCTAATACTTGTGGTGAAGACCATGGTGAGGCAGGCTGTAAGCCTGTGAAGGAAGAAGCCCAGGCTGGAGCAGGTTTACTGTCAGGATTTGTGACCCTGTTGGGGACTTAGGCTGAAGCAGTTTGTGCAGAACTATAGTCAATGGGAAGGACCCACATTGGAGACATTTGTCTCTGTCTTCTAGGTGGGACCCCATGCTGCCGTGGGGAAAAAGGGTGAAGAGTCCTTCCTCTGATGAGGAAGGAGTTGCAGAGATGTTTGATGACCTGAATGCAATCCCCATTCCCTGTCCCCCCATGCTGCTGTCAGGGAGGAGGCAAAGAAATCAGGAGTAAAGTTAAGCCTGGAAAGAAGGGACGGTGGTGGGAAGGTGTTCTAAGATCTGCTTTTATTTCTTACTATCCTACTTTAATTAGATATGTAATAAATTAAACTAATTTCCCCAAGTTGAGTCTGGTTTGCTTGTGATGGTAACTGGTGAGTGATCTCTCCCTGTCCTTATCTTGCCTCACAAGACCTTTTTAACATTTGCTCTTCCCTGTCCAGCTGAGAACGAGGAGTAATAGGATGGCTTAGTGGGCACCTGGCATCTAGCCCAGGTTAACCCACAACAAAAGCTTTTAATTTTCTCTCACATAGTCTACGAGGTCATATAATCACTACCTGAAAGGAAACGGTGATCTTTCTAAAATATAAAACTATCTCTGTTCAGTTACCTGTATTGTATGTACATTTCTCATTAAAAGCAAATACAG